>CM067370.1:71987980-71995480 GCA_034401795.1 Chaetoderma sp. LZ-2023a
GTTGCAGAATGGCGGTTCGATCCCCCGACCGGGAGATGGTGATCAACAAATTAAACTAACGGGTGCATCACTGTCGGCTAAGTTAGCACATGGAAATTGAAGCCGCACGTTGCCAGTGCGTCAATAAAATAAAAATACATATACTGCCAGAGCCGTGCTGGAGTCAGAGTACAATAGGCGTAAAAACCTAGGATTGATTGTGACAGATGCATCCACAGATAGTCCCATATGAATCGTCAGTGTGTCAGTATATCAGACATGTGAAAGCTGGTCGGCCAATCCTTGACTTTTTAGTCTTGGTGCGGTGGTCCAGTGGAAAGATGCCTGGTTGCTGATGCTATGCGGAGTTGCAGAATGGCGGTTCGATCCCCCGACCGGGAGATGGTGATCAACAAATTAAACTAACGGGTGCATCACTGTCGGCTAAGTTAGCACATGGAAATTGAAGCCGCACGTTGCCAGTGCGTCAATAAAATAAAAATACATATACTGCCAGAGCCGTGCTGGAGTCAGAGTACAATAGGCGTAAAAACCTAGGATTGATTGTGACAGATGCATCCACAGATAGTCCCATATGAATCGTCAGTGTGTCAGTATATCAGACATGTGAAAGCTGGTCGGCCAATCCTTGACTTTTTAGTCTTGGTGCGGTGGTCCAGTGGAAAGATGCCTGGTTGCTGATGCTATGCGGAGTTGCAGAATGGCGGTTCGATCCCCCGACCGGGAGATGGTGATCAACAAATTAAACTAACGGGTGCATCACTGTCGGCTAAGTTAGCACATGGAAATTGAAGCCGCACGTTGCCAGTGCGTCAATAAAATAAAAATACATATACTGCCAGAGCCGTGCTGGAGTCAGAGTACAATAGGCGTAAAAACCTAGGATTGATTGTGACAGATGCATCCACAGATAGTCCCATACGAATCGTCAGTGTGTCAGTATATCAGACATGTGAAAGCTGGTCGGCCAATCCTTGACTTTTTAGTCTTGGTGCGGTGGTCCAGTGGAAAGATGCCTGGTTGCTGATGCTATGCGGAGTTGCAGAATGGCGGTTCGATCCCCCGACCGGGAGATGGTGATCAACAAATTAAACTAACGGGTGCATCACTGTCGGCTAAGTTAGCACATGGAAATTGAAGCCGCACGTTGCCAGTGCGTCAATAAAATAAAAATACATATACTGCCAGAGCCGTGCTGGAGTCAGAGTACAATAGGCGTAAAAACCTAGGATTGATTGTGACAGATGCATCCACAGATAGTCCCATACGAATCGTCAGTGTGTCAGTATATCAGACATGTGAAAGCTGGTCGGCCAATCCTTGACTTTTTAGTCTTGGTGCGGTGGTCCAGTGGAAAGATGCCTGGTTGCTGATGCTATGCGGAGTTGCAGAATGGCGGTTCGATCCCCCGACCGGGAGATGGTGATCAACAAATTAAACTAACGGGTGCATCACTGTCGGCTAAGTTAGCACATGGAAATTGAAGCCGCACGTTGCCAGTGCGTCAATAAAATAAAAATACATATACTGCCAGAGCCGTGCTGGAGTCAGAGTACAATAGGCGTAAAAACCTAGGATTGATTGTGACAGATGCATCCACAGATAGTCCCATACGAATCGTCAGTGTGTCAGTATATCAGACATGTGAAAGCTGGTCGGCCAATCCTTGACTTTTTAGTCTTGGTGCGGTGGTCCAGTGGAAAGATGCCTGGTTGCTGATGCTATGCGGAGTTGCAGAATGGCGGTTCGATCCCCCGACCGGGAGATGGTGATCAACAAATTAAACTAACGGGTGCATCACTGTCGGCTAAGTTAGCACATGGAAATTGAAGCCGCACGTTGCCAGTGCGTCAATAAAATAAAAATACATATACTGCCAGAGCCGTGCTGGAGTCAGAGTACAATAGGCGTAAAAACCTAGGATTGATTGTGACAGATGCATCCACAGATAGTCCCATATGAATCGTCAGTGTGTCAGTATATCAGACATGTGAAAGCTGGTCGGCCAATCCTTGACTTTTTAGTCTTGGTGCGGTGGTCCAGTGGAAAGATGCCTGGTTGCTGATGCTATGCGGAGTTGCAGAATGGCGGTTCGATCCCCCGACCGGGAGATGGTGATCAACAAATTAAACTAACGGGTGCAGCACTGTCGGCTAAGTTAGCACATGGAAATTGAAGCCGCACGTTGCCAGTGCGTCAATAAAATAAAAATACATATACTGCCAGAGCCGTGCTGGAGTCAGAGTACAATAGGCGTAAAAGCCTAGGATTGATTGTGACAGATGCATCCACAGATAGTCCCATATGAATCGTCAGTGTGTCAGTATATCAGACATGTGAAAGCTGGTCGGCCAATCCTTGACTTTTTAGTCTTGGTGCGGTGGTCCAGTGGAAAGATGCCTGGTTGCTGATGCTATGCGGAGTTGCAGAATGGCGGTTCGATCCCCCGACCGGGAGATGGTGATCAACAAATTAAACTAACGGGTGCAGCACTGTCGGCTAAGTTAGCACATGGAAATTGAAGCCGCACGTTGCCAGTGCGTCAATAAAATAAAAATACATATACTGCCAGAGCCGTGCTGGAGTCAGAGTACAATAGGCGTAAAAGCCTAGGATTGATTGTGACAGATGCATCCACAGATAGTCCCATATGAATCGTCAGTGTGTCAGTATATCAGACATGTGAAAGCTGGTCGGCCAATCCTTGACTTTTTAGTCTTGGTGCGGTGGTCCAGTGGAAAGATGCCTGGTTGCTGATGCTATGCGGAGTTGCAGAATGGCGGTTCGATCCCCCGACCGGGAGATGGTGATCAACAAATTAAACTAACGGGTGCAGCACTGTCGGCTAAGTTAGCACATGGAAATTGAAGCCGCACGTTGCCAGTGCGTCAATAAAATAAAAATACATATACTGCCAGAGCCGTGCTGGAGTCAGAGTACAATAGGCGTAAAAACCTAGGATTGATTGTGACAGATGCATCCACAGATAGTCCCATACGAATCGTCAGTGTGTCAGTATATCAGACATGTGAAAGCTGGTCGGCCAATCCTTGACTTTTTAGTCTTGGTGCGGTGGTCCAGTGGAAAGATGCCTGGTTGCTGATGCTATGCGGAGTTGCAGAATGGCGGTTCGATCCCCCGACCGGGAGATGGTGATCAACAAATTAAACTAACGGGTGCATCACTGTCGGCTAAGTTAGCACATGGAAATTGAAGCCGCACGTTGCCAGTGCGTCAATAAAATAAAAATACATATACTGCCAGAGCCGTGCTGGAGTCAGAGTACAATAGGCGTAAAAACCTAGGATTGATTGTGACAGATGCATCCACAGATAGTCCCATACGAATCGTCAGTGTGTCAGTATATCAGACATGTGAAAGCTGGTCGGCCAATCCTTGACTTTTTAGTCTTGGTGCGGTGGTCCAGTGGAAAGATGCCTGGTTGCTGATGCTATGCGGAGTTGCAGAATGGCGGTTCGATCCCCCGACCGGGAGATGGTGATCAACAAATTAAACTAACGGGTGCATCACTGTCGGCTAAGTTAGCACATGGAAATTGAAGCCGCACGTTGCCAGTGCGTCAATAAAATAAAAATACATATACTGCCAGAGCCGTGCTGGAGTCAGAGTACAATAGGCGTAAAAACCTAGGATTGATTGTGACAGATGCATCCACAGATAGTCCCATATGAATCGTCAGTGTGTCAGTATATCAGACATGTGAAAGCTGGTCGGCCAATCCTTGACTTTTTAGTCTTGGTGCGGTGGTCCAGTGGAAAGATGCCTGGTTGCTGATGCTATGCGGAGTTGCAGAATGGCGGTTCGATCCCCCGACCGGGAGATGGTGATCAACAAATTAAACTAACGGGTGCATCACTGTCGGCTAAGTTAGCACATGGAAATTGAAGCCGCACGTTGCCAGTGCGTCAATAAAATAAAAATACATATACTGCCAGAGCCGTGCTGGAGTCAGAGTACAATAGGCGTAAAAGCCTAGGATTGATTGTGACAGATGCATCCACAGATAGTCCCATACGAATCGTCAGTGTGTCAGTATATCAGACATGTGAAAGCTGGTCGGCCAATCCTTGACTTTTTAGTCTTGGTGCGGTGGTCCAGTGGAAAGATGCCTGGTTGCTGATGCTATGCGGAGTTGCAGAATGGCGGTTCGATCCCCCGACCGGGAGATGGTGATCAACAAATTAAACTAACGGGTGCATCACTGTCGGCTAAGTTAGCACATGGAAATTGAAGCCGCACGTTGCCAGTGCGTCAATAAAATAAAAATACATATACTGCCAGAGCCGTGCTGGAGTCAGAGTACAATAGGCGTAAAAACCTAGGATTGATTGTGACAGATGCATCCACAGATAGTCCCATATGAATCGTCAGTGTGTCAGTATATCAGACATGTGAAAGCTGGTCGGCCAATCCTTGACTTTTTAGTCTTGGTGCGGTGGTCCAGTGGAAAGATGCCTGGTTGCTGATGCTATGCGGAGTTGCAGAATGGCGGTTCGATCCCCCGACCGGGAGATGGTGATCAACAAATTAAACTAACGGGTGCATCACTGTCGGCTAAGTTAGCACATGGAAATTGAAGCCGCACGTTGCCAGTGCGTCAATAAAATAAAAATACATATACTGCCAGAGCCGTGCTGGAGTCAGAGTACAATAGGCGTAAAAACCTAGGATTGATTGTGACAGATGCATCCACAGATAGTCCCATACGAATCGTCAGTGTGTCAGTATATCAGACATGTGAAAGCTGGTCGGCCAATCCTTGACTTTATAGTCTTGGTGCGGTGGTCCAGTGGAAAGATGCCTGGTTGCTGATGCTATGCGGAGTTGCAGAATGGCGGTTCGATCCCCCGACCGGGAGATGGTGATCAACAAATTAAACTAACGGGTGCATCACTGTCGGCTAAGTTAGCACATGGAAATTGAAGCCGCACGTTGCCAGTGCGTCAATAAAATAAAAATACATATACTGCCAGAGCCGTGCTGGAGTCAGAGTACAATAGGCGTAAAAACCTAGGATTGATTGTGACAGATGCATCCACAGATAGTCCCATATGAATCGTCAGTGTGTCAGTATATCAGACATGTGAAAGCTGGTCGGCCAATCCTTGACTTTTTAGTCTTGGTGCGGTGGTCCAGTGGAAAGATGCCTGGTTGCTGATGCTATGCGGAGTTGCAGAATGGCGGTTCGATCCCCCGACCGGGAGATGGTGATCAACAAATTAAACTAACGGGTGCATCACTGTCGGCTAAGTTAGCACATGGAAATTGAAGCCGCACGTTGCCAGTGCGTCAATAAAATAAAAATACATATACTGCCAGAGCCGTGCTGGAGTCAGAGTACAATAGGCGTAAAAACCTAGGATTGATTGTGACAGATGCATCCACAGATAGTCCCATATGAATCGTCAGTGTGTCAGTATATCAGACATGTGAAAGCTGGTCGGCCAATCCTTGACTTTTCAGTCTTGGTGCGGTGGTCCAGTGGAAAGATGCCTGGTTGCTGATGCTATGCGGAGTTGCAGAATGGCGGTTCGATCCCCCGACCGGGAGATGGTGATCAACAAATTAAACTAACGGGTGCAGCACTGTCGGCTAAGTTAGCACATGGAAATTGAAGCCGCACGTTGCCAGTGCGTCAATAAAATAAAAATACATATACTGCCAGAGCCGTGCTGGAGTCAGAGTACAATAGGCGTAAAAGCCTAGGATTGATTGTGACAGATGCATCCACAGATAGTCCCATATGAATCGTCAGTGTGTCAGTATATCAGACATGTGAAAGCTGGTCGGCCAATCCTTGACTTTTTAGTCTTGGTGCGGTGGTCCAGTGGAAAGATGCCTGGTTGCTGATGCTATGCGGAGTTGCAGAATGGCGGTTCGATCCCCCGACCGGGAGATGGTGATCAACAAATTAAACTAACGGGTGCATCACTGTCGGCTAAGTTAGCACATGGAAATTGAAGCCGCACGTTGCCAGTGCGTCAATAAAATAAAAATACATATACTGCCAGAGCCGTGCTGGAGTCAGAGTACAATAGGCGTAAAAACCTAGGATTGATTGTGACAGATGCATCCACAGATAGTCCCATACGAATCGTCAGTGTGTCAGTATATCAGACATGTGAAAGCTGGTCGGCCAATCCTTGACTTTTTAGTCTTGGTGCGGTGGTCCAGTGGAAAGATGCCTGGTTGCTGATGCTATGCGGAGTTGCAGAATGGCGGTTCGATCCCCCGACCGGGAGATGGTGATCAACAAATTAAACTAACGGGTGCATCACTGTCGGCTAAGTTAGCACATGGAAATTGAAGCCGCACGTTGCCAGTGCGTCAATAAAATAAAAATACATATACTGCCAGAGCCGTGCTGGAGTCAGAGTACAATAGGCGTAAAAACCTAGGATTGATTGTGACAGATGCATCCACAGATAGTCCCATACGAATCGTCAGTGTGTCAGTATATCAGACATGTGAAAGCTGGTCGGCCAATCCTTGACTTTTTAGTCTTGGTGCGGTGGTCCAGTGGAAAGATGCCTGGTTGCTGATGCTATGCGGAGTTGCAGAATGGCGGTTCGATCCCCCGACCGGGAGATGGTGATCAACAAATTAAACTAACGGGTGCATCACTGTCGGCTAAGTTAGCACATGGAAATTGAAGCCGCACGTTGCCAGTGCGTCAATAAAATAAAAATACATACATATACTTTTGCACAGGTGTATATATATATATATATATATATATATATATATATATATATATATATATATATATATATATATATATATATATATATATATATATATATATACCTGTGCAAAAGTTAAGCACCACCCTATTTTTACGCACATGCGAGGGTATATTCATGTGCTATGAAGAAAGCAATAGCATAAACATTTATGTACCCATCCATCTTGGTGCAAGAGGTAATAATGCAACTAGAGGAATGCTGATTATGATGGTGAGGAAACACTGTATGTTTTTGTTTGAACTTGAAAACGAGGCCTGAATATGGTTACGTTGACACAACTGACAACTATTGCCCTACAGTTGACACACGTGGCTAGATTGTCATTAATGGTGTCTGAAAACGAAGTTTAACATCTGTGCACGAGTTTGAGACTGTCATTATTAATACCGGGTATATCCACCTTGTGCCTGGATGACGGCCTGGACACGACGTCTCATGCTGGTCACCAACCGACTGATACGCCATTGTGGTATTCGTTGCCATTCAAGATGGAGTGCGTCTGTTAATTCCTGTAGGTTCTGCACAGGAGGATCCCTCCTTCTCACCATGTTTCCCAGAATGTCCCAGATATGCTCAATAGGGTTCATGTCAGGGCTCCTTGCTGGCCATGGTAGGGTTTCGATGGCATTCTGGCGGAGGTATTCATGCACTGCTCTATATAGGGTGGGTTCCAGGTGCATGATTTACAAAATGAGGGACCACAACTCTATCCAGTATGGAATCTTGATATCTT
>CM067370.1:71997861-72025361 GCA_034401795.1 Chaetoderma sp. LZ-2023a
CACGACACGACGATGTTGAGAACTAACTTCATATAATAGTTGTTCAGCTGATCTAACACGTCATTCGTAAACTATAATATAATATTAAGCTTATTATCATGCCGCTAAAGAAAGCTATTCGGGCTTGAGTAGTTTAAACGTAGGAAAAACTAGCGTATCTGCCTTGGTCAATACGCTCAGTTATAGCGGTGCCACATTTGGCAATGTGATATAAAAACAATCATACAAGTAAGCTGATGACTATTTTGAAACTAATTTGACCGGAAGCCGTTACTGCCATAGGCAAAAACAACTTCCAATCAAATTATCCCCAAAATATTCACCAAGATGATTTGCATAATAAAGAATGTAATGCATTGCCACTTACATAACACCATACACTATCGCTTGAGTAAACAAAATCACGGTGCTCACTGTTCAACGTTTACACCATGTTACAAAGCAGATTATTGTGATACAGGTAAGGGAATGTAACAGGATGTGAATGATATGGAATCCATAAACTATAATCTATCGTACAATCTATCGCATTTGAGATGAGATTAGCATCACTTTAACAATGATGACGATGGATGCTTGGGTGTATGATTGGGTGAGAAGATGGATGAATCAGTCTAGCTGTTTAATTTTTGTTATGCTAACAAGTATTTGGAGAGTTTGATAAGGAGCGGTTTATTGCATATTGCAAACTCTTTTAGTTTTCTCCGTATTAGTATGCTCTTTGTGACCCTGCGACCTAGATATTGGATAGCCTTGTCCTGAATCTCATAGAACGTCTAGCCACCTATAATATAACGGGATGTGTCAAATCTGGTAATTCCATTCCCGATTTACAGCTAAAATGCAGTGTGTATTTCGGAATGCGCTCAGTGACTCAGTGACTTAGATATTTTAACTTTTTAACTGAAACTAAATTGTGTCTCTAGGCAACCACACTATGAATATATGTTACCGATTTGGTTATTCTACCTTTGCTCTGCATTGCAGTGTTATTGACGAAAATGTGACTAAATATATTTTTTCCAGCCACCTATAACATGGATGTATGTGTCAAATTCGGTTATTCTACCTACTTACGTTCCCGATTTAAGTCTAAAATGTGTATTTCCGGATGTACTTAGTGACCCCGTGATCTAGATATTTGAATTTTTGACCTGAAACTAAATTCTCCTACCTTCTAGACTACCACAATATGAATGTATGTTACCGATTTGCGGATTCTACCTTCTTACATTCCAATGTTATTGACGAAGATGTGTGTTACTGTATGAACTAAGTGACCCCGTGACCTCGATTCTTTACCTATTGCACCCAACCTAAAACATTTTCGAGCCACTTATAAGATGAATGTATGTTCCAAATTTGGTAATTCTACCGCATAATATTCCGGAGATGTGCCTTGAATCAACAGACAGACAAAACAAAGAAACAAATAAAGAAACAAATAAAGAAAGAAATAAAGAAACAAACAAACAAACAAACAAACAAACAAACAAACAAACAAACAAACAAACAAACAAACAGACAGACAGGCAGGCAGGCAGGCAGGCAGGCAGGCAGGCAGGCAGGCAGGCAGGCAGGCGGCACCAACCGCAATACTCACACCGGCCTTCGGTGGTGTGAGTACTGAATGAATTAATGAATGAATGAGGGTCAATTTTTGCACATCTGTCTGCGTCGCCATCGTTGTATGACGAAGCTATGACACAAGGCAAAGATAATCGCCCAAATTGAGTTAATTTGAGATATTTTGGTATTTTTGCATCTATAGAATGGCCTTGATGGCTTTGTCATCATGATAAAGATCAAGCTTCTAATCTCTGCACTCACTCCAACTCATCATAATCACATTATTTTGATCTGTTTGCTTTACATACTTATCTGATAGTGATTAGCGACGACGCTGTATACAGCACTAGACCACATACTCTCTTGTCGCATAGTTCAGCCCAGATAGCGCAGCTTACTCAGCCGATGCTGGGCCGATACCGGGCCGATACGTTCATTATCGGCATGATATCGGCCCGACATTGGCCCAGTAAGCTACATTATCAGTGGAATGTCCGGTTTAGTAGGAAAACAAAGGTTCACAGAGCGTATCGAATGACATAACACCATAACGTGTCAAATTATTTTCTGGCATCATCCACTACTTTTTCACTACATTCTTTTCTGAAAGATGAAATTCAACGAATACTGGAAACTAACTAATGAATTTCCATGCTACATTTGCAGACCTTTTCTTCCCTCGTTGAAAAGGATAGCTAACAGAATCTGATCGTACTCAAACGCATATATGTCAGCTGCAATTAAGCTTTTCTAGATGACTGTGATAATGCTTTCACACACGGTCTATTGAGAAACACACCTATTTTTTAGCCACAGTTCACATTGATTCGCCATCCTACAGGCATGTTACATAACACGTATGATGATGATACCAGTATGTGATGCCTATATTACTGCAGGCTAACGTTCTAGAGACCGGATATATTAGACAAAATGTGCGAAAATCTGTTAATCTACCGCTTTGCGTAATGCTCATGTTAAGCTATATCAGTTTGAATTCCGCAGTTTCTCAAGCACATAGTCTCAATTTTAGCTACAGAGATCCTGTCAAAGTAAGATGGTAATACAATTCGGAATACTATCATGATTTCTCTACCATGAGCACGGTAGACAAATAATCAAGTTTGTTAAGTGCATTGCAAATAAATAACCGTCACGTGGGAATTGAGGCATTCATTGTCTGGTGGTACATACAATCGAGTCACAGATGTTTTCTCGCATCATTGACGTTCTGCATCTTTTGAAATAAGCATATAGTTCATATCATATCGGTCAACCAGTGTTCTTTATAAAATCTGTAAAAGTGAAGACCAAGGACCCTACCATGGTCTGACACAATATGGGAACATTAGAAATATATGAGCAGCTATAAATTACCCACATACTTAATATATTTATTAATGTGTTGGTACAAGTGAGAGCCATCTGCTAATCGCCTCATTTAAATCCTAGTCTGTCAATTCCAGTATATTGGCAATTTCATCCAAACTGGCAAGCTGCTGACTATTTTGACACTAATTTAACTGGAATCTGTTGCTGCCTAAGGCATCAATCGCTTCCAGTCCAATTAATTTCAAAATATTCAACAAAATATCGTACAATCTAAAAAATATGTCATATCTAATGTATGTTGGAAAGGGTTACCTTATTTTGCAGTTGAATAACCAGAAAAAAAATATGGAGACAAACGACCCCTACTGGCCAACCAATGTGGCCCGTTAAAAATTAAAAGGTAGCAGTGAGCCCCATGCCCCACCCCTACCCCATAAAATGGACACTGGTCGTCTACGATATTGATGAATGTACAACTAGGTGATTTCATTTGCAATATTTTCTCTCGGTATCTTACCTGCAGTTGGCCCAACGTCCTTGCATCTACGATTTGAAATCTTTGAATGAACGTCATTTCAACACGTCACATATACTCAACTATGATTATGGTAGTTCCTTGTCTTGCTCCGGGACATTGTCAACCCCGTCCTCAATGACTAAAATAGTCCGACTTCCAGCATTAGCCACATAACAAACTTTTAGCGGAACTTATCATGAATCAAAAAAGTTAAGCTTTAAGGATAATTAAGTTAAGGATAATTAGGCATAAAGTTAAAAAAAGAGATGATGGATAATGAGTCAATTCACGTGAAAAAGCTTGTACTTGTGTATCTTCCGTTAGCTGCTTAGTACGATATAATGCCCTAGTTATTGTAATCTCCTCTCGATCAGGATCATTCAAATGACATTACATTTGCACTGCCTGCTTTCCTTTCGTGGCGAACGCTATGCGATATTAGGCATAATACTCTTTTGGTACCATGACAGTGCTGTAAATAGATTCCATTGGTTCCAAACCAAGTTTCCTATACGAAATCTGTACCGACCAGTTTTTCACCTGTTGAGATATAGTTTCCTTGAGACAAAATATGAGCACAATGATCGTTTCTTACTTTCTCATATGATTGGATTGTGAACAGTCCGAATTTACCCATTTACCACATACTTTCAGAAACAGGTATCCTCAATGAAACAATCCCGATATACTTTTGCCGTTCAGTTTTCTCAACAGTAATAATACCTTTAAAGTGACTGGGTTCGTCCTTCTTTGCAATGTCAGCTCCAGCCCATTCCGTACACGTACCTTTGAAATTATCTTCCCCGTTTTGAATAGTGAATTTTCTCTCCTGAAACAGCACCCAGTCAAATTAGTTTCAAAATATTCAACAGCTTACCTATAGTTTTCTGGAAATCGATAATCATGGAGTTCAGGGATCGATTGATCCCAACACGAGTAATGTGTGGGTGGAGCTTAGCTAGAGATGGGCGGGATATAGCTAAAACTGGAAAGGGTCCATTACAGCCCTTGCTTGTATATCACTTCTGTCCTTAAGGGCATGAAAACTTAGGCCTGGAAAAGACGCTACGGGCAGTGTGATGGTCCATGTGGCTGTCTTTGAGAAAAGAATATCTAGTGCACAAACATGCCTTTGGTATCTACATCATTGCTGCGGTGTTAGCATAAGGCCGTGTTCTCACTGGAGACTTAACCGGCGTACCGCAATACTCAGGTATAGCGTTATTCCCGAGTAATTCGCCAATGAGAACACGGCCTTAGATTTGTGGAGTTAGATTAATCTAGGCATAATTTTCGTGTAAGTCGGTAACTATCTGAATATCAAATAAAAGTTAATAACCTTTATAACCGTGTCGTCGTCATTCAGTGGTATACCGCGCGAATTAGCATTAATTGGCGCTATATCCGACTGGCTGTTAAGTGAGGCGGGACTGAATTGCTGCTATAATCTTAATCCGTACACTAGAGCCTTAATCTGGAGTCACGCCATACTGCCGTTACTTTGGATTACCTCTCTAGAGCGAACACGTGTTTATACTCCAAGACAACACACTTTACGCAGTTCCAATGAGCGACTAAAATTACAATATTACGGAAGTCATAACTGCTCACGGGAAAGATCATCCAGTTCTGGATACATTTATGTATCCGTTTGTCTTATTTTTCTAAAATTCCATCAAGCTATTTTATTACTTAAAATACACATTAATACTCACTTGATATACTGAACCTCGGTAGGCATATGAGGAGTAATGGACCTTTCCAGTTTTTGCTATGCCCCGCCCATCTCTATCTAAGCTCCACCCACACCTTATCCGTGTTGGGATCGATGGATCTCTGAACTCCCTGACTATCAATTTCCAGAAAACTATACAGGTAACCTGTTAAATATTTTGAAACTAATTTGACTGGGCACTTTTGCCGATGGCAGCAACAGCGGCCAGTCAAATTAGTTTCAAAATATTCAATAGAATGTTTATTAAATGGTAAAGGCATACAATTCATACAACGTGTCGGACTATTACGCGTTAAAGCACGACGTCGTGATTATGACGTCAGCCTAGACACGTCGTTTCGTTGAATATGACGTCAATATGATTGAGTGAGGAACTGGATTCATGAATTACAACAATGTAAATATATGATTAAATAATACACAACATGTGTAAGAAATTCACCTTTCCAGAGTACCCACCCATCATATGACGTCATAATGAAATGCGTGATGTGTACAATGACATCATAATGAATGACGTCATGAATAACGTCGATAAGTACGTCACGAACGCATATTTGAAGACGGTCTATGCATTGTTGTACAACTTGTTTGCTTTTACTATTTAATAAATATTCTGTTGAATATTTTGAAACTAATTTGACTGGCCGCTGTTGCTGCCATAGGCAGCAACAGCACCCAGTCAACTTAGTTACAAAATATTCAACAGCTTCCCTGTATAGTTTTCAGGAAATTGATAGCTAGGGCATTTGGGGATCGCGCAATCCCAACACGGCGAGGTGTGGGTGGAGCTTAGTTAGTGATGGGCGGGGCATAGCTAAACATGGAAAGGTCCATTGGATGAGCTTTCTCATGATGTATGATTTCAATAACATTGTGATTTTACGCGTCAAACTAGCAACACTATACCCTACCTGTAGTAGGTTTCTCAATATATAAAATATGTACGTCCTACTAATTATTGTGCTAATTTAGCAGATTACAAGAACGCTGTTTAAATGATTACACCAGTTATCGCACAAAAGAAAGCATTACCATTATTGATGAGTTTAAATTACCACTACACCATCAACCCCACCCACCTTCCACCCCATCGCCAAGCTCGTAGAAATGGACCTTTCCAGGTTATCCATCGATCATATGACGTCAGGTAATCAACATGACGTGTAGGATGAATGACTCATTTTAGTCAGTCTTAAACGCTTAATAATTCGACACGTTGTATGAATTGTATGTCTTTGCTATTTTAATAAACATTCTGTTGAATATTTTAAAACTAATTTGACTGGCCGATGTTGCTGCCATTGGCAAAAAGGACCAATTGTTAGAAATAGAACCCTGTTAGAATCAGGTATCTTGACCATATACATGAGATACACTTGCTTGAAGCCTTGAACTATTTCTCGCTTACATTTATCAGCCCGTCTCTCAGGGCTGAGGGGCAAAGCCGTTACGTACCTAAATGTATTAGAGTTATTTACTGCGCTGCATATACAGACATCAATCGACTCCCAACAGGGAGATGGTCTATCTCATGTGCTTTTCACCTGCTACCTTGCTGCCCTGTGCGGGAAAGTTCCACAAAACCAAACTCCCAGTGTCAATACTGTGTATTCCGCTAGAGATGGAATATGCCGGCGATGTGGACTTCATAGACGAAGAAAAGAAACCCCTTGACGAACTTCTCCCAATAGGTGCAAGCAAACTAATAATTGAGAATCTCTTTATGAATGAATCCAAAATAGAGTTCACCCACATATACCTATCTACAAAGCATGAAACTAAAGAAAATGACAATCCACTTCATGGTGGCGAACCATAGAGAAAAAGTAAAATCACGTGCTCACTGCCTTGCAGCACTGCTGACATTGCTGCATGCGTCATGGGGAACCGCTTTCCAGTCCTTCTGAAAGCTATGGATTCGTAGATCTAAGATTCCCGTGAAAAAAAGACTATGTTTATAACATGCAACCTGTGTATCCTTGATGCTGTATAAATGTAACAACTGGGCAGCTCCAAAGGCAGCTCTAGACAAACTCGATGCCTGCCACCGCAAACACCTATGCACCATCACTGGACACCGATGACCAGATAGCATACTTTCCAATGATGCACTATACAAGATGTGTAATACATCGCCGCTGTCTGTAAAAGTCGCCCAGCAAAGATGGTCCATGTTTGGCCATGTGATAAGGATGCCAGAAGACACACCAGCACAGACAGCCTTGGAATTCGCGCTACCCGGAGCCAGCAAATACATACAATGCCAGGAGAGGACATCATTGGATAAATCTGCTAAGCGTGCTACGAGGTGACCTCAAGAAAGTAAGATTCGGTACACTGAAGCAAAAACGGACCTGAGGAAGCTAAGGATTCCGGCTGAGGACAAAACACAGTGGGCAAAAGCGAAGCAGGGCTGATTGAAGCTGTATGATAGTTCTACTACTACAGCCGCAGAATACAATAATCAAACATCATACAAGAACAGGCCATCTTCAACAGAAATGCAGAGTTATATCACCTACACCTGTTCTGAAAGCCCAGCATTTGCTGTAATCGGAGCCAACACCGACAAAGCCCACAGGGGACGCCAGTGCACAAACCTTCTAAATGCACTAATCTGAAAGAGGCAGGGCTGGGTATACTGAGAACCAAGAAGACACGGGGGTTACGGACTCGGGATGAAGGAAAGAAACAGGCATCAAGGAAGACGGATTTTAGCAGCCAGAAGTTTTCAAAATACTGCAGCCGCTGAACATAGTATATCATCATCATCATCATCATCATCATCATCATCATCATCATCATCATCATTTATGTGTTAAGTTTTTTATCGTTTCATTACATTTAGTACACAATTTAAGCTTTTAAAACACCACCACAACGCACACGACACACCATTTGTAGTATATAGAGACTCTTTTATCAGGACTTGTTAGAATATGATTTAGAAAAACGGGTCAAGACATCGTGTGTCACGTACTGCAATTATTTACTAGAAATAAGAGGCTCCAAATCAAAATCAATTATCACATTTATCAATTCAATCCTGAAATCCATGTACCTCCCTTTTACGACTTTTACGAATGATATAGGTAAGCGTTGCATATTTTGAATATTCTGAACAATTTGAAACCAATTTGACTGAAATTTGATCCTTCGGCAACACCAGCTTCCAATCAAATTAGTTTCAAAATATTCAACATAATTTGGACAAATTTTATTATATTTGTTCTGATTCATTGAAAGGGGTAACGTTGTTGTAGTAGTAGTAGTAGTAGTAGTAGTAGTAGTAGTAGTAGTAGTAGTAGTAGTAGTAGTAGTAGTAGTAGTAGTAGTAGTAGTAGTAGTCAAATTAATAAGATTATGTCAGACTCTCGACCAATCAGAACATACGTTCATTTAGGCGCTCTTCTACTAATGTCGAGTCTAGCTGGTGTGAGCGCTGAGAACTCAATCGAGGTTGAGCGGGAAACTGGTCAAAGGGCATGCGCGCTATCTGCTATACTCGAGAGAAGTCAATCTATTGAAATTTACCATTAATCCTATATGCCGCCATTTTTAATCAAACACCTGCTAAATATTGTGAATATATTTTGCCTGGAGCATCTGTCATGGATGTGTCTCTCGAATCCCAAACAACTAGGTTTTACCCAAGACCCCGACCTCCACTCCGACCATACACACGCGCACGTATGCGCACCATTCTCCCGCCGGCAGAGGGTTAATCCTCTGTGACGTCGTGACTCCAGACACGACGTACGGTCCGATGGTGTTACGTGAACGATGCGCACAGGCACACACGTACATCTGCTATGATGTCAGAATCAATTATGTCACATGCAGACTGACGTCACAATCATACGCGAGGGAGAAATACTCTGTCATAAACATGGAATAGACTGGCAGGTGTGCATATTGTATGTTTTCACTATTTACTAAACATTCTATTGACTATTTTGAAACTACTATTACTGGGGAGCTGGTGTAATGAATTAGAATGCCTAGTTTGGCAGAGATTTGTCTATGGAGCCCATTGAGACGTGACATTGTATGCTGTCCCTGTCATATGTAGAGTTACCATTTACCACTACGGACACCTCCACTACCACCACCACCACCACCACCACCACCACCCTCACCACAACCACCATCACCACCACCACCACAGCCACCATTGTCACCACCACCGCCACCACACCACCACGGTCACCAAGACTACAAGCGACGCTTAATCTGTTACTACACACACTACAAACACAACTAACAACAGCTCAGCGTCCTCCTACTGCTACTGCTACTACTACTACTGCTGCTGCTGCTGCTACTGCTACTACTACTACTACTGCTACTACTACTACTACTACTACTACTACTACTACTACTACTACTAACTACTACTACTACTACTACTACTGCTGCTGCTGCTGCTGCTGCTGCTGCTGCTACTGCTACTACTACTACTACTGCTGCTGCTGCTGCTGCTACTGCTACTGCTACTGCTACTACTACTACTACTACTACTACTACTACTTATTAATTAATAATAATAATAATAATAATAATAATAATAATAATAATAATAAAAATTATGATGATGATCATGATGATGATCATGATGATGAGGATGATAATAATAATAATAATAATAATAATAATAATAATAATAATAATAATAATAATAATAATAATAATAATAGTGTACAAACATCAGTATCTACCGCCAAGAAATGTATTATTCAGACTTCATATGCTGTGTAAAACGGCCTGAGTGTAATAAAAGAAAAACTGAAAAACTGAAACTGGTCATGGAGGGTGTTGGTGGTGGGAGGAGAGGTGTGAGCGTGTATATCGACCTCTATAAATTACCCCAAACATTTTGCCAGTTTTTTTTGGCATAGCCCAGGTCTGTTTGAACTTCACGGCGTATGCATGCTAGAGTGCACACATGCACGCATACTCGTCCGCATCATAAGGTAGGAATAGCTCAACAGGTTGCGTGAATTGACTGTTTTACAATTTTATAAAACATTCTGGCGAGTATTTTGAAAATAATTTGACTGTATGAGGCGTTACCCATATATGTATGCCACAGTTTGAGCCGAAATTGTTTCAGGAAGATCAACCGGGTGGGCATCCAACGTCTAGGATTTTGTCATGGCTGCAACTTTTATTAACTTAAGGTGACTGGGTCCCCATATCCAGGCTGGTTCAGGTCTTTATAACTCTGCTTAGAATAGTAGGTTATTTGCTCAACTGTTTTACTATTTAATAAGCATGCTGGCGAATATTTTGTAAACATTTTGACTGACTGAGTTCTCAGCATATTGCCACAAAACCCGTATAACGAGCAAACAGCTTTCATGTGTGTAAATTTAGGTGCCGAATGCGGGCCTTATTATTATAATATTAATAATTATTAATATTAATATTACTATAATTAATATTATAATTAATATTATTATAATTAACGGAGTTGCGTAGGGGTTAGTGATAGGATTTTGAGATATTTCACTTCTGCTATGATGTCATAATCAATTATGTCACAATCATAAATGAGAGAAAAATACTTCGTCATGAATCTGGAATAGACGGACAGGTGTACACATTGTATGTTTTTTTACTATTTAATAAACATTCTGTTGAATATTTTAAAACTGATTTGACTGTGAGTTGTCAAAATGAATCAGAATTTCTAGTTTAGCAGAAATTCGTCTATGGAACCCGTTGAGACATGGCCTTGTACCTTGACCCTGTCATATATATATATAAGCGCTTAGGATTTATATGATTGGAATTTAGTCAATACAATATGCGTTTTTGCAGAAGTATGTTTTCAGTTGAGTTTTGAATGATTCGATGGTATGACAGTTCCGAATTTTTGAGGGAAGAGAATTCCAGATTTTTGGTCCAGCATTAGAAAAAGCACGTTTCCCAAAAGGAATATTAGATGGTGGTATGACACAGAGTAACTATTCGCTTGATCTGAGTGACCTTAGGGGTAAATTTCTGGAAATTAGCGATGATAGATAAGGTGGTGCCAGGCCATTTAAGCATTTATACACCAGAAGCGCGACTTTATAGTCAATGCGCTCCTTTACCGGTAGCCAGTGGAGCGCTTTTAGAACAGGTGTTATGTATATAATGTGCTGGAGACAGAGTACAATAGGCGTAAAAGCCTAGGATTGAATTGTGGCAGGTGCATCCACAGATAGTCCCATATGAATCGTCAGTGTGTCAGTATATCAGACATGTGGTGGTCCAGTGGAAAGATGCCTGGTTGCTGATGCTATGCGGAGTTGCAGAATGGCGGTTCGATCCCCAGACCGGGAGATGGTGATCAACAAATTAAACTAATGGGTGCATGACTGTCGGCTAAGTTAGCACATGGAAATTGAAGCCGCACGTTGCCAGTGCGTCAATAAAATAAAAATACATACATACATACATACATTATATACACCTGTGCAAAAGTTAAGCACCAGCAAAAACAATAGAACGTAGAAACATGATGGTACAACTAGGCTGCCATACTTTTTGTCCCCGCGTTAGCTGACATAATTCCAAGTACGAAATGCACATGCATGCATGACTTCACGCCGCTTGATGTCCGTGCGTGGCGGGAAACAGCACACGTGTTCAGTTATGTAAAAGTCCAGTTTGAGGTGTAGAACATTACATACAGATTTAGGCGACAAGATTAGGAATTTTGTGTTCATGACCGTGGTTTATTTGTACAGAGAGAATTAGCTCTTGATTGTGAACCGCTATGGCAAGACGAAGGTTAAGTGATCGTGTGAAATGGCAAATCATAGGCATGCATACCACTGGTATGTCATGCAGAGAGATTGGCAGACAGCTGAACATTAACCATACTGTAATCAGTCGTTTGATTGCAAAACATGGGCAAACTAACGAGGTGAAGGACAGGCCTAGATCTGGAAGACCGAAGAAGACTACTGCCCGTGATGATCGTGCCCTAGTACGCCTTGTTAGGAGATCTCCATTCACCAACAGCAGAGTGCTCAGCCAGCAATGGGAAACGCGCAATAGAGTGTCAATGTCTACCGTCAAAAGGAGACTGTATGCTGCTGGCATGAAAGCTAGGAGACCTGTCAGACGTCCTCTCCTCACTGCACACCACAAAGAGGAGCGTCTGAGGTGGTGCAACGAAAGAAGACACTGGAACATGAGATCCTGGAGACGGGTACACTGGTCCGATGAAAGTCGGTTCCTGCTTCATGCCACAGATGGTCGAACTCGTGTATGGAGGTCCAGACGCACGGCGTACGACCAACGTAACATCATGGAAGAAGTTCCATTTGGTGGAGGTTCCGTTATGATATGGGGGTGCATCTCATTTGATTGTAAGCTGGATCTGTTGACTGTACCTGGAACACTAAATGGACAAAGATATCAAGATTCCATACTGGATAGAGTTGTGGTCCCTCATTTTGTAAATCATGCACCTGGAACCCGCCCTATATTCATGGATGACAACGCCCGACCACATCGTGCTAGAGCTGTGCATGAATACCTCCGCCAGAATGCCATCGAAACCCTACCATGGCCAACAAGGAGCCCTGACATGAACCCTATTGAGCATATCTGGGACATTCTGGGAAACATGGTGAGAAGGAGGGATCCTCCTGTGCAGAACCTACAGGAATTAACAGACGCACTCCATCTTGAATGGCAACGAATACCACAATGGCGTATCAGTCGGTTGGTGACCAGCATGAGACGTCGTGTCCAGGCCGTCATCCAGGCACAAGGTGGATATACCCGGTATTAATAATGACAGTCTCAAACTCGTGCACAGATGTTAAACTTCGTTTTCAGACACCATTAATGACAATCTAGCCACGTGTGTCAACTGTAGGGAAATAGTTGTCAGTTGTGTCAACGTAACCATATTCAGGCCTCGTTTTCAAGTTCAAACAAAAACATACAGTGTTTCCCCACCATCATAATCAGCATTCCTCTAGTTGCATTATTACCTCTTGCACTAAGATGGATGGGTACATAAATGTTTATGCTATTGCTTTCTTCATAGCACATGAATATACCCTCGCATGTGCGTAAAAATAGGGCGGTGCTTAACTTTTGCACAGGTGTATATATATATATATTTACCATTTATCTAAGCATCCAAGAGGGTGCTAGTGGCGAGAAGAGGGGTGTGGTGTATATTGATATCTATGAATTACACCCCAAAGATTTTGCCGGTTTCTTGCTTAGCACGGGTCTGTTTGAACTCCAGGGCCTACGTACGCGAGGGCACACTCGCGCACGCACTTGCGACCGCACGCACAACTGCACTAATGCAGGAATGTAATGTAGGAATAGCTCAACAGGTTGCGTGAATTGAATGTTTTACAATTGTATAAACCGTTCTGGCAAATATTTAGAAAACGATTTGATTGTATGAAGCGCTACGCGCAGATGTACATCACATTTTCAGCCAAAATAGTTTCAGGAGGCTGACCTGGGTCCGCGTCCAACCTCTAGGATTTTGTCATAGCCTCAATTTGTATTAACTTATGGTGACTTGGTCCTCATATCCAGGTACAGCGCATATGCAGGTTTTCTAGGGCTCGAACTTGGGCCTTATTATTATAACATTAATCATTATTAATATTAATTTTAGTATAATCAATATTATTATTAGTAGGAGTTGGCGATAGCATTGTTATAATAAAAATAATAATAATAATAATAATAATAATAATAATAATAATTATTATTATTATTATTATTATTATTATTATTACTAGCAGCAGCAGCAGCAGCAGCAGCAGCAGCAGCAGCAGCAGCAGCAGCAGCAGCAGCAGCAGCAGCAGCAGCAGCCATTCCCTCCGAGTACCAAAGTAGGCTTAATCCGGCTCTGCTGATTGATTGCTATGTCATCATTTTCATCATAAAAAAATATTGTTATCTGTAGCATAGCATGAAAAATTAATGATTCTATTTAAAGAAATCGCCAAAATCCGACCAAAATTTTGGTAGCTATAAACATTTTAAATGTCACACCTGCTTAGTATATTTCAGGTCAGTTTAGCTACTAAATGCTATTCCTTAATTCTCATCCTGTCTTAGAAAGCAATAGCATTAAGCAATACCGTTTTCAAAATAAAAACCTTTGAGCATGTAACACGTGAATAATGCAATTGTACTCTATCGTCAATATCTCTAATTGATTTCATGAGATTCCCATCATATATATATATATATATATATATATATATATATATATATATATATATATATATATATATATATATATATATATATATATATATATATAATGCATGTATGTCCAGATGGTAACGCCTTATATTACATTAGAATTGTTACGAATCGTCACTATTCCTTCCAGACAGGCAGTGAGTGCAGGAGAATCTGTTTGCATCGTGATGTTTGCCCAGTCAGGGAAGGTGTCCAGATCAAAGAGTGCTCTGCCCCATGTATGAATGGATAAATTCACAATACCGATTGCAATTATATTCATCACTATGCCAGCCCGAGCCTGAAAATCAAACAATTCATGCATCATTACTCTAGATAGTACGGTTGAAAGTAATACGAGTGTATAGCATTACACAGTTTCCGATATATGTAACAGTGATCCTTGTGTAGAGACATGTTACCAACTCTTGGTTTATCCGTGGCAGTATTTATATAAATTGGTTGAATAATTGACTTTCTCATAAGACAGCATTATCAAATGTGTGTGCTTTTAGATAGATTCCTAGTGGCTGTGCATGGGCTTGTAATCTCATACAGAATATTTGTTGACGGAAACCAGTGATACATCTGTATATATCACATACAACACCTTCATATATAAATATAAACATACACGTATATACGTAATTGTAAGCTTATATATAAAAAAAATCAATATGTCACGTAACTATTATAATTGTCCTCAAGTTATAATAGGATAATGTTGTGTCAACACGACCGAACGTAGCCATATCCACTATCAATTAACTTGAAAGAGTGTTATTGTTATGAAGACTATGTACACCGTTAACGATCACATCGCCATCGACTGCACAACGGGAGATTCTTGATACTGGCGGCAACAGTTTCGGAGTAAAGTATGTTTCAATTATTCAACCGTTTCATAGATTGTCAATAATTTGTGGTATCATCTTTGCAGCGTTGAGGCGGTTATATTGTTATCATACGTACCATGTCAGCACCCTTGATGTGTCCAAATGAGAAGACAATTGCATTAGGGGGCGTGGCAACAGGTAACATGAACGCGAACGAGCAAGCGAGTGCTCCAGGAAATAGGAGATAAAATGGATGAATTCCGAGTCCAACGGCCTACAAGAATAATAAGGAAACCGCATTTAAAATAGCAACCGTAATAGCGACAACGATGCTGAAGACGCAAACAGAACATTCGCAGATCGTTTGACATGTACAATAACATAGGCTTAAAAGGTATAAACAAGCTGGTAATGAGATTAAACTAGGCATATATATATATATATATATATATATATATATATATATATATATATATATATATATATATATATATATATATATATATATATATATATATATATATATATATATATATATATATATATAAATATATATAAGAAACTAAACTGTTTTCTAAGCGATTTATCATAAGAAGACCTTTGCACAAATGAAAATTATTTACGGGCATGGGAACGTATCTTGAGCTGAGCTCTGAGCCCTAGCCAGTCATGGCCAAGGTAAGATATAAGACATTATAAGGTGTGGATGTATTTACACCTATTATTTACCATCTTAGCAAGAACTGGTAAAAATATTGTCGCTATAGCAACGTTACTCGTTACTTCTGTCAACATGGCTAGTGTCACGCTGACCAGCAAGACGATTGACCAGGTCGGCCACTCACTGACAATAGACAACTTCTCGCCTACCCAGACGGAGAGACCAGAAATCTGTAAGTTGAAAGCAAAATAAAATCGATTAACTAGATGAAAACTAAGCGAAATTACCGAAGTAGCCCATCCATCACACACTAGACGATGAATATTAGGTAACAATAAAAACTCGAGGACATTTACTGAAGTAACTGTAAATTTGCGATGTCTGGCCATGAAGAAATAGTATAAGGCCTCTTCTTACATGACTATTGAAAATTTGAGGGCAAGTGGAGTTGATTTCTGGCAAAAACGAAAACTGGTGAATTTGACAACTAATGAATGAGCTTGACTTGGAGGTCGGATCACTCCGAAACTATCACCATTGGATCCATCATTCGTGATATACCGCTAGTAAAGTTTTCATGAAAGTCAAGTGTCAAATAACCGAGAAATTTACAAAATTTGTTTGGGGTGCCTTGAATTCAAAATGTAACATTTCATTCAATCTAAGACTCTCAATCATCTTGCATGGGTAAGGTTAATCCATGCCAAAAACCAAAACTGGTATCTTGCAAGTCTGTTGGATAACCTTGACCTAAAGGGGGTGGTGTCAAAAAACCAAACATTTCACACAATCTAACAATCTCAATCAGCTTATATTGGTAAAGGGAGATAATCCATATGTGTAAAGGGAGGTAATCTATGCCAAAAATGAAACCTATGCAGCCCACGCGGATCCATTGCACCTGGGTCTGTGACCTAGGGGTGGTGGGCATATAAAAGGACGTCACAAGGTATTGTCTAATATGTTGATTGACCTTCCCTGATGAAGCCGAGTTCATTTCTGCCAAAAAAGAAAATTAGTAATTTTAATTCCCAAGCTGTACCCTTTCACTTGGGATGTGCCCGCCAGATCAATAAACACCTTCGGGACTCAAATGGTCCAGATAATCATCATTTATTCCTATGGGGCCATTTTTCATACATTGGGGATCACATGTCAACGGTGAAGGTCACTCTTTAGGTGGGCAGACATTTTCAGGATCCCAAGGGTAACATCCTACCCAAGTATGCTAGTGGACCGATCAAAACTGTAGGTATGGTAGCACTTCAAAGATCAATACTGAAAATCCCCATACATTTTCTCTGGGACCTTTTGCCCACGAAAAAGTGTGTAGCTCGAAACTTCTTGGGCAAATCCGAAATGAAAACACAAGCACGCGATTCCAGACCGGGTAGCAGAACTTGACCAAGTTTGGAGTTGATCGGATGACAACTGTATGAGGAGGTGCGGTGCAATGTTTTAACGAAGAATAAGAAATAAAGTAGAAAGATCCTGAGTTATTTTAATAATCTGCGATTGCATCTAAATACATACGCAATTCATAATCGCACGTACGTGCGCGCACACACGCACGCACGCACGCACGCACGCACGAACACACGCACGCACGCACGCACGCACGCACGCACGCATCTATGTATTAAGCACAGACATGAACGCACATATTTACATGTGCACATGCGCAACCCTACTTAATTAGACATACCTCACATGTTTTGGCGAGGGCGAACCCTCCACCCACAAGAATTACAACGCCCCATGGTAGTTTTACTGCGGCTGTCGGCCACGTCATTAATGGCGGTTTTGGACTACATCCTGGGAAGCATAAAAACACACGATCACGTGACAATTAGTTTGACCAACTGTCTTTAAAAAGTTAAAAAGTTAGTATCAGAAACTGACAGACATGCATTAAGGGTCGTCTTCCAAATGCATAGTATAGAATACATTTGCTTAAAGAGAAGATAGTCGTTTGTAGCTTGTCTTCGAAGCGACAGAAGATGGGTGGATGGTGTGCGAGAGCGTGTGTGCGTGCGTGCGTGCGTGGGTGCGTGCGTGCGTGCGTGCGTGCGTGTGTGCGTGCGTGCGTGCGTACGTACGTGCGTGCGTGCGTGCGTGCGTGCGTGCGTGCACTGGCAACGATATGGGAACATTAACCCGATATACTCTTACTCCCAGTTATATTTGGTTTACATATATCAGGCCGCTCTGAAGGGAAGATGAACAAAGATAATGCCACCATCATTGCCGGCCATGAGTCCGTGATGTACCTAATAAAATACAAAAAATAAACATAGCTAAATATGCAGAGGTGGATTAAGTTAAACATTAGATTAGTCCATAACAGTATTACTAAATAACACGGTATTGGTTTATGTTTGATCTTTGACTATGGACTAGTTGTATGGGACCCTGATATTGATATTAAACGCACTAAAAATTAAAGGAACATGCCAATTTTCAGTTTTTGCTATGCCCCACTCATTTCTAGCTAAGCTTCATCCACACCTCGCTAGTGTTGGGATCGATCGATCCCTGCACCGCTGACTATCAATTTCCAGAAAACTATATAGGTAAGCTGTTGAATATTTTGAAACTAATTTGACTGGGTGCTGCGTATGGCAGCAATACAGCCCAGTCAAATTAGTTTTAAAATTTTCAACAGCATGTTTACTAAATAGTAAAGCCATACAATTCGTACAATAACGCATAGTCCGTCACCAATTATACGGCATTCATGATGTCATTGATTATGACGTCGGCCTACATGTCACATAGATGATTATGACGTCATATGATGGATTGATAAACTGGAAAGGTTCATTGTTAATGGAAAACTCACTTCATCTTATACTATCGATTCAGTTGGTACAGTATGTCACAATGAACTATGCATTGAATTTTTAGTCTTTTATCATAGCGTTAAAGAATATATATCCAGGCTTTAATAGCTATATTTTGTTCCATTTCTCCAGTATATAACGGCTGTCATGATTTTTCTTTTCAAACAATCACCAATTAGAAAGAAACATAGGCTGTCTGCCTCAATCGCATAAGTGCACTATATTGTTTGGCATTGTTTTGTAACAACAATCATAGGGGAATCCGATGAATATTTAGAAACTAATTTGATTAAAATAGCGTCCAGTCAAATTAGTTTCTAAAGTCAGCATAATAATAATAATAATAATAATAAAAATATTATTATAATAATAATAATAATAATAATAATAATAATAATAATAATAATAATAATTGCATAATGAAGAATGTATTGCTTCTGACCCTACGTGACATCACTCACACTATCATTTGAGTCAAAATGACGACGACCACCGTTCAAAATTAACGCTGTCTTAAAAAGCGAGTACGTGTTATACACATACAGGAATGCACAAGCAGGTGAATGGTACGGAATCTATAAGGAATAATTAATCAATGCAATGCATTTGAGATTAGATTAGCATGCGTTTAAATTTGGAGTAATTTACTATTTCAGGATAGTGACGGAAATGGTAATTTTTACAATACAAGCATTCCCTTTCATGGGTAATTCATAAACTTGGTAGATATCGAAATTCTGAGCTATATCCGACAACGTAGCCAGGGTGAGAGTGGGGTTGGTGTAGCAGTTGGAAGGGACAATCATGTATGAACTTCATATGCCAAACAGCTGATATATGGATAACAATTCTGAAAAATGTCTTTTGCACGGACATAGTTAGTTGAGGATATCAATCAAATACTATGGAAGTATATGGATGCCAGTAATTAGTTATTAACATATAAAAGTATAATAGCAGAAACCTATAACTACATATACATACCCCTCTGGAAATATACGACCCCATCCTGATCTTGAAAACCAGAGTATTGCCAAGACAGAGAAATGCAGCAGAACGCCATATTCTGCAAAACTTTGACAACACGGACACAGATAATTCACACGTGGCACACATCTCTCAAATAGCTGCAGCGATTTCGCAAGGGTATTATATTATGTTTTAAGTAATGCCGACAGTCTATGCGAAAAACCTACTCGCAGGAACAAAGGTCAAATAGCTGCAGCGATTTCGCAAGGGTATTATATTATGTTTTAAGTAATGCCGACAGTCTATGCGAAAAACCTATTCGTTTTCACTGGTCGTAGCCAGGGACCTTTCAGTGGTGCGCGATATATTTCTGCAGGAACAAACCTATAGCAAATGTTATGGGGCGCCAACTGGGCATTAATTTGTATGGGCCACTGGCACATGCAACTTAATGCCCACATATGGACAGTGGCCACACCACTGTTCAAGAATTTAGCAAGACGATAATGTATTGAAAACCACATACATTTGTGCCTCATATATTACCTAAATTTTGGCCTCAGCTTGACCCGCATAGTTTGGGAAATCACATGCTACACGCTTCATATAGCACATAGCCGAAGGACACATTTGTGAATATGACATACTAGATTTCCTAGGCCTACTAATTGGCATCACTTATGTAACTGTTGAACCAGATTAATATTTACTTGACAAATCTCAAACACATACTCTCTCTCTCTCTCTCTCTCTCTCTCTCTCTCTCTCTCTCTCTCTCTCTCTCTCTCTCTCTCGGGCTATTGAAGACTTGATACACATGCACGTGGCACGTTCTTATCTTAGACTTAAATAGCGTATGCATATTGTATTCAAATATTCTTAAAGCTGACATACATATTACTTAGCCACATACATCTTGAAGCTGACTCATATATCTATTGAGATAACGTACTATAAAATCCTGGTGCACAACATAGATGTCTACCCCCACATATTAACGCTAATTCACATATGAATTAGATAGAACGGACATATTTTAGATTGGCAACACATATACTTATGTTCAGAACATATAATCTGTTTGAACCAAATACTTACATAACGTTCTCGCTTACCACATTCCAATAAAGAAAATTTATCTAATATTAGCCACATAATTAGTGTGAGTGGCACCAATTAGCATACGCTGTATTTTATGTATTTAACATAATGCTTACGTCATAGGTCCAAGTTTATCATACTCGTTGCGAAGGACAGCTCTTGTGGCATCGCGTTCAAGACTAGTCCAATAACGTTTGCAAGCAAAAATGGAGTTCCTATTTGAGCAAGAATTACATTACGGATACCACTCTTTCTTGCTTGAAGTATATAGTTTTAACAGGTATCCGATTCAGGATACCACACTAGACATAATTGAAATATTAGAACTATATTAGTACTGCATACTGTGCTTAGTATGAATTGTTGCAGGAAGCCATGATCGAAAAGTAATTTATTTCATGAGTAATAATAATAATACACGCACGCACGCACGCAAGCAAGCAAGCAAGCAAGCAAGCAAGCAAGCAAGCAAGCAAGCAAGCAAGCAAGCAAGCACGCACGCACGCACGCACGCACGCACGCACGCACGCACGCACGCACGCACGCACGCACGCACGCACGCACGCACGCACTATGCAACTGGTGGTAGTAGAGGCAGTAGTAGCGACAGTATATGTACTAGGGAGGTGGTTCATCAATTATAGGCCTGTCATTCGATGGGCTGCCAATAGCCAAATGTAAATAGTATTTATTAATCATGAAATAAATTACTAATATATATATATATATATATATATATATATATATATATATATATATATATATATATATATATATATATATATATATATATATATATATATATATATATATATATATATATATATATATATATATATATATATATATATATATATATATATATATATATATATATATATATATATACATATTGCCTCCTGCCACGGATAAACCAAGAGTTGGTAACATGTCTCTATACAAGGATCAATGTTACATATATCAGAAACCGTGTAATACTATATACTCGCATTAATTTCAACCTTGCTATCTAGAGTAATGATGCATGGATTGTTTGATTTTAGTATATTTTCTGATTTAAAGCTATCTATGGCCTTTGCTGAGCATGTGGAATATACTTGGATGCGCCTTTTTGTAGTCCCGTTTGTTTTGCTAATTTATTTGCGTGCGTGCGTGCGTGCGTGCGTGCGTGCGTGCGTGCGTGCGTGCGTGCGTTGTTCCAAATTAAGTTGCCGCATGTGATTTGTGTTAATATTAGTGTACAGTAGAGTGTTTTAACTATATCCAGTGGCATATATGGTGCTTGTGTTTTCGCATGACACTAGTCGATCTGGTGATTAAAGGATAACGGTAATTACCTTTATCACTTAATCACGAGATCGACTAGAATCACTGAATTCACTGCAACACTGATCGATAATAAATGTTGACAAAACCAATTACATGTTTTTAGCAAGTCACAGAAATTAAGAAATCAAATTTTATAAAAGAAATTCACCTAAACAACCAAGAAATTCAAGGAGCTTATTTTACAAAGATCAAAAGAGTTTATATCTGGACCTAAAATTGACTTGGGAAAACATATTGACATTATCATGTCAAAGGTGTCAAGAGGTATTAGTATCATCCGAAGACATAAAAACCATATATGTCACTGGATATAGTTAAATAGAGGAGTTGTCAGGTCTTGAGCGTACAAGCCATATTGCTTAAAATTGAGCATACACACTGAGCTTACAAGATAGCTGTATTATTGTACATTTATGTTAGCTCAAGTTTAACATACGCATCAAATACATAGGTACTTAATACTTACGCTCTCTCTCTCTCTCTCTCTCTCTCTCTCTCTCTCTCTCTCTCTTCTCTCTCTCCTTTCTCGCTTCCTCCCTCCCTCCCTTCCTTCCTCCATCTCTCACCTTCCACCTACTCTCCAGTTGAGACATTAAATTATTCCTGATTAAAATAAATAATCTATTTTTGCTCAATTAAATTGGTTTTATCGATTTTTCGATTATTTTACTTTGCACTCGATTATATAATCGCCAGGAAAAATAATCGACTATCGATGAAATATCGATTAACCGAACAGGCTTACTCTCAACGTACCTGGGGCCTAGAAACCAGAGTTGCAGCCATACCCATCCAATGATTAGCACCAGGACAGAAACTGGCAGTGCAAAGGTGAACCAGGTGAGAAAGTCAACACCCGATTTCTCAGTGAAAATTCTGAAGGTCAAAACAGATTTCAGTGTACTTTCCAAAAGAACAAGTTTTCATTCAAAACAATTAATGTGTTAAAATTAGAGGATAAGTACGACAAAGTCACATTTCATACAACTTATCAATGCTGGGATCTCGGTGAAGGATATTTATATGACAAATTAATCTTGATTTGCTAAAACTGTATGGTTGACATAGAGATTTGATTAAGTGAGATGATTTTCAGCTATAAATGATTTATGAAATAGACTACTATAAGTATAAGGCATGCTTCTCAGCTCTTGAAGGATATAGATTTTAGTATTTTAGTCGAATAGCCGTCTGGCCAATCCACAATGGAGCTTTCCTAGTTTATCCATCCATCATATGACCTCATAATCAACTACGTGGCGTGTAGGATGACAACAGCGTCCAGTCAAAGTAATTTCAAAATATTTAACAGCTTACCTGTATAGTTTTCTGGAAATTGGCTGGAATAGCTTATGCGATGGTTTAACCATGTCACATCTGATTTACTCATCAATAAACCTAAGGCTATACAGAGTTTTTCGCGTGCACACTTATAATTACTGTGTTGTTTCTGATCTTAACATAAGACACGAGAGGTTTTTATGGGCATAGTATCTTACGTAGATAACAATTTTGTTATCTTCAAATAGGATGTCTTATAACAACTCGTGTATATTGCAGCACCGTATGTCTTCTTGACAAAAAAGATTTGACTACATATATCGATCACATTATCAAGTATATTTTCAATAACCTCCGTAACAGCCTCTGGTGCACAGTTAGTAAAAAACATGATAATTTTTGCTGTTTATTACCAGTAACATTCTATTGGTGTTAGTGTAACTTCCAGAATCCAATATATTAACGACGACAACGACGACGACGACTACGGCGACGGCGACGACGACGACGACGACGACGACGACGACGAACGATTATTATTATTATTATTATTATTATTATTATTATTATTATTATTATTATTATTATTATTTCAGGAAATCCTTACTCATCTATTTGCCCTTTCAGAACCACATTGGTGCCAGTGCCAATTAATGTAGCCATGCCACCAGATGTTGCTGCATATGCTACACTAAGTGTCATACCCTTCCTAATGCCAGACAAACCAGAATTTCTGCAATATAATATGAGAAGGTGCTAAGATAATTTGAAATATACAATGTTGTTGAAGATGTTCTCCGAATGCAGTCAAAAGTTTACTAGTACCGAGATCGCAGATTGACGTGCAGTACCTACTAAAATAGATTTTTCATCGAGTTCAAATAGCTGCGAAAACATAGGCTTACATACACATTGCTCCAATTTCTTATTTAAATTAAAGGTGCCCTTTCACACCAGAGGATTATCTAAGACATAGGGGCCACGATTATGACATCGTATCTAATCCATCAATATGTAATGCAATATACTGAATGTGTTTGAACAGGTCACATGATAGTGTTTGTCACCAAGGCGTTTGGCTATGGAAATGGCGTCACATGTTTGTCATAAAGCATGGGACGTCAGGCAGTTGGGGTTTAGCGTTGAGAACGGTCATTTAAAGTTTCGGATAGTTGGTCCCAACCCACGACGTGAATATCAGACCGTGAATTACTGCCAGCGAATCACAGTGTCAGTGTCCCAGCGTAATTTATATTTCAATACAACTGATACAATAACTGCCAAGACGCGTATGCATTATCTCCCCAGCCAGATCAAAGATCTGAGACTAAAGACCAAATAATCGGTCTGACAATATTATGGTCCTAATATAAATACAATTTGTTAAATTTGTACTCGTTACCAAGGACTCAAAGAATATGCATGCATTGACTTACTCTGGCGAATCGGATGTCCTGGCCTCTTCTGCCTCTGTGATAAGGTTCACGCTCACCTTCCTGTTATTTGGTTCGGTAGCAGCTGGCCAGTGCTCCGAATCTAAAGTAACGATAACGCAAAGGTATATAAAGGATTACGTAGATGATTACCTACAGGACGACTTGCAAATAATTTTTGATAACTTAAACAAAGAAATATCTGAGACGGATGTAATGAAAGCGATAAAACAACTAAACAACGGTAAAAGCGCTGGCCCAGATTTATTAATAAATGAGGTTTATTTAAAAGCGAGTGATATATTACTCCCGCACATTATAGCGATTTTCAACTGTGTCTTTAAAAGTGGTATTTTCCCGCGAATTTGGTCAGAAGGAATCATCATACCTCTACACAAGAAGGGCAGTGTTAACGACGTGCATAATTACAGGGGCATTACACTTCTTAGTACACTGGGTAAATTATTTACTAAAGTTCTTAATAATAGATTAAATGATTGGGCAAAATCCAATGCTGTTTATATAGAAGCTCAAGCCGGTTTTAGGGGCGGTCTGAGTACTGTGGATAATATATTTGTTATGAACGGGTTAATATCACAGGTACTAAATAAAGGAGGGAGGTTGTTCTGTGCTTTTATAGATTTTACTAAAGCTTTCGACTATGTGGTACATGATTGCTTATGGTACAAACTTTTAAAAGCGGGTGTTAGAGGAAATATTATTAATATTATCATGTCAATGTACAAAGAGGTAAAAACTAGAGTTAGATTAAACTCTAACGTATCAGACTGTTTCGAATGTACTACTGGTGTGCGTCAAGGGGAAAGATTATCGCCTTTTCTCTTCGCTATGTATCTAAATGACTTAGAAGACGAATTTTTTAGAAAGGGTGGGGAGGGTGTGGGCTTAGAATTTCTTAAATTATTATTAATTTTATATGCTGATGACATAATTATATTAGCCGAAAGTAGAACTGGACTACAAAAAGGGTTAAATATTTTACATGAGTATTGCAACAGGTGGCGATTGACAGTTAATATTGATAAAACTAAAGCAATGGTTTTCAGACGTGGTGGGCGCTTAAGGGTAAATGACAAATGGTGGTATGGTAATACTGAAGTAGAAATTGAAAATAACTTCAAGTATTTGGGCATCGTTTTTACAACTTCAGGGTCATTCACCGAAGCACAAAAATGTTTAGCGGGTCAAGCGCATAAAGCCGTATTCGCTTAACAAAAATATTGTAATAAATTTATAGGCCTATCAATAGACCACTATTGCAAACTATTTGACAAGCTAGTTCTACCTATCCTCTGCTACGGGAGCGAAGTCTGGGGTTTTCACTCAGCGTATGATGTTGAAGAATGCCACCTTCGCTTCTGTAAGCAACTGCTTAATGTAAAACAAAGTACGTCAAATTCTGTTGTTTATGGAGAGTTATGGAGGATGCCTCTGCGATTAGGGAGAGAAATCAAGTCGATAAAATATTGGTTCAAAATATTAGATATGAAACCAAATAGAATTGCTAAACATGTGTATAATACCTTATATCAAGACTGGCATAGGGATAAAAATTGTAAGAATTGGGTCAAATCGTTAAGAGATAAGCTCTGTACCAATGAGTTTGGGGATGTATGGGAGTCACAGGGAACAATAGTAAGTAAAGATCAGTTTATCCCCGAATACAAGCAGAGAATAAGTGACAATTTTTATCAGGAGTGGAGAGGGCATTTGGAAGCCAGCAATAAAACATGGCTCTACAAACACATTTCAACTGATCTAACATATAAATGCTATTTAAATAAAGTAAAAACGAAAAAGCACCGTGATTCATTATGTAGACTAAGAACGGGGTCTCATAGACTACATATTGAATTAGGCAGATGGCACAAACCAATACCAATACCACGCGCTGAGCGAACATGCCCTTTTTGTGATGATGTAGAGGATGAATATCATTTTTTAATTTTATGTCCTGTCTATAATGATTTACGCAGGAAATACATAAAACCATACTATTGGAAACGACCGAACGTTCACAAAGCATCAGAATTATTGATGTGTACCAGCGAAAGTAGTTTAAAGAGGTTAGCGGCTTTTGCTTACAATGCTTTTCTATTACGTGACGAACGCACGTAATTGCGTTTTCTCCACTATAATCCATCGCATTTTCTTCTATACCAATTTGCGAGGATAATTCTTACTTTTAACTGAATGCATTTTCTCATCACAGGCGCGATTTCAGCTCTCAATATACAAACCTTTACTAAAACAGTGGCTATTTCGCCTCCATTGTAAAAGGTATACATTAGAGTTTTCAATTTTTCAACAATTCGGTACGATTGTGTGGGCATACGGATGTATGAGGATGTAGATGTGCGTCTGTATGTATGGGAAGTGGATATGTATGTACGCGTGCGTGCGTGAGTGTGCCTTTGTTGTGTGCGTGCGTGCGTGCGTGCGTGCGTGCGTGCGTGCGTGCGTGCGTGCGTGCGTGCGTGCGTGCGTGCGTGCGTGCGTGCGTGCGTGCGTGTGTATGTGGATGACCACGAGAACGCGTGAGCGTATATGGACATGAGCATTAGTAAGTGGATAAGAGGAACCAAGAAAGTTATTTATTAAAATAAATGCCAAACTAGTGCCCTCATGCCATTACATGGGGGAGT
>CM067370.1:72627861-73042861 GCA_034401795.1 Chaetoderma sp. LZ-2023a
TTCATCGGAAGGCATGTAATGACTAGCTTATGGTCAAAATTGAGGTCTGTGCTTCCATACGAACGAGCATTCCGGAGTAAGGGGTTTGCTTCTGTCTTGCATAATATGAAGTCTATTTGGTTGAAGACAGCTGTTGTAGCCTTAGAACCTTTTGGGGCATTGCGATCAGTAATGTCTCCCGTCCATGTTGTCCAGCGACGGCATGGTGGTTTGAAAGCCGTATTTGTGACAAATAGGCCATTGGAACACAGGAATGCCACCAGTGCATCACCATTGCTGTAGCGTGTGCCCTCTCCATAGGATCCCATGCATCGGGGGAGAAAGATGACACCTTCACGCCGGTCTCCTCCGTAAGTACCAACTTTGTTGGGAAACTAAGTCATCAAGGATTGCGGGCTGATTGCCGCATACAGAGGCAACTCTGATTATGTCTACCCTTCTTCAAAGAAGAAACTGTGTTCGACACCCTCGGACGACGCAATCTTCCCAGGAGCTTACCATAGCTACGTAGAATATACGTGGTCTGAGTACAACATCAAAGAGGCAACCCTTAGGTGCAGACTGTGAACACTATAACATCGATATCGCATGCATTCAAGAGACTAACGTAGCTAAATACTCAGAGCAGCAACTACAGACAGGCCGTAAGCTAACTAGCTTATGGAGCAAAAACAGGCCCCATACCGGGGCTTAGACTTCGTAATCGGGCCAAGGGTCTTGGATCATGTCATTGTGGAATGATACACATATAAATAATAATAGTATTATTATTACACATAATAATAGGCTGTCAATGTGCTATGCAGCGTAATACCCCAAAATAAGACCAGACAAGTCCGCTACCGCTTACATATTGGTGTGTCTGATTGGTGGAAGGATTACAATGTTACAGGCTCTTAATTAAAAAATCAAATATTCAATCACAGTTCTTATAAATACAATACTGATACCAGAGAAATTCATTACACAATGATCCGGATGGGGTAGGGCTATCCTGATTATTGAACAATAAACCTAGTTGTGGTGTTAGTGTTGTATTTATCAGAATTGTCTCTCCATTCTTCATGTGAAAGCTAAATAACTTATACCATGTATCATCGTGTACACGGAATACACTGCATATGCCTAGTGAGTATGATGTTGGGGCAACAAATTGCACCCTTACTAGCGATAGGTTGCAACTAAAATACGGTGTAGGCCGCTTGCTGCATGACGATCTTGTGTCATTCTGCTATTTGTGTGGATGTAGGCGACGTAATACATGGTATGAACTTGAGTCTTTGATTTTAGACACTTGGTTGAGAAGTAATGTGATATCTCAGTAAAAAGTCGGTTGGCACCATTAGTTAAGTATTTGCTGCAACTGGTTGAATAAGCATTAAGCAACGCAATATGAAATAGAAGCCGTGGTCAAATTCATGGATGATGTCAAGCTCCATGACATCTAAGATTAATATAGTTCGCGGCTCCATAAAATTGAAAGGTACTTGGACGTGTATATCGAGACATGTACTGATGCTTTAGTGCATATAACAACAGCTTCAGCTGATAAAATGGGGATCCATTTATGGCTATGCCCCGCCTATTTCCAGCTATGCCTCGCCCATTTCTAGCTAAGCACCACCCATGCTTTGCGCAACGTTGGGATCGATTTACATAATATATAGCAAATTAGTTTCAAAACATTCAACAGAATGTTTATTAACTAGTAAAGACATACACTTGACGGACTTTATATATAAAGGTAGCGAGGGAGCGAGAGAGAAAAGTAATAGCAATAGACTATATCTCTCTGATAGATGCAACTTAATGTTTTTTTCGTCTTAGCTCTCCTGCTATATACAGTACTTTCAGACTTACAGATACAAATGATATAAAAATGTCTTGATGTAGATTTTATCTGGCGTTTTCTCAAACCTATTACCAACTGTCAAAATGATTTTGAGACCCATCACTGGGATTATGGCTTCTCCAAGCAACCACTTAATAGCTAATGCAATTTATTATTCAAGACTAAACACTAATAATGTACTCCCGGTTAATAGCTACATGTATATGCCCTACGAAAACAGCGTGACGTACCTTTATAGAGAGTATCTGGCCACGTGTACATCAGTGATAATGTGTGTTGGTGTTTTGCCAGCAATTGAATAATGGTACATGTAATTGCAACATCACAACTCATGTATTCAGTATTTTTCCACCTCAAGGGATACTCTCTGAAGCTACTATTTACACGTGTCCTGTAAGGTAAGAGGGTATTACTATCCGGTCTGTCTGTCTGTCTGTCTGTCTGTCTGTCTGTCTGTCTGTCTGTCTGTCTGTCTGTCTGTCTGTCTGTCTGTCTGTCTGTCTGTCTGTCTGTCTGTCTGTCTGTCTGTCTGTCTGTCTGTCTGTCTGTCTGTCTGTCTGTCTGTCTGTCTGTCTGTCTGTCTGTCTGTCTGTCTGTCTGTCTGTCTGTCTGTCTGTCTGTCTGTCTGTCTGTCTGTCTGTCTGTCTGTCTGTCTGTCTGTCTGTCTGTCTGTCTGTCTGTCTGTCTGTCTGTCTGTCTGTCTGTCTGTCTGTCTGTCTGTCTGTCTGTCTGTCTGTCTGTCTGTCTGTCTGTCTGTCTGTCTGTCTGTCTGTCTGTCTGTCTGTCTGTCTGTCTGTCTGTCTGTTTGTCTGTCTGTCTGTCTGCCTACCTATCTGCCTGTCTGCCTGCATGCATGCCCGTCCACCCGCTCATCCGTCCGCCTGCCTGCCTGCTTGTCTGTCTGTCACTGTGTTCCAAAAAGCTACTGATCCGATTTAGATGTACACATAACTGACATACCACTGAAGTTAATTGTTGTCCTATTTTCAAGAATTCAATAACTGTATATGTAATTGAAACATCTGAAGTGCAAACCACGGACCAAATTGTGCTATCACAATCCAGCAATGCTACTGTTTTGTCGAAAACCCAAGAACGCCAATATAACTTAACCATATGTAATTTAAATATTCATCAAATGACAATGATCCTGTTTTACCCAACTGAAATATTAAAGAAACCCTCACCATACCTTATACTAACCATTCATGTGATAGAATTTGCCACCTATAATCCATCCCTGACATTTTAGGTTTTTACCATGCCGACACCGAAACATATTTATACTTTAGTAGCGAAATGTTCACACATCGTATGCACGATATTACAAAGCAGATAATTGTGATAAAGATACGGGAATGGGAAGGATATGAATGATATGGAATCTATAAACCATAATCTATCTGTGCAATACAACATTTGAGATGAAATTAGCATCTCAAATCTATGAACAACTTTGATCCCCCTCTGCATGTATTCATATCTGTCCTGGTAATCCTTCTGCGGACAAGATTTCATCAATAGTCTACCAAAACACAATAATTATACTTCTAAGCGAAGTGTCAGAATGAAAGTTCAGGAATCATATGATTTTTCACCAGTGTCACTGTTTTGCCGAAAATTCAATAAATGTACAATCGTGTCTTTGAAATATCTGAAGTTCAAGTCATGAACGACACCGTCCATTATCACAGAGCAGTTTTCATTATTGTCATGCGTTTATAAATCATCTCAGTATTCTCTCACCATCTTCCGAGTTGTCACACTACCGTTGGTACCATACACCTGTACATTTAAATTCATTGCACCGATGGATTATGGTTTATAGATTCCATATCATTCATATCCTGTCACATTCCCGTATCTGTATCACAATTATCTGCTTTGTAATATCGCTTAAATGTTGAACAGTAATTTTGTCTCCTCTAGCGATAGGGTGTGTATGTCATGTATGTGCCAACGTATTACAATCTTTATTATGTAATACACATCTTGTTAAATATCTATGGCAGCAACAACCTCCAGTCAAATTAGTTTCAAAATATTCAACAGCTTAGCTGTAGCGTTGCTTTCATACCACATTGTAAAGCTATAGTTGGCACCTCTATGACTGAGCGCATATACCGAGGCAGACATGCTAAGCTTTTTCTGATTGGTTGAAAAGTAAACCATGACAGCCATCATAAGCTGTAGAAATCTACCAACATTTGGCTACTCAAACCTGAATATCTTTCTTTGACGGGATGATAAAAAGTTTAAAATCCCAAACATAGTTTATGAGTGGCCTATTCCATCATTTGTATAAATATCATCAGATAAAGTTAGTTATCCTGTAATAGAATCTGTTGGTGACCATGCCATTCAGTTGATGTTTAAATGTCCCTCGTCATTACCCATCATTATGTACTCTATCTGTCTACATAGCTGATTGTGTTAGGCTAAACACACGGTTACGAGGACAAGTCTCAGCCTGGTAATTTGATCTGATAGCATTTATCCGAAGAAAGTTCCAATCTGATGCTGATTTGAGCTATTCTAATTCAACATCTCCAGTCTTGGATCTGAATAATTGATAGCGCATCTAACGTACCTCAGCAAGATCATCTGACCAAGTCACATGCAGACTGTAGGGTACTCATTAGATTTGACAATATTAAATTTAGCAAATATTTTTTGATATTTGGTATTTGCTATTAAGCAGGAAAAGCCTCAGAGCGCTAGCCTTTCCCAGATCACAGAAAGCACTAACCGTGTCACTACTGGCAATGCATCACATGTATCTCTTCAAACATCTGTGGCGATATCAATTATCCCGGTGCACGTTGTCTACTTAATAAACATATTGCACTATAGTCTATCTCTGAATGGCAAGCAGATCAGGATGATGCATGTGTCCTCGGCAATACATTAATCCATTTCTTCAGTCAATCATATGACGCCATAATCAACTCGACTAAGTGACGTGTAGGATAATGTCATAATCATTTACGTCATGGGTGACTCTATATAGTCCGTCTTTAACGCTTTAGAATAGTCTGACACGTTGTACGAATTGTATGTCTTTACCATTTAATAAACATTCTGTTGAATGTTTTGAAACTAATTTGACTGGGGGCTATTATTGCCATAGCAACAGCACCCAGACAAATTAGTTTCAAAATAATCAATATCTTACCAGTATAGCTTTCTGGAAACTGATAGTTCAGGAATCGATTGATCCCAATACGGACGAGGTGTGGGTGGAGCTTAGCTGGTGATGGGTGGGGCATAGCTAAAACTGGAAAGGTCCGTTGCGATTATTGATAGTGAGATGATGCATTGTTGCATTGCTGTAATAAAGTACGATGCTACTATCGACTTCTTGTGACGTTTTAAAGTCATTTACATCTAATATATTGCCATGCATAGGTCATCAAATATGAGGTTCTATCCTGTGGTCTACTGGATGGTGTTCATTCTACCGTTGGTAGAAACAGAATGGTTACATGTTTTACTGGAAATGCATTGCGATCAAGCTTTATAGCTAATGCTGTTTTATTGGTGTTCTTCATTAGTTCATCACAATTAAATGTTTGTATGCTTTGTATTTTATATGTTGTTATATATTCTTTGCCATTGTATTTATGTGTTGTGGGTTGTGCTGTTGTTTGTTGGTCGGGTGGTTGGTTTGTTGGTTGGTGTTATCGAGAGGATTTGATATCATCTCATTAGCATATTACGTCACACTCTTGAATTGTTTCTTCATGTATATGTGGATTTGTTTTATTGGCGTGCCTAATGTGCTAATGAGATGATATTACGATCTTCTCAACCATTTAGAAGCTGTGTGTACCGTGTGGCATATCGACAATTACGGACAATCAGTTGGCTGCGTTTCTATTCTATTTTAAATATTTTACTAATTCGATGTATGTCTTTTCTTGTGAGACGATACTATCCCAAGGAATGTATATAAAACAGTATGCACATATTTTTCTGTATAGATATGTGGTATAAATTTTATTTTCAAGGTGTGTATTTACTATCAGATTGTTCTTGTTTTCTACTCCAGTATCATCGTGAACGACATCGTGAATGTGGCCTCATGGGAATGACACGTGTTTTACCTCAACACATTCACAAAACATCCCAGGTTTGCACGTGGCGATGCAGAGATCACAGCATGTTTAACCATTTGAACCCTGACATCCCACTGTGTCAAAATGAAAGCAACCATGTATCTAAAATGGTAAATATTTGGAACTGATTGGACTAGAAGCCATTGATGCCTTTCAATGTATGTGATATGCTTAGTATAAGCCATGACATTCCACACTCATTAGCCGTATTGCATTTAGAGATGTTCATGCCACGTTCTTTTACAGGCAAACCTAAATATTATTTAGCATATTGTCAGTTGGCAACTTTGAGCCACTCCATCCAGTTTCACAACTATACTAATCAAACCAACGCGGGCAGTTTTTGAGAAGATTAACGAGTTCCGTAGGCTGCCTTGAAGGTGACTATATCGCCCATGACTGTATTGATCAAGCTCGCATCAAAAACAGGTATTCCGCGGTGTGTGTGTGTGCGTGCGCGCGCGTGCGTGCGTGTATTTTCCTAACCGGTTTAGCAGTAAGAAAACAAATACGACAGATACATACTTTACAGTGTATGAACAATTATGTTGAATATGTTGATAGTGATTTGAGTAGGGAAGCCATAGTTTCCTGTAAACATTATACATATCCCTGTCACCATCTGTCTCCAGAGTCGAGATATTATTCCTATACCTCGCGACCACATGCCCTTTACAAGCAATATTGACCCTGTTATGTGACTAACTGCCTAATAATGGAATTGTTTATCATACAGAGTCTAAGACATGGCTTCTCGTGGTAGCTTATTTTCTAGTTTTTCTAATATAGGGCTATGTGGGAGAGGACGCTTCCTGAAACTACAGATGCCGGCAACCCATTGCAAGCACCTGCTCTGTTTGTATAATTAATCTTACCATTTTATATATAATTGACTTATTTGCGGAAAATGTCAGAGCGACTTTATAAGATGGCGCGATTGCGCTGAAATGGTTTGGACATAACGCATGCTAACATCAGTAATTCTATCAAAGCATTGCGACTTCAACATGATGGGCATCGACATACCACGTGTATTTGATACCATCTAGAGATCACAGATCCATCAATTCCTCCATCAAGGCTATTGGGACGATGACGGACTACGCCTGGTGAGACTCAAACTGGCAAACACGAAATTAACTGTTTGTAACAAATCAACGTTTTCTGCAAAAGTAGACATATCAATAGGAGATACCTGATGGTGTATCTGTTACCTCGCAGCAGCTTTATCACAAGTTGGAAAACATTTAGCAAGGTCAACCCCTCTAATCTCAACTAACAAGACAAAGCTAGGCGCTGTGGATTAAGCATACAGGTGATGTTGATTTCCCATTGATGAAATTCTGTCAATGGCTGCAAAACAGCTTAAATCCACACACATCATAAATGAAGCCAAAATCGAGTCACACATGTTTGACACAAAGCAGTTAAATGACGAAGCTATCTTACTGCGGGGTGGTCGTGGGGTGGGATGGTGTGGAGAAGGACCAGCGTTTTGAGCACACTTCTCTGCATCTAAATTGACATTGTAAATCGCTGTGCCGCCAGTCCTTCTCGATGTTAGTGTACGTAGTCTGAGACGGCTGGGAGTCGCGTGGCGGTCGTCTGGGTGATGGTGGATTGTGATAGCTGGTAAACAAACCCCAGCATGGGCGGACGGACGGTATTGTGGGCCCCAGGGCAAATAAACAGGTGCCGTACCAGGGAGGGACATCCTCCTCCAGCAGCAAGTGGGTGGGGTGGGGTGGTGTCCATGGTGCGCCCTTTGAAAATATCGAAGTTTGGATGCTTTCACAGAACATCTGCATTTTTGAAGTTAAATAATACATTCGCTTAGTGGTGAAATTATGCTACTTCTGCCCATTTTCTTATAAACAGTCTACACATATTTGCCCCCAATATGTCGCAATTGTGTATTGCTTCTTTTATCTGACTGGCATGGGATGATTGGAGAATAAAACAAATTGTGTTATTTGCCAACTCAATAGTTCCATGCTAATCAGATAAAGTATCTTTACAAATATAAGCTCTTGTAACTAATGTTTGTTAAACTTGACGTGGTAGAGATAGGAGATCTGTGTGCGTGCGTACACGTGTGTGCGTGCGTGCGCGCGTGCTGTCGCTCGGTGGGATGCGTGTGTATCAGTTGATGCGTGTGTCGGCTATACCTACTGACAAGTGATTGGCTGCTAGAACAATATTAAAGTATAATCTTAACCATGGGCGGAGCCAACCCCCCCCCCCCACCCTGCTGATAGCAGGACCCTCTATTCGTGCCCGATCGACCAATGGGTCAGCCACCCCTGAAACCCAGACACCGGCAACAATGTTGGTGTAACCTTCTCCCAGACTCGTCAAATCTTACTAACATATGCCCACTACCCGATACTAGAGCAGAGTGGGAGAGCGAGCGCGAGGCCCATGCAATAGGACGATGGACTCGTCTCAGCTCAACCATACCTCCCAATTGTATAGGCGGTTAGGTGTACTGCTTCCGCCGCATAATACCAGCCTTTATGTCAAGGAAAGTGTATTTTTATATATGAGCACAAACTTAGTTAGCTCTCTTCCAGTTTACGCTTTCATTGACATAAAGGCTGGTATTATGCGGCGGAAGCAGTAGACTTAGCCGCCTATACTATTGGGGAGGTATGGTTGGCCCTGCTACTTCTCCGCATACCTAGTTCAATGGATCTACGAAATTTCAAACTGATCCGACAAATGGTTGCTTAGCTATTATCATATGGAGAACAATGTTCAAGACGGCCATCTGTATCTGGCGGCTACATTAGTTTTCGAGTCCACACCAATCCCTCAAAGGATAGCGAAGTTATTAGCGAGAAACCGCTTTTCAAAATAAACACCAGTGGCTTACATTTCATCGTTGATATCGATAGATTTCTGGGACATAGTTTAATGAGCCAGTGAATTTTCAAATCACCCTGACAAATCTTAGTTCAATTATCATAATGAAACCCATACACACATCTACGCACCCACGCGACGGAAGGTACCATCACGCAAGACCCTGCCATTTGTGGTTGGTTATAAAAATCAACAGTGCCTCTATGCAGTCCTAGGAGCCTCTGATGAGGCAGTTTGAAGTCGATGGGATTCTGCTTGTCTAGGATTGATTCTAGCTCTTTATTGCGTTTATTCTCCCTGTCAAATGTATGATTTGAAAATAGGGCAATTAAGTCATTCAAATTATTGCTGAAAGTGAAGTACGCGAACGCTTGAAAATCAAGATAACGACGAACGCCGGAGAAAGAGTATGAGATGTCGGTAAACGAACGACTTCGTTGACAAAAATGCAAATTAACCGAGCTCAAGAGGATTTACTCAACGACACCTTAGCGACATCGTCATAACGCGCAAAGAACTATATTAATTGGCTGTAACAGACTTAAAACCCCAGGCTCGCAAGAAATGTACTAGCAAGGTGGCTATGTCAACTCGTAAGTTAGACAACGCGTACCATAGTAACATATTTAACAACCCCACCCATCCAGCATCCACGGTTGAATAGATTAACTAAAGCATGTACTGTATCAAATACGATCTTTCGTAGGCCTCGTAAACGGTTTGAACTATTAAAAAAAAACCTCCAGTGACTTCTGTAGGCTGAGGGTTGGAACAGTTTCAATTTGGCAAACACAGAATACCTCTTACGTAGCCCACGTGTCAGAGAAAATTACCTCCCGGCGTTGCTCGAGACATCTGTGTTTGAACTCCCAATCAGCATTCTGTTACGAGCCGAAATAGCGCAACCCCGGCTAACCATCTCAACACGGAAATCCCAGTTCCTTCTGTTAACGCAACCATATCCAATAGCTGTTAAATGCTTTGAAAATAACTAAACAGCTTACAGCGGCAACCAGTCAAACGATCCTTAAAATAATCAACAAAATATTATTTGCGTAGAAAAATGATAATGATATATTTTTCATACTATATTATTGTAATGGTAAACTAAGTTCATTCATTGGTTTGAAGAACCTTGATTTTAAGTTGGCTTACTTAATGCAAGACCTCGTTTTTAAGTAGGCTTACGTAATACAATTTACTAGACTATGGAAAACGGTTCGGATATCGTTGTCGAAGTGCTCCGAGTAAGGTATCACGTGGGTGGTTTACCAGTCTACACATGCGCGCAATTTTACTCACGCTTGATGCAGGAGTACTCAGTCGAGTTTGTGACACGTGAAAGCGTTATCAGATTATACTCTCGACGTTCGGATATCCAATCTGCGTAATCGAAGTAATCCGACTGACTATCCGAACTTTCTCTAAGATTTGACAATTTTCTTTTTAAAGAAGTTGTTGCTGCTGCGTATACCACAATTTTAACGATTTCACCTCAATTAAATATGGCTGCCATAGAATTGGCATGTATGGGAACATTCAGTAGTGGATAGTAGGTGAGCGAGTAATTTGCATTATAGAGGGCCAGTCCTGTACCCAGCGATAGGCCCTATGCCTAAAACAACAATTCCTTCCATATTAATTGTTCCCTGATCGGCCTATTTTGAGGTTACATGCCACTACGCTGATAACACTGCTTAGTGGGCCATTCCTGCGCATACGGCCCAGTATTGGCCCAGGACTGGCCCCGTAATCTGCATTATCATTTTTGATCATGTATCTTTTCTATTAATGCGTTAACACATATGCACATGTATCGTAATTGGCTTTGGCAGCATTTATCCAGTTGCTGACATAAAGATGAATTTTGCATACTATGATATGTTATGACCTCGGCATCACATGCAATAGCATGTGATTCATTGTCACTTCGAGGTTGGCCAACCAAAATTCTATTTATATACCATACGATATGTACCGTACACAAAAGCTGTCGATGTGCCACTATTTATTTCAGATGCTTACCCGGTATATATTCACAGCTCTTGGCTAACCCCCAGATGGCTTCTTGCCACATCGTTCCCGTTATTGGCCATATCACCCCACCTGAGCCACCTCTCAGAAACGTATGCTCATCGAGAGAGAGAGAGAGAGAGAGAGAGAGAGAGAGAGAGAGAGAGAGAGAGAGATGGGGTGGGTGGAGAGTATGCGCGTGGTGTGGGTGGGTGTTGATGTTGGTAGCGATTATGAAAGTGAAAAGATGATTATGGGGGAGGGGAGGTAGGGAGGTAGGAAGGGAGAAAGTGAGAATATATGTATAACGGTGGGGTAAGACCACAGAATGCGTGTATATAGGTTTAGCATAATTAATTCCAAATATATTGATTAATGTTCTCAAACGGACAGCTATTTATTCACAATCCCGGCCCATTAGTAAATACTATGACGTGGATATTCTATGTAAAATGTAAAATAAACGAACACAGTAGAATTGTTTGAAAAGAGCGGTGCATAATAGATGTTAATGTTTGTTTGGTAATAAATCAAGCGGCATTATAACTGTCATAGTTAAACAACTAGAATATTAATCTAAGACGAAATTGAGACAGTTAAAATATAACAGGTTGTGGGCGTGTGCCATTCTTTAATAGGTTTTTGTAACATCCTTAGAATGTCATGTATATATGCCATTAATAGCTGCCTGAATGCATGCAAACAAGCTACTTTATACTCGTAAATACTGTCATGTAACGTCAATTTTAACTGGCATGAAACAGCCGAGTTTCCCGAGGCTATGGTACGATGAACCTCGTCATGATCCCATGGCATGGCGCGGTGGCTCCACGCTCCAGTCTAAGAACCATTACACAGACTTCCCACGACGTTCAACGATGGATCTGGTATACTGAAGTATCTGGTATTTTTAGAGGAAGGACTCTTGGATACTACGTTTATAGAGCACCGGCCTCCATATAGCCCGACCTGATTGACATTCATCAGATCTGTGACTAACAAATTCATGAGGTTCACCGAAACCATCCGCTTCCCTCTCAATTATTCAGGCACATGTCTTGATAAATCTGTAGTAATATTCAATACACCCACACGGTTTCTTTGCACGGTGATGCATGCATCACCGTCTAAGTTCTAAGTAGGCTCTGCCATTATACAATACCTAAATGGTAATGGTGGGGAGTATGGCAACCGGTAGGTTTGCCTAGCTGAATTCTACTAATTCTACGCTTAAAGGTAATTTAAGTAGAGACGCTAACCGGATGCTATTAGATAGATTAGTTGCTAACTCTGTGATTAAGATCCTAAGTAGATACACACCATCCAGAATTATTAACCCCATATGTTCAAATGCTAACTGGACATGATATCGGCGATTCCAACTACGTATATCCAACTACCTAAACAAAATAATTCTCCTAATAGACCAGCACAGGCTCTTATAAATAAGCGCTATGCTGAAGACATGCCTTAGCCGGAACCTACCAATGGTACAGACGTGTCGGGCTCCAGATTATAAACTAGCGCTAACTAACTGTACATTCTCTTTGATTGCGTAATATTCCGTACAGCGTGCCGTTTTAACAAGGTTTTCACCTCTCTGTGTACATAAGCTAATAATAAGATAACAATAGCCGTAGAGACAGAACTAACACGTACAACAAAAATAATGTAACAACAATTCTCTGGTGCCAACAGATTCTATAACTTCTTCATATGTATCTAACCAAACGGCAGTAGATCCTATTACTCTGTCGGACACCACTGCATATGTCTTTTTCCGTTACTTTTCTAGGCGTCTAATCCACAACAGAAATACATCATCCAGATTCAGTAACATGCTGTCGTGTCTATGATAGGAGATCCTGCTGACGGATCTCGATCCGGCTAACGGTCCTCGACTCACTTCGTAGCTTGTCTAGTGACGAGGATAAGTTTAACGTTTACAGTATAAAGTGTGAATGGCTAATGATTTGCTGACTACAGAAAACCGCATCACACCTTTGCAAGCTTGTTACACTCCATTGCCAGCCGAATAAGCAATGCTGCAGGGATCAAGAAAGATTCGGCTAAAACAAGAATATGTGTGTTGCTTCACTGAATGGTCTTCACAAAGGATCCGAGGATCCAGATCCACACTTGCCTTAGCGACTCTGTGTCTGCATTGTTATACCAGTATGCCCAATCATTGGTATGCGAATACTGCTTACAATGACATGTAGTGGACCTTTCCAATGTTTGCTATGCCCCACCCATCTCTAGCTAAGCCCCACCCACACCTCGCTCGTGTCGGGATCGATCGCTCCCTGAACTCCGTGACTATCAATTTCCAGAAAACTATACAGGTAATCTGTTGAATATGTTGAGACTAATTTGACTGGGTGCTGTTGTTACCTATATGACCCACACGAAGCCAACCGTATTAAGGGGCAGGGGTAACAAAAATGGCCATGGCTTTCGATACGATCATAGGCACCTAGCAAATAACCTTTTTGTGCTGCTGTTATTATTATGCTCATCTACCATTTCTTATACGATATAGCCAAATCAGTTGGGTCACCAGAGCTCAAATGGTCTAACTCTGTATTGTGGTGAAGGACAAAGTGGTAATAAAATAATAATTTGACGTTAACATCCTTAAAAGTGTGTGTGAGACACCATCTGGCATGTGTACATTTAATATATAATGTAAAGCAAAGTTTTATACGTCCTTGTTTCACTCAGAAGGCAGGCAAATGACGTCTCGGAGTAGATAATTTTACATTTTTCCCGGGGAGGACCCCTGACCCCCTCCCTTCTCACACAGGAGGAGGAACCATCTCTCATAGCCTCAATGAAAGTCCAGCAGGGGTAGTTGACCAGAGTCTCCCACTGGCTGTCAGCACAACGCAGATGTGCGGCCTGAAAAGTTGTGAATATAAATATATTATGTTTTACTCTTTACTGTCAATTTGCATCTATTAACGACGAGAATTTACGAAAAAAAATGTATAAATGAGAATTTTATTGTTAGCTTTTTCGTTCAAGCCTCTTATCATACAACAATGCAGTTTACATAAAACGTACATATAATTGTAAATTTTTCTCTTTTAAAATGCAGGCGATGCCATTTCAGAGCGTCTAGAGTTCGAAATTATCCGGGGTGGGGTGAGGGGTGGATGTGTGCGTATGCGCGCGTGCGCGCGTGAGTGCGTGCATGTGTGAAGGACCTACGAACCTCCAGACTGGTGCGAGAGGCACACCCATTCTGCACGACCCCCATATGAACACCCCAACATAATGTTCTGACTACACCACTAGCGCATCTTCAGCTCGGTTCGGCTTGATATGCCAGTTACAGTTATGATTTAACGTGATACTGTCAAGGGTATTTGGCTTGATAAGGTCAGAAAGATATGAAATGCTTTTGTATGGTCATTTGGAGATCGGTAATGTTATTGTTATTTTGGTAGGCTCATATGTAGATATAAAGTGCGTGTTATGCTCTTTTTGAATTTCTAAATGCTTGGTAAACTCATCCATCTATATCTTTATAAAATGATGTTTTAGAATGGTCGTTAGATCTTGTGTCTTCCGTTCTTAGAAGTAGTAACCAATCCCGACTATGCATGACAAACGTACCCTCTAACGTAGACGCTACGAGGTGTTTGGATTGAGTAAACAAAGAAAAGTTGTTCGAAACAATGTTTCGTCATGCAGATCGTTGCTCTGATGTCTAATATGGCTTCGCCACAACTGACATTTTGTAAGCACATCATAAGACAGTGTAAAAGCTAGAGAAAGGATATTATGTACTGTGCATTTTGAAAATGCTTCTCATATAGGGGTGCCCTTAATTATCAGCTACAACTAACATCGTTTTCAATATGAAGATCATGATCCGTTATCAAACAGTACACAGATGAATAGACGGAGCTGGGATCGAGCTATGTAACTCGGCAATCGCTAATTAACTGATATAGTTCCCTCTCCCGGCGCATTACCATCCTGATAACGATTCTGCTTGGTTTAGTTATTTCTTTTGCTGATATTACATGACTGCAAGCGTCATTGATCCGGGCCTCTGTCTATTGTTATCTCAGTAGCCTGGCCAATTCTTTTGATTTTCGTATATATAGCTCACCGACCCACTCTAACCCCGTTCAACGTTAACACGTCACAAGTGATATGGAATTTTTTTTTGCTAATAACTATCTATCCTGGTGAATTGGAAATTCACATTGCCCACCTCCCTGGTGCATGGCAACCGGCGTTTGCTTTGAGAAGGGCATTGATTAAAGATGTTGCTATCAGCAGCATCTTTCATCAATAACATTTTACACACGCTAATGGCGTTTAGATACTGCGCCCAGCAATGGACCAATTATATGAGCTAGCAGCCAGCATAGTCTGTATCCCGATACACGCGCTTACGTAAATGATTCGGTTTAGCGTCTAACTGTGCAAATGAACATCGTCTTGGTTTCCAATGAAAATAGAAAACGTATGATTCGAGCCAAAATTCATCTTTTCGGAAATGCAAGCCTACATCTTATAAACCCGTCTGTTAAAACAGCTGCGTAAGTATGGTGGCTCGTGGAGCAAAGGAATTCGACCTAATGGAATAAAAATATTGTGAGCATATGACCGGAATGTAATGTAGTATTCAATCTAGATGATATCTATCCCGTTAGCTCCCTCACCCATATCCACCATCAAGACCCACCGCCCCCCCCCCCCACTCACCCACGCCCCCACCCCACCCCTACACACACACCTTCCACCACGCCCCAGCACTCACGACTCCCCAGGTTCGAAGAGCTATTGTACGTATGCCATATACCATATGTAGTCAAATGATTGAGTCCGATGTAAGATTGTTATGGACTTATGAACGGAAAACTGATATCAGTTTTTTGAGAAAGTACGTGTCTGAAAGATGTTGCAATCTCAGACAGGCAGGTGGGTTAAAATTTCATTGCTAATTAATAATTGGAACAAGCGGTTCAGTAGTACAAGTGTTAACCTCAATCTTCTTCATCAGTAAACGGCATCATCGGTTTATTGATCTTGTCGCTATCAAGGGCAGGTAAGTTAACCGTCTAAGCACTAAGCATGGATGCCTGTTCGTTCGTACGCTAGCACACCCTCACTGATGCTTTCCACATTGTAGATTGTTACCAGACAGTGTGTTTTTTATTCATATGCACAATATCTACAGGAAATCTTTCGTATGTTAATTGCTTAATTTGAGATACATGCAAATAGATGCATATTTCTACAGCTGTGCCTCTATTTGAAGAGACATCATTACGTACGCTGTATGCATTGCTGTGACATAATCTTTACGGCTATCTTAGTTTGGAGGTAGAATTATATTGATGCGGTTTGTTAGCTATGATTTAATGATTCCTTGACGTAATCTACACGCACGCACGCACGCACGCACGCACGCACGCACGCACGCACGCACGCACGCACGCACGTACGCACGCACGCACACACGCACGCACGCACACTTATATATATATATATATATATATGTGTGTGTGTGTGTGTGTGTGTGTGTGTGTGTGTGTGTGTGTGTGTGCGTGTGTGCGTGTGTGCGTGTGTGCGTGTTTGCGTGTGTGCGTGTTTGCGTGTGTGCGTGTGTGCGTGTGTGCGTGTGTGCGTGTGTGTGTGTGTGTGTGTGTGTGTGTGTGTGTGTGTGGGTGGGTGGGTGGGTGGGTGGGTGGGTGGGTGTGTGCGCGTGTAGATTACGTCAAGGAATCATTAAATCATAGCTAACAAACCGCATCAATATAATTCTACCTCCAAACTAAGATAGCCTTTGTGTATTGGAAAGTCCGTAAAGATTATGTCACAGCAACGCGTATATATATATATATATATATATTGTGGCCGGGCAGCATCTGTCCCATCCCGTACCTGTCCCTGTCTGAGGGGACCGGGTTTGCTGGTCAACGCGCAAGCTATCCTCTTCTTCGAGCCCCTAGAGCTCCAAGGCAGGGCGCCAGTCGGGCACAGTCAGTCTGCCAATGTGGAGACGCTCGTGAATCCCCCTGAGCGACACTCTGGTATCTGTTCTGGTCTTGGAGCTTATGATGCCATCCCCTGGACGCGGGGTTGCTAACAGGAGCAGTCAGCCATCTTTTTGGAGACATGGCAGTGTGCCTGATTTCGACGCAACCAGAAGGCTGGGCTTTCCCCGGCAGTCGGGGTTCTGGTCTCGTCTACACTGTCCATGGGCGGAAGGTCGGAGCTTGGAGTGGCCATCTTCTATCCATTGCTGTCGACATGTGACCTACTTCTGGTATACTTCCTTTTTGCTTTCAGTCTGAGCAGAGGGTCGCACTGATGTGCGCGTTCGTTCTGGCAGAAGTGGTCTGTGTCGTGGTGGTGACTGTTGTCGCGGCGGTTATGGAGGCGGTAGTGGTTTCTGTAGCAGTTGTTTCTTTGGAAGAGATTTCAATGGAGAAGATTCCTGTGGCCGTAGCGTTGATGGTGGTATTGGTGGCGGAGCTTCTGTGGTGTTGGCGTTGGCGGTGGCTCTGTCAGCGACAAGGGAGGCAAATTCCCCTGGCGTGCATGGTCGAAAGGGCATCGCCAGGCCGATGAGTGATTCCTTCCGAGAAGAGGGCTCTGGTCAGATTAATCCTGCTGGGTACAGGAGGTGTATGTGAATGCGGTGCATGCGAAATGGGAGGAAATGACTGCAGGCGCTCTCTTCACTGGAGGTGGCTTTCGGTCTTTCCTGCCTTCATTCGAGCCAAGCTATTTTAAGCATCTCTCTCTCTCTGGCACTAGTGCATGGAGGAAGAAATGAGGAGTGAGAGAGGAGGCGCCATAACGTTTTAGGTTTCCTAAAGCTCTGTGCGTGATTTTATTCCGTCGGCCGAAAGTTTGCGCATGGGGCGGTGATAGGAGCTACAGTTACTTTTTGTTCCGTCGGTATATCTAAGGTTAGTTCATCATCAGAGTCATTTAGTTTGCTTAAGATGGAGCACAGAAAGGAGAAGAATCCGACTTCAGTGTCCTAAGGGTTAGTAACACACGTGGGGAAATTAGTAGTTGCCGCATGGTTGATCCGATGTTGTCAGTAGACATTCAGAGGTGGGCCTTCTATGTGTGCCTAACTGTAACATTAAGCGGGATCCTGCATGAAGCAGTAGTTTAGTTATCTAAGATATTATGCAGCTTAAAGCCTCAGGTGGCCACAGAAGGATGCGATCGGTTAGATTAAGCGAGAAGCACTACCCTCGCAAGTTCGTGTGAGTCTTAGGCTCAGAGCCTAGACTGACTTGAGCGATGTCAAAAAGATTTTGACATGATCAAAGGAGCGGCCCTTCCGAGTTGGAGACGCTCAAACTGGCCTGTGTAATTAAAGGGGAAAGAGTTTAGTGGAACCTCTGTTGAGTCTTTGCATCGCTGCAGTCTAATGCGATGACAGACTGAGAAGGCGCTTCAAACTGGGTGATGTGGCGGTTATGTGGTGTGTTCACTTGGAACTGGTGTTAACCACAGTATCGTTTAATTATACACTGAGTTTTATTATGACCACCGGCAAAGCAGTTTAAAAAGTAAAAGGTTTGTCTAATCGAAGGAGAAGATTAAGCCACAATGTTTGTTTGTTCCCAGGGGATATGCTTAGTGTGCCCTAGTGAGTGGTGCATAATTTAGACAGCGAAACCTCTATAAGAAAAAGATATGCAAGCGTCGCTGGACACGTAGGAGTAGGCGAAAGGATCGTCAGGGTTATCGAAGCCTTAGAAATAATGTGTCCATGGAGGCGCAGTTGCACGATGTAATATTGTGGTGTCGAAAACATTCGCTATTGCGCAAGGAGTCGGCGACGAGGTTTTCAGGCATGAGACAGAGGAGCTGAGAGGTGTGGCGAACCGAGGGACTCGGCTTTCCTAATCCTAATCATATTTCCTATTATAAGTGGCTCGTGGGCCGCCGAAATGGCGCAGATGGAGGTGCAGAAAAACATGTGCCGATTGCGGGAGCTTTGAACGGGAGCTAAGTGGAGGAAATGTGGTAGTCTGCTGGCGACTTTACACTATTTGGGGAGGTCCAAGTGAAATGCGGGAGATCTACAGTACAAGTGAAGAAATAACCTTTTTAGTGGAGTGAAGTGCAGTGTTGTTTAATTTCTTTCAATAATTGCTATTGCCGGCATTGTTGGTTTTGAACCCAAGTATATTCCCAAGGCCCAACGTCGTGCAGTGACTTAATCCTCGACGGACAGAGATCACAAAAGCTGGTTGGGCGGAGCATCTTAGGGTGGATGAAAGTTCTAGAAGGTCCTCGGGGAGAAGTGGTCACAAGGGTGACACAGTCGAAGTTAGTTTTCACACGGGCTTCTGTCGGGAGAGTGGCATGGTGAAAGATGGTTTTCACAATATGTTTCTGTTGAAATGGCAGCACGGTGGAAGTTAGCTTTCACAAGATGTTCTTCTGCTGTGGGCACAAGCGGAAATCGGTTGGAGACTAGTATCAATCTAAAGGTTTCTGAGTTTTAGAGTGCTGAGTGCTTCTCGCCAACGTCACAGTACAGGAAGCGTTGGCAGGTCCAACGAAGTTTCTTGAGTAGCACAAGAATGGTGGACGTTTATGAAGGCGGAAAAATTTAGGCTGTTATTTGGCCACTATTACTTAACAGCCTTTCAAAAGGAGGTTTTCGTGCTGTCGACGTAAATGACGTCCCTCTCCGAGTGGTTTTTCTCATAAGTTCTGCTGTGCTTTCTCTGTCAGATAGTACAGCAGAGAAGCGGAACAAGTACCGCCGACCGGGGTCGTTGGCGAGGCGTCAGCATGAATACTTAGATAGGTTTTGTGGTAGTTTGTATCAAAACTCATGAACTATCATCTATGGCAAGAGGTGAACCAAGTTTGTTCAAGGAAACGTAAATGGTCAATTAGTTTGGCGGGCATCTTAGATAACATAATTTTCACGAAAACGATTTTTCTCCAGACTTGCTGAACGGACATGGCCGAAATTTGGGAGATATGCTTAGGGACCAAGCGCCATTAAAGTTTGTTCACAGGATGTTGATACATAAAAAAACATGGTCCGGATGGACCAATCAAAATGTACCGTGTCTTGCGGCCATATTTGATTTCTTTTATTTGACGGATTTTGAAGCCAAAATTGGTTTTATATAAGTTTTTGGGTATGCTGATTTCAAATTTCCACATTTAGAACTATGGGATAAACGGACTGGCAGCCATTTTGGACCATTTTCCCACCAGAACCTCTCATACTAAAGCAATGAGAAATTTAAAATATTTTTCTCTCGAGAACCACTGGCTGGATTTCAATCATATTTGGCAGCGAGCATCCTTAGCATATAGAGATACAAGTTTGTTCAAAGTAAACCGATCAGCCAATTTGGCATGCGACCATCTTGGACCTTGTCCAATTTATAGAACCGTCGCTCCGAAACCACTTTTGGGATTGATTAAAAACCCATGAAATATTATCTAGGGCAAGAGCTGAATGAAGTTTCTTCAAGAGAACTTGATTGGCCAAATGGTTTGGCAGCCATCTTGGATAACCTTGTTTTTGTGAAAATAACTATTTCTTCAGAACCGCTTAGCTGATTGAGCCAAAATTTGGGAGATAAAATTAGGGACTAAACACCAGTAAAGGTTGGTTAAGGTAACTTGATACGCCAATAACATGTCCGCCATGAACCAATCAAAATGTAGCATGTTTGTTTACTGTATTTTTTTCTGATAGATTTCGAAGCCAAAATTGGTTTTCTATAGTTTTTTGGGCATGCTAATTTCAAATTTCCGCTTTAAAAACTGTCGGATAAATGGTTTCGCAGCCATCTTGTATTTTTTTCCCGGCAAAATCTCCAGTACTAAAGAAATGGGACGCTTAAAAAATCTTCTTCTCGAGAACCACTATGCCGATTTCAATTATATTTGACAGGATGCGCCATTAGAGCATCGAGATCCAAATATGTTCAAAGGAAGCTGATCGGCCAATTTGTCCGGTAGCTATCTTGGATTTTGGCTGATCTTTTGAAACGTCTTTAAAAATCTTCTCCAAAACCGCTGTGGCCTGGGAGATCGATTCAAAACGCACGAAACATAATCTGGGGCATCAGCTGAATCAAGTTTCTTCAAGAAAACTTGATTGGCCAAATGTTTCGGCGGCGAAAGTGACTTCTCCAGTATCACTAAGCCGACCAGGATGGCATTTTGGAGATATGATTAGGAACTAAGGGCCATTAACCTTGGTCCATGGAAAGTTGATACGTAAAAAACATGCCCGACGTTGATCAATCAAAGATTTTGCCCGTTTGAAAATTTCTGAGAAAATCAGAATTTCGAATATTATCGACTACACTGGGACAATTTTAATAAAACTTGGCTAAACCTTCTTCAGAGAAATCGTTTTCCAGTGGTCATCTAGTTTTGTTCAGGTGCCAATAATTCCAGGTCACCGATACAGGCCCCTTAGGTATTGTATTTCATCTATTAGGTGGCAATAGAGAATATTAAAACACAAACTTTAACTTGCTCTTAATTTTTTCATATTTAGCATGAACCCCTTGAAATACCAATCGATACCTCAATTTCACTGTAATCATGCTGATAAGCTGTTGAATAGTTTGAAACTAATTTGAACGGATGCTTTTGCAACAGCTTTGTAGTCAAATTGGTTTCAAAATATGCAACATAATATTTCTTACGCCTTTACGAAGTTATTACAGCCTGATTGAAACCGCAAATATGTTCATACAAAATTGCCATGGAGCACGACGCGTGTGGTCTTGGCCATATACCCTTGAATCCACGCCAGTTGACAGACAGGTGACCAGTCAATGTTCAAATGCACGAATGGATGTGAGTATGAGTACAACCCTGACAACACGGGTTACGGGGCCGTTACAGGGTCAATACCGGTCCAGTAACATGCGTTATCAGGAGACTTAATCCCGGGCCACACCAATGCGATGATACATCTCATTAGCTTTAATAAAAGAATCCATACCACTAGGTGGTGGCTCCATCAACATATCCGAGAATCAAACTCATTTATGGATAGAGTGATCAAGCCTTAGTAGAGGGAACCCTGAAAAGCGGATAAACTCAACTCGCCTGGCACTCTACTCTATGATGGGTGCTGGCGTACATGGGAATGGTGGATTATCTCCACTTGTATCTAGTCACATCTGGAAGATTTACTGTCTCTCTCGGCTTCTATATGGCCTTGAAGTTGTTAAACTAACACAAGCAGCACTAAACTCATTAGAACAGTTTCAGAGAACTACTTTGACGCGGTTGCAATCTCTCCCAACAAGCACAGTATCTGTAGCAGTCCTGAGCCTATTGGGAGTAAGCCCAATACATGCAGAACTAGGTAGTAGGAACCTAGTTTTTCTCCGCATCATCTTTGCAGACAAGAAAACCATAGAATATCGGATTGGCGCCAGCAACTAGCTGTAAAGGACATTAACAGTAACAGCTGGTTAATTGAATGCCGCAGTATTCTGCACAAATACATCCTCCCAAGCATATATGAACTTCTCCGAAACATTCCCCCGAAAGAAGAATGGAATCAAATCAACACCACAGTCTGGTGCAATGGAGAGATGGGCACTCAAATAAATCCACACTAAATTTGTATAAATATTGATTCCTATGCTGTTGGTTCCGTACACCATTGCTGGAGCTCGGTTGAGACTAATGTCAGAGATGCCAGACGTGCCCCTGTGAAAGCTAAACTGCTTACGGGGGCGTATATACTCCAGTCTAATCGAGGCCCTGATACATGTCCTCTTTGACTTGCGGTGCCTAAAGACAGGGTTCATTTTCTTGTGACCTGCACGGCAAGTGATGTCTGTAGGAAGCCATATATATCTAATATCCTGAGAATACAGAAGGAAAAAAACAACCAGGATCAAGTTGACAACTTCATGACTGACCTTGAAATGGCAGCCCAACTAATCCTCGACCATGAAAAACCGAGACAATTGCCAGGTATACAGTTATCACCTCAAAACGCTATGCAAATTGCTAGACTCACCCGTTTCCTCTGTTATGCTAGACACCTTGCGAGATGCAACATATTAGGAATACCTGCAAGTGTCATCGTCAGCTGGCTTACACGTGTACAAAATCTAAATTAACTCACTGAACATATCACGGACAACTACCCTGGATTCCTGGGGGTGAGCCCATCGAGGCGAGATTTCCTACAAGAAGAAAAAGACGAAGAGGAAGAAGATGAAGATGCCCGATCAGACACAACTCAACGGCCATGTGAAATCGTACACCGTCGTAGTTGATTGTTCGTTTCCGACTTCACCCGGCCACACCGCCAGGACGTGTCACGATAGTTATTGGAAAATCATTGCTTGAAAATACTTTGCTGAATAAACAACATCAGATAAAGGTAGTAGTAATGGGTGGGGCTGTGCGTCATTGTTCTTTTCGTTGGAATGTGGTTTTAACCAATCAAAATGCTCCATATCAGTCGCTAATGTTTGGAGAACAATGGCGACTATAACGACATGCATTCTAGAGAACAATGACGCACAGAACGCCACGTTTTCTCGATAACAATGACGCACAGCCACACACATAGATTCTGCCTCACTCTGGAATGTTCTATTATTTTGAATTAGTTAACCCTTAAAAGTTTAAAAGTTGTGTATTTTACATTTAAACGTAGTGGCTGCGCTCCCCCCTCCGTGGTTATCTACCGTTGTAAAAATAATAAGAGAGTAATAGTAAAATAATAGAGTTTAAGAGATGGTCTGATAATGGAGGTCGTAGGAGGAGGAGGTTGAGGATGTATGAGGAATTACGGTATTGCTGTATATTTTGAAAATAATTTGACTGTTTCGTCGCTAACGTTATTAGTAAACTGTAGAATATTCAGAGACTGCCTGTAAGCTGATACTGTCTTAGTAAGCAACAGATACCAGACAGATTAGCAACAAAATATTTAAAAAATCTTGTATTAATGGTATATTCGGTTGGAATGGTAACCAAGACTTGGTGGTGATGTATTCATTGGATTGTATCATGGGTTAACCCTTTCACCGATGAATTCCCATATCTCATTTTCATCGATACCATAAAGGAAAACTGTTGAATATTTTGTAAATAATTTGACTGTCTGTGTCAGTTGAGGCAGAATGATATAGCATTCCTCCCCAGTTGATATTGCTGGGTGATTATGAGGGCGATGCTAGCGTACTTGTTTACAAGGTATGCACAATGTACGAATATTTTGATAATTTGTTGCTGAATATTTTGATAATTTGAGTGGTAGCTGAATATTTTGATAATTGGTTGCTGAATATTATGATAATCGGTTGCTGAATATTTTGATTGGTTGCTGAATAAATTGATTGGTTGTTGAATATTTTGAAAACGATTTGACTGTGTAAATTTTAATTTCTTATTAGACGATGTTAGGTAAGAGAGAGGTGGTCTGATAACGAAGGTCGAAGGAGGAGGGAGGAATGCTATCTCAGCCACCCTCTGCTCGGCATTGTTCTCCGCGCATGAGCATGCCTTTATTCGGCTGGTGGTCCTTTAAGAAAATGCAGGTGGTCGCTCGTAGAGGTGTCGCGAGGGATGAGGAGGATGGCTGACGTATATGCTAGCGTATTCGCCGATGCAACACCTTGCGCGATATCTCTGTACGAATGTTTTGGAAATAATTGATTGTAAGCCGCTGGCGGTTTAGTCACCATTAACCCCCTCCTTGGTTTAAGTCATTAAAAAAAATGGCAGTCATTTAATTATTAAATTTTCAAAATTGTTATGGAAATGGTCATCGTTGACGATCGATGTTGTATAATATTATATAGATAGATTTTTCTACCAAATTTATGTCTTTAAAGCGTCAATCATTTAATTATTAAATTATTTAGAATATGAACAAACTCCCAGTCATTTAATTTTCAAAAATATCAGAGCGTTGCGTTACACGGGTTATAGTGATCTACGTTGTATATATATATATATATATATATATATATATATATATATATATATATATATATATATATATATATATATATATATATATATATATATATATATATATATATATATATATATATATATATATAATTTTATCTTACATATTTAATGCGATTCTTTAAAGTGGAAGTCATTTAATTATTAAAATTTCAAAAATATGAGCAAAATGTGTTCCCCAGTCATTTAATTAAAAAAAATCAGACATGTACACAGTAGGTTTTTCTATGCTATTATATAGATAGTGTTATCTATCATATTTATGTCTTTAAAATGGCAGTCATTTAATTATAAATTTTTCAAAAATATGAACAAAATGCATTCCTAGTCAATGGCAATGCCTTAATCGTCCACGAACAATAGCGTACAGATGGCCATTTAGAACAGTAGCATCCATCGACCACTTTTGATGGATCAGAATGTGTGCTTGCGTATGCATGTGTGAAGCGGGTTGTTGTGTGTGAAAACCGTATTACATTATTTTATTTTTTGAACAGATAAAGAGTTCTCTTTCGAATGATTTGTGGGCCCTGAAAAGGGCCGTGTTTTGAGATAGGTCTCAGTCTTCGCAGATCCGCACAGGCGTGGTTGTCAGTTTGGTAACAAACTGTGTCATGTTTGCTTTTTGTATATCAGTCGGAGTATCACCGATTACAGGACACGCATGCGGATACTGTTTGATTGGTAATAGACAATAGCACTCCTTGCAGGTGTACACCATCCCTTTAGGTTCTGTTTTCTTGATCATATGCCTACAGACCCTCTCGTGTTTCGACCGTCGGGATATGGTGTCGCGGATGTCGATGGAACACCAACGACATCGCACATACCCAGTGTCTGATCCGTCAAAGTTTGTACTGCTGGCCATTTTAGCAAAATGTACATAAACATGTACATTTATACCACATCGCTCTACTACAAAGAAATATAAGGAATATCACGTGAGATGAAATCTGACTGCCTAAGGCTACCTAACTACTCCGCAGTTAGACATCCAACCACTTTGCGATGTTTAAACTGGAATGAGAAAATGGATTGAATTTGTACCATTTATAGGAATATATGTACTGCGGCTGCAAATCCGCAAATCCGCAACATGCAGCCCGCATGCGGCCGCACATGTACGCATGCATTTTGGCATGTATGCATGTTCAGGCATGTGCATATACTTGTTGCCATCCGCAACATGAGCCCGCAAATCCGCAACACACGCACGCATACGGCCGCACATGTACGCATGCATTTTGGCATGTATGCGTGTTCAGGCATGTGCATATACTTGTTACCATCCGCAACAAGATAACAAGTCAACATTCATAATAGGAGCCCGAAAATCCGCAACACGCACCCGCATGCGGCCGCATATGTACGCATGCATTTTGGCGTGCATGCGTGTTCAGGCATGTGCATATACTTGTTGCCATCCGCAACATGCGCCCGCAAATCCACAACACATTTTAGCCGAATGTACATTAACATTTACATTTATACTACATCGCTCTACTACAAAAAATGTAAGGAATATCGCATGAGATGACTAGCATCCTATCAAAAACTGTCGCGCACTGGCCTCCATATAATGACGCATACATGCAGGCGATGGATCAGTTTGTAAAATGGTTTATGCGCATAAAAAAAATCTGTGCATGTTAAAAAAGTATCCATGGAAATATGTTTTCTCTGACCACCTCATTATTGTGCATAAAGCATCTATCATTCGCTTTTAACCCTTCAATTTGTATGCAAATGCATTAACCTTCATCTAAAACCCTCAAACATGAAACTAAGCTGCTTCCTACCAGTCATTTAATTTTTTTTAAAAGAGAGCAAAGTACATCTTTATGCATGTAATATATAGCTAAGCCAAGCGATGTTGTATGCATAATATTATATAGATAATAATCATACATCTCGTATTTAAGGAGTGGTCCTTAAAGCGTCAGTTATTTAATTATTAGATTTTTTAAATTGTTATAAAAATGGTGGTAACAATGCCCACCGCCGTCATCGTTGACGAATAATGATGTATCATTTAACGTATTAGGTGGTCGATGCGGTCCCTTGTGGTTGTAGTAAAAAAGTATTTTGAAACTAAGCGGAATCATGGTTTCCTATGTCAAATTGTTGCATTGAACAGCACTTTTTTAAGAGTTTGTGCGCACGAAGGCACTAGTGCGAATTGTAGCTGCCTATGTCAAATTACTATCAAAACTATTCGCTTAAACTACCAATGCGCCATGATTTAGGTTTGAAAAATCAGAAAATAACATCACTGGAATGAGTGTAGGGGTGGTCGCATAACTGAGGTCAAACGAGTGAGGAGGAGGAGGGATGAGGTATGCTAGCGTGGTGCTGCCTGGCACGAGGGATGAGGTATACTAGCATACTTGTTTACAAGGTCGGCAATGTGTGTTGTATGAATATTTTGGAAATAATTTGACTGCAGTGTTAGCGACAACTTTCTATCAAATCATTTCCATGATATTTAGTGAATATTTTGAAAATAATTCGACTGTCTGCATCAACTTTTGCTCAAATCGTTTCCAAAATATTTTTCTAGGAAGTAGATCCCTGGAATGTCTGAAACACCTCACCAGTCAGCCAGTTAAAGGTAATAAAACTAGGAAAAATTACCATGTCCGGGCACACACAGTATGAATGCATTATGAGTACCTAGTCAATGAGACCCCAACAACAAAAATAATATAGTTGGCTGACCATTGTCTGGACATTGTGGCCGCAACCACCTACTACCAATACCGACCATCATCACCATCACCACCACCATCACCATCACCATCATCACCATCCCTCTATCACCACCAGCACCACCACCCACTAAGCACCAACACCCACCACCAAGCATTAACCCCACCCCATCATCCACCACAACGCCTATTTTCATCAACCGCCAACCCCACCGCCATGACCACTAAGTACAACAGCACTCCGATTTGTATATTGAGGGATGTGGGGTGACCTGGCTGGGTAGCTACAATCATCAAATCAACACGCGCATAAAGAACCAATGTTTTATTTGTATCCATATTTTTACATTGAAGTAAATATTACATATGATAAAACGTATAGTTGCTGTAGCATAAACAAATAGTCAATGTTCTGGAGATCCATTTTATCGATGACTGATTCCTTATGGATCAGATCCATCACCATCAGAATCATCATCATTATCCTCAGCATCTAGATGGTTCCTTATGTACTTCTTGATCAGAAACTCTCTTTTTCTAAAAGCTGAGAAGACTGCTTTATCGTATGCGTACCCCTCGTCGATAAAATCTTTAATTTCCTGACGAATTATTTTAATGAGCGTAGAGTTCTGTAATCTTCTCGACTGGAGCATTATGTCTATGCACTTTGTAACTAAAGCATCACCATATACGGAAATAGACACATTGCCTACACCATTTGGGTCTGTGTCCACTTCACCATCCCCATCTTCTAAACCTGATTGTTCAGCGTCTAAGACCTGCTTAATATTTTGGAATATGGTAAATAGTTCCTCATTGCCTACGGCATCTTTTTCATCTTCACCTTCATCTTCACTCTCAGTCTCTGCTGAGTCATTACCAGCTTCACTCTCCGACTTCGCTGGCTCATCATTGTCACTATTCATCTCTGTCATTTCTTCATCTTCACTGTCTAGATTTTTGCTATCTTCATCATTATGGAATCGGATCTTATGCCACTTCAGGTCATTTGACCTATTAAAAGTTGAAGCACATTCAAAACATTTATGTCTAGGCATATTGATTATAGGATAAATCTAGCAAGTATATAAGTTACAAGGTTCTTCAAAGAAATCTTACTGCCTAACTACTCTGCAGTTACATGTCCAACCACTTTGCGATGTTTAAACTGGAATGAGAAAAGGGATTGAATTTGTACCATTTATAGGACTATATGTACTGCGGCCGCAAATCCGCAATATGAGCCCGCAAATCCACAACATGCGCCCACAATCCGCATCATGCGCCCGCAATCAACAACATACACCCGCAAATCCGCAACATGCGCCCGCAATCCGCATCATGTGCCTGCAATCCGCAACATACGCCCAAAAATCCGCAAATGCGGCCCGCATGCGGCCGCACATGTATGCATGCATTTTGGCGTGTATGCGTGTTCAGGCATGTACATACGCAAATCCGCATCATGCGCCCGCAAATCCGCAACATACGCCCGCAAATCCGCATCATGTGCCCACAATCCGCAACATACGCCCGCAAATCCGCATCAAGCCCCTGCAATCCGCAACATATGCCCGCAAATCCTCAACATGCAACCGCAATCCGCAATCCACAACAAGAGGTCGGAATCCACAACATGCGGTGGTGGTGGTGGTGCCTAGTGGTTGGTGGTGGATGTCGGTACTGGCGTTGGTGGTGCTAGTGGCAGTGGTGTTGAAGGTGTTGGTGTTGATGCTCGTCATGATGGTGGTGGGTGCTGGTGATGATGATGGGGGTGGAGGATATATGTGGGTGGTGGGTGGTGGGTGGTGTTTGCTGTCGCAATGTCTAGACAAATGGCTAGCCAGCAGAGCCAGTCATTCCGATGAAAATTTTTCAAAAATATTCTTCTGGCGCACGCATGCGCACTCCGGGGCATGCACGCATGCACAAGGGTACAATGTATAACTAGCAGTATCGCGTATTAGCACATGTGCATACGAGCGAGACCTTTATTAAATCCTCATTGACATACCCTCTCCAACCTATATGCCATTTTTTCAAACACATAGCTCTCACACATTGCGACCACAATGTCTAGACAAATGGATAGCTGTCAGAGTCAGTCATTCCGGTGATAAATTTTCAAAAATAGTCTTCTCTAAAGATGGAAGTATGAATATGAAGAAATTCGCTATGGGTCGGCGGGTGCATGGTTAATGCATGGTGTTGGGTGTAGTTCATAGTGGTGGAGGTGGTGGTGTTGTTGGTGGTGGGTGTTGGTGATGATGATGGTGGTTGGTAGGGGTGTTTACTGGCGCAATGACTAGACAAATGGATAGCCTACAGTGCCAGTCATTCCGATGATTAATTTTCAAAAATAGCCTTCTCTAAGGATACAAGTATGAATATGAAGAAAATAGAAATTTGCTACGGGTTGGCGGGTGCGTGGGTGGTGGTGGTGGGGTTAATGTATGGTGATGGGTGTAGCTCGTAGTGGTGGTGGTGGTGGTGTTGGTGGTGGTGGTGGTGGTGGTGGTGGTGGTGGTGGGTGTTGGCGATGATGATGGTGGTTGGTGGGGGGTGTTTACTGGAGCAATTACTAGACAAATGGATAGCCTACAGTGCCAGTCATTCCGATGATTAATTTTCAAAAATAGCCTTCTCTAATGATACAAGTATAAATATGAAGAAAATAGAAATTTGCTACGGGTTGGCAGGTGCATGGGTGGTGGTGGTGGGGTTAATGCATGGTGTTGGGTGTAGGTCGTAGTGGTAGTGGTGGTGGTGGTGGTGGTGGTGGTGGTGGGTGTTGGCGATGCACCCGCAAATCCGCAACATACGCCCGCAAATCCGCATCATGCACCTGCAATCCACAACATACACCCACAAATCCACATCATGCGCCTGCAATCTGCAACATATGCCCGCAAATCCGCATCATGCGCCTGCAATCCGCAACATATGCCCGCAAATCCTCAACATGCAACCGCAATCCGCAATCCACAATGAGAGGTCGCAATCCACAACATGCGGTGGTGGTGGTGGTGCCTAGTGGTTGGTGGTGGATGTCGGTACTGGCGTTGGTGGTGCTAGTGGCAGTGGTGTTGAAGGTGTTGGTGTTGATGCCCGTCGTGATGGTGGTGGGTGTTGGTGATGATGATGGGGGTGGAGGATATATGTGGGTGGTGGGTGGTGTTTGCTGTCGCAATGTCTAGACAAACGGATAGCCAGCAGAGCCAGTCATTCCGATGAAAATTTTTCAAAAATAGTCTTCTGGCGCACGCATGCGCACTCCGGGGCATGCACGCATGCACAAGGGTACAATGTATAACTAGCAGTATCGCGTATTAGCACATGTGCATACGAGCGAGACCTTTATTAAATCCTCATTGACATACCCTCTCCAACCTATATGCCATTTTTTCAAACACATAGCTCTCACACATTGCGACCACAATGTCTAGACAAATGGATAGCTGTCAGAGTCAGTCATTCCGGTGATAAATTTTCAAAAATAGCCTTCTCTAAAGATGGAAGTATGAATATGAAGAAATTCGCTATGGGTCGGTGGGTGCATGGTTAATGCATGGTGTTGGGTGTAGTTCGTAGTGGTGGAGGTGGTGGTGTTGTTGGTGGTGGGTGTTGGTGATGATGATGGTGGTTGGTAGGGGTGTTTACCGGCGCAATGACTAGACAAATGGATAGCCTACAGTGCCAGTCATTCCGATGATTAATTTTCAAAAATAGCCTTCTCTAAGGATACAAGTATGAATATGAAGAAAATAGAAATTTGCTACGGGTTGGCGGGTGCGTGGGTGGTGATGGTGGGGTTAATGCATGGTGTTGAGTGTAGGTCGTAGTGGTGGTGGTGGTAGTGGTGGTGGTGGTGGTGGTGGTGGTGGTGGTGGTGGTGGTGGTGGTGGTGGGTGTTGGCGATGATGATGGTGGTTGGTGGGGGTTGTTTACTGGCGCAATGACTAGACAAATGGATAGCCTACAGTGCCAGTCATTCCGATGATTAATTTTCAAAAATAGCCCTCTCTAAGGATACAAGTATGAATATGAAGAAAATAGAAATTTGCTACGGGTTGGCGGGTGCGTGGGTGGTGGTGGTGGGGTTAATGCATGGCGTTGGGTGTAGGTCGTAGTGGTGGTGGTGGTGGTGGTGGTGGTGGTGGTGGTGGTGGTGGTGATGGTGGTGGTGGTGGGTGTTGGCGATGATGATGGTGGTTGGTGGGAGGGTGGGGGGGGGGGGTTGTGTTTACTGGCGCAATGACTAGACAAATGGATAGCCTACAGTGCCAGTCATTCCAATGATAAATTTTCAAAAATAGCCTTCTCTAAGGATGCAAGTATGAATATGAAGAAATTCGCTATTTGTTGGTGGGTGCATGGGTGGTGGTGGTGAGGTTAATGCATGGTGTTGGGTGTAGGTCGTAGTGGTGGTGGTGAAGGTGGGTGTTGGCGATGATAATGGTGGTTGGTGGGGGGGGGGTGGTTTGCCGGCGCAATGACTAGACAAATGGATAGCCTGCAGTGCCAGTCATTCCAATGATAAATTTTCAAAAATAGTCTTCTCTAAGGATGCAAGTATGAATATGAAGAAATTCGCTATTTGTTGGTGGGTGCATGGGTGGTGGTGGTGAGGTTAATGCATGGTGTCGGGTGTAGGTCGTAGTGGTGGTGGTGATGGTGGGTGTTGGCGATGATAATGGTGGTTAGTGCGGGGTGTTTGCCGGCGCAATGACTAGACATATGGATTGCCTGCAGTGCCAGTCTTTCCGATGTTAAATTTTCAAAGATAGTCTTCTCTTGGACCACAAATCTGAATATGAAGAAATTCGAGGGTTAAAAGGGTTAATAGAGTCCATGTAATGACGTAACACGAGGTGGTCGCTTAGGGCAGGACTGAATTATATAGTTAAAAAACATGGTTATAAAGTATCACTGCTCTGTAGCCAAAAGGATATATTTATATTTGTAGTAAACGGTCATCTATGATTATGCTATAACACTCAAAATGTTGCTCTTAATTGTCGTATCTTTAAGCGTCGGTAAACAGCAATAGCCGGTGAGCGGGTGCAGGCGTTATTATCAATTTTTTTACAAACTCACGGCGAGGACATTGTAATATGCCGTGCTTAGAACTAGACAGGTGGTACATTCTTATAGTATTCCTTAACACGTGACATATTTGTATCTCGATTAAAGATTGATCTTTAACATTCTTTCGTTATTAACACATGGTATGTTTGTATCTCAATTAAGGACAGATCTCACGGCTAATGTGTCAGTAATGGTTAAATCATACGCAACAAATAATCTTTTTAGCATAAGTATGCACGACATACAATTCTATAAACGCACGGAACCTCAGAGATATAATGACCACATTTTAACCATCGTATCTAAAACGACTGACGTTATTGCAAAGTATTTTTAAAACAATTTGTGCGTAATGACGGTTAAAAGTCAATCAAAATATTCAACAAAAATAGTTTTTCTAATAATGTTAGCGACGTCAAATTAATTTCAAAATATTCAACAGTTTTCCTGTATGGTATCGATGAAAATGAGATATGGGGAATTCATCGGTGAAAGGGCTAACTTCTTTTTAACCCATGATAGAATCCAATCCATCACCACCAAGTCTAGGTTACCATTCCAACCGAACATACCATTAATACAAGATTATTTTTAATATTTTGTTGCTAATCTGTCTGGTAGCTGTTGCTAAGCCAGTAACAGCTTACAGGCAGTCTCTAAATATTCTACAGTTTACTAATAACGTTAGCAACGAAACAGTCAAATTATTTTCAAAATATACAGCAATACCGTAATTCCTCATACATCCTCAACCTCCTCCTCCTATGACCTCCATTATCAGACCACCTCTTAAACTCTATTATTTTACTATTACTCTCTTATTATTTTTACAACGGTAGATAACTACAGAGAGGGGAGCACCGCCACTACGTTTAAACGTAAAATACACAACTTTTAAACTTTTAAGGGTTAACTAATTCAAAATAATAGACCATTCCAGAGTGAGGCAGAATCTACGTGTGCGGCTGTGCGTCATTGTTATCGAGAAAACGTGGCGTTCTGTGCATCATTGTTCTCTAGAATGCGTGTCGTTATAGTCGCCATTGTTCTCCAAACAATAGCGACTGTAATGGAGCGTTTTGATTGGTTAAAACCACATTCCAACGAAAAGAACAATGACGCACAGCCCCATCCATTACTACTAAAGGTACCCGGTTTGTGCAGAATTGTATGAAGTACTATATTATATAATGCTAGTGAACCATGCTAAACATGTTGATAATCATTTGAGTTAAACTTGTTGATGCCACCAACGTTCACGATAGCCTAATTGTTCATTGTTTATTTATTTCAAATAATCACAAGTGAGTTTTACCAAATATATTAAGAACACTGAATGAAATTTGTTGCTGCTTATGGCAGCATCATATTTCAGTCAAATTGTTCTAGCAATTAACAGGGCGGGGATTTCGATACTGAAACATTCATCAATCACTTTCACATTCCGATCAATAATTTCTTTGTGTAATAAGCAACCTCTGGTCGCTATTCACAAAGCGGTCTATTTTCGAAAATGTACATGGGTGGTCATCTTCTAATTGCTATAACTACGTCAGCGTAAGAGGTATCATAACATGTCAGGTGTCAAATGAAAGAATGATGCTGACTAAAACTATGATGAATATATGTTATATGTGGAGGCAAACTTGTCTAATTCTTCTGAGTGTTATATATAACAGGGTGAACTATAGATGTAACCGGTCCCGCTTCAAACTGGTTTTTACGAATCTTTTTAGCATGTTGCTCACTGGTGTCATATATTCAGGATATTATATATGCATTTCATAATACATTATCTGAGATGCAATAACAGCACAAAATTTCATCAGATAAAACTTTTAACTGTTCCTAGTAATCACTTAAACAAGAGCCGATAATACTGTAACCTTGGCTTCCGGTTAAGGGAGTAGTTGCATAAATGTGATAAAATTTCACACCAAGTTGAGAAAGTATATAAAAGCTATAAAATTTTAGAATGCTTATAAACTGTAGTTTAAGAAAATATAAAGATGTAATGTTGCACTCTTTGTATCTTGAGAAACACAGGAGAAATCGAGCATTAAACAAGCTTGCTTTCCACTTATTTCAATGTAATTTTTGTTAGTATTGTGCTTGTAGATTGTTTAATAATCACATTTTTGATGAAATTATGCTTGCTATTGTTGGTATACGCCCTTAGAACTAATATATCAAAAATGTCAAACTTTTTCAAAAAATGCCTCAGAACTGGGAATAGACCACTTCATGAATCGCGTCCCTCTGTGAGGCGCTTGACTTGAGGTTGTTCTTTGGTTGACTAATCAAAGTAACTACAGTTGGGCTTTGATGTGATCGTGGCCATACCAACACAACAGGCAACGACTACGGCCAAACCAACTACGATCGAACATGCTCAATCGGGCCGACAGGCTACGACACGAAGCAACTCGATACAACTGCTGTGTCACACCAACATGATTATCAGCGAAATGCTGTTGAGTTATGTCGGGTCTGGCAGTGTCGTATTGGTGTGGTCTGGTGTTTTCACCCACAGTCACAGCGCATAAGATGACCACACTACTGATATTTATCTATAGGCCTACGTAGATGTGGGGGGGGGCGAGGGGAGGGGGTGGGGCGCTGATTGGGTGTACCAGGGAAGGAATCTCCACTGCTACTATTACTACTATTACTACTACTACTACTGCTACTACTACTACTACTACTACTGCTACTACTACTACTACTACTACTACTACTACTACTACTACTACTACTACTACTACTACTACTACTACTACTACTACTACTACTACTACTTCCAGTCAATTCGTGTGGTTGTGATAGCGGATGGTTGAAAGCTAGTCTGGTGAAAGAGGATTTTCGTCCTCTGGGTGGTGAGCTTGTGGTTACAGTACTTGCCTCTCAAGTCCTTAGTGGAAGATGCTGCAGAATTGCCTGGATTCGAACCTCGCTTAGGTCGGTAAAGGTAAAAATGACATTCCGATGATGACTGATCTATATCATAGTACCAGTGGTGCTACTACTACTACTACTACTACTACTACTACTACTACTACTACTACTACTACTACTACTACTACTACTACTACTACTACTATTACTACTACTACTACTACTACTACTACTACTGTCGTTGCTGCTGCTGCTGCTGCTGCCGCTGTTGCTGTCGCTATTACTACTACTACTACTACTACTACTACTACTACTACTACTACTACTACTACTACTACCACTACTACTACTACTACTACTACTACTACTACTACTACTACTACTACTACTATTACTACTACTACTACTACTACTACTACTACTTCAGACCATCCACAATATAATAAATTAGTTACTCATTGTAAATATGGGGTTATCTTGTGGGAAGTCATGACCCCGCAGGATGTCTTATAATTCACGTAAGACCCAAAAGAAATTATGTTTTGAAAATACCAGGTGAGCTAAAAGTCCAGGTGAGCTAAAGATTGGATGCCGTAGAGTTGCATCAAGAGTAATTATAACATACAATTCAAAACGGGAAGGTTATGATGACTAAGTGTACCGCGGCTGAGTCGAGCACCTGTTATTTATATATATGTGTCAATCATTAGGACGGTGAAAAGTAGAGCCAGCCAGGTGAGCTCTTTGTGTGCAATAGAAGTGAACTAATGCTAAATGAATAGGAGGCTGTTTATAGCGTTACATAACCAGCAGAAGAGATTAATATGATGATGATAGAAATAGGATAAATTAATGGGAAATGATTCTATGGTTCTGAGTTGATGTGTGTTTGAAAATGGTTTAGATAAAAGTTGTTGCTGCTTAGCCGGCATTCACTTTTATGATATTCAGCAGTTGTTGGTAATCGTAGTTTTGGAAATAATCAATGTTTAGTGACAAGTATTGGGATCATGAATTATGAGAATAAATTGAACGTGACTGACTGACATAGTTGATGATGCAAGCAATCTAGTATTTAACCATGGGCTAGAACAACACCATCTGCTAATGAATCATCCAGCACGTGTGCCTAGCACTCTATGATTCTTGAGATGTCAATTGAGTATGATTGGTTAGGATGACGTCATAACCAACCAAGATCGATCAGACTCTGCAAAGAATTATAAAAAATAAATTTGTGCGGCAGGCAAGTGAGGGAGGAATTACTGATTGGCTAAGAGGACCACTCAGTTATTAGGTTAGAACTTCTAGGAAGAGATAAGCAGAGGTTGGTTGGTGACTTTATTGTTCGGCCAGTCAAAGTGTGCTTCTTGGATACCTAGAAGAGTTGTAGGAATGGATTGGATTAGATTCTGAGAGAAGTTGTATATTTCTGCGAAATGCAGAGAGTCCAAATTGGAGCTATAAAAGAAGGTACTCTCTCAGAATAAATCAATCAACCACCATCTCTGATTCGCTAAGCATCACTTGCTTGCTTAGTCATGAAGCTGTGGCTCTTACGCCTAATGTAGCTTGGTAAGTTAGAATAGGAATTAGGACTTAGGATAATTTAGCTATTTAGTTTTGTACAACGAATTGTACTAAGTGTTTATTTGTGAGCGATCTTGCTCTAGACTTCAAACTTATTATATTTCTGTAAATAAAGTTTTCATCTTACATATATGTAAGACAAGGCGTTTGTTGGTTTGATTAGGTTAGGAATCTAGCTGAGCTGGGAGCAACACCCAGTGCTTACCAGGATCTTGAGTAAGTCAGATTTAGGCCCAGCAGTCAGAAATCAAATATTGTCTACCTCACGATCTGTCAGACGAGGCGAGCCAACTGCAGTTCCTCCTTTATCACCACCGGCGATGTTCTCACAGCAGCAACACTTATACAGTTTCCGATAGTGAAGCGGGAGTCATCATCTCTATTCCACGAAGAAGATCTTAGTGTAAGTGTCCGATCCAAGTATTCTTGAAGGCCATGCCCCAAAATCTTCAATGGCGAGCCTGCCAGGATCCTAGATTCATCCTAGATTCATTGGTAGATTCATTATAAATTCGTGTGAAAACTTTGGACATTTATTATTCGCACTGGAGTGCAGAACTGTGAATCATGTAAGTACTCTTAATCATGAGCTCTTCATCAGAAAGACCAGTTATTTCAATTCTAGACAATTTAAATGATAGAATATCTAATTTCATAGAGCTAACTAAGTTATCAGACAATCCTCAGGTGATCAACATCGTGAATACCGCGAAAGCAGTATAGTTAAGATTACGACTGATGTACGTTGCGAGGATCAACCTCGGTTGAGGCGAATGGTTGTACATCTCTATTATCTATAGCTCCAAACTGTTGACCGTACACACTATAAAAATGGCAATGTACGCTGCTTCACCACCTTCAGCAGAAACATATACCACCCTTGCAATGAAAATTCTCAACGCAGTGGGTGAGAAAGAAGATGGCAGGGAGACGAGTCATGTACACTGACAAGAAGTACATGAATTAGCGCAACGAGTCAAACCCGGTGACAGACTATTACCTGAAGAGATTCGTCAATTTTTGGACGAGACCAAGATGGTATGGCAAGTGACAGAGGGAAATCTGGCCAGGACACCAGTCTATATTATGACCCGTGCCTCAAGCGGACCCCTTTGCAAGGCAATTGACCAGTTCATTCTTGGTAAAGTCAAGACCGACGTTACCTATGCACAATTGGAACAGTTCGTGATGCTGAACTTCATTTCAGCGAATGAAAAAGAGCACATCAAATACGACTTAGATGATGTAAAACAAAGGTCTAGCGAGACAATTATTGCATTCAATCATCGTTACAAAGAACTCCCTAAACATGCCTACCCCACCATAAATGATGACACAAAATGGATAGTGCTTTCCGCGTACATATGGGCCCTATATGATCAAGGTATGTGTAGATGAATTGTGAGGAAAAAGGCTAAGTCATGTGAAGAAGCAATGGCAATCACTGAAGATGAAGAATGCTGCAATGATTTGTTGCAGGCCATGAAGATCCCGGTCCGAGATATGGAAGTTGACATGACCAGCCAAGATGAAGGGAAATATATATGTTCCATCATTCGAGACATGCGGAAGCAGATAAGCCTACAAAGCCGGATGATCGAAAAGCTATGTGCGGTAATTGAAGGATTACAATCTATACCCACACCACAGCTAAAGCAACCACGGGCCAAAGCCGCACCAAAGGCCACTCCCAAGAAGTGAGAACCACCAACTTGCTTCAATTGTGGACGCAAGGGCAATATGAAGCATGACTGCATCCAAGCAGTCCAACCAGCACCAAACCATCAGCCAGCTCCACGTGCACCACGAGCGCCGGGTCCACAAAAGCCAATAACCTGTTTCAACTGTGGTAAGCTTGGACACATGGCGTTCGAGTGTTACTCTGCACCGACTGCGCCTAGCCACCAAAGTGCTCAGTGACATGTTACCGATGTCAAAAGACCGGACATTATCAGAGTGACTGCCCATTAAACCAACAGTCCAGTCAACCCCGACGAGCAATGAAATGACTGCGTCAGCCCGATAACAATGGTTATCGCCACGAATCACCGATGCAAGTTGATGAGGTGAGCCATCGATATTCCGATTTCGATGACTGTAATTCCTATGATTTGTGCCAGGGAACGACGACACGTGCCTATTCATGGAATACATGGAGGGACATGGTAAACCACATGAACCATGACTGTAACTACGAAGATCGTGATGGATTCGTGTTAACCGATTCAAATACCAATGAGTATGGCCATTATTCATATGGTTACGGAGGAGCCTCGTCTGGTGAAGGACGTCGGCGGTCATATGCCAAAGCCATAGATGGGTGGAGACGCTCGTTAAATGAGTTCAGAGGGAGCCAGTGACCGAAAGGTTCCTTATCCGACTCGAAGTCGAAGTAAGTGGTCAAGACAAGGGTGAGTACTCAGATGCTTTAGTCGATACTGGTGCTAGTACTTCCCTTGTGAGGAAGGGTATATGGTGGAGTATCTTGAATACTCGTCCATTGAAAAAGGCTAGCACTTTGTTAGCTGTAAATGATTCACCAATCAATGTGTTAGGAGAAACGCAAATTAAGTTTACAGATGCCAGGCCAATTCCAAGTATGATTGTGGAATACATGAGGCATGAATGTTTGATTGGTGCAGATGCTTTGCATATGAGAAAAGCAAGGATCGATTATGGGACTCAAGAAGTGACATGGTTTGGAAAGAAGTATCCCTTTAGAATACCATTTAGATCTCAAAATGATTATGTTTATGCTAGCTGTAAGGAAACGACCGGATATGCTGTTATTGACAAAGTATTGGGTGACTTTGCCAATAATTTTGATACGGCTCATCCCATCACTCTTGGACATATGCCCCAGATAAATTGTACAATTCCGACAGGAGATCACCCTCCTATTCGACAGAAAGCATATAGGATACCCTTAGCAAAAGCATACTTGGTCAAATATCAACTCAAACAAATGCTAGCAGCTGGCTTCATAAGACCATCATCATCTCCTTGGGCATCACCTATCACCTTACTTCCTAAGAAGGATGGTGATACAAGAATCTGTGTAGATTTTAGAAAATTAAATTCAGTGTGTCATAAGGATAGTTATCCTTTGTCCAATATCTCCGATATTTTTGACTCGATGAGAGGTGCGACACTATTTTCTACAATGGACTTGAAGTCTGGCTATTGGCAAATACCCATGGCTAGCCAAGACATTGAGAAGACAGCGTTCATCTGCATGGAAGGTCTTTTCGAATGGATTCGGATGCCATTTGGTTTTTGCAACTCAGGTGTAGTATTTCAACGTGCAATGAACGATATTTCCGTGATTTTGTAGGACAATTCATGCATGTTTTTATCGATGACGTAGTCGTATTTTCACGAAGTCAGACTGAACATGCACATCATTTACGTTTAGTTATGAGCAAAATTCAAGAGTATAATTTACAATTGAAGAAAAAGAAATGTGACTTTGCAAGCAAATCTGTGGACTTATTAGGCTATCACATTTCAAGCTCCTCAAAGTCAAATGGTCAAAGTCATATGAGAAATGTCATCACCACGTGATGTGGGTGAAGTCAGAAGTTTTCTCAGAGCTACTGGCTATTATAGATCTTGCGTGAAAGGTTATGCCAAAATTTCTAAACCTTTAATAGAATTAACCAAGAAGTATAAAAGATTTGAATGAGGAAAACATGAACAGCAAGCATTTGAGAAATTGAAGAATTTGCTGTGTAGTGAGACCGTTCTCACGTATCCAAATTGGAATAAGCTGTATAAACTGTACACAGACGCATCAAGCTATGCGATAGGTGCGATTTTAGTACAAGTTGACGATAATGGTATTGAGTGTGTGACTCAATATGTCAGCTCAACCCTGAAAGATAGTCAGTTAAATTGGCCCATAATAGAGAAGTAGGCTTACGCTGTGATCTATGCATTGAATAAGCTTCATGCTTATCTATTTGGTGCTGAATTCACTGTGTATACCGACCATAAACCTCTTAAGAATTTGTTTGTGGGCGAGGTCAAGAATGCAAAAGTGCAGCGCTGGGCAGTATTGATTGCTGAGTATGGATGTAAGAAGAGTACATCCAGGGCTCCAAGAATATTCGAGCGGACATGTTGTCCAGGTTACGTCGTCCAGTTGAAGTCGCCGCATTAGATACTGGTGACTATGTCATACCGGAAGTGGAAGAGGGTGTCTTACCTCATGTTTCTTTGGAGGTGTACAACATGCCTTATGCCGAATTATGTACTGCGCAGACCAAGGAATTCCCGGAGTTGTTTAAGAACATGCCAGAGGAGTACATGGTTAATAATGGTATTTTGTATTCTTTAATTCCATGGATATTGTTACCTGGTAAGTTCCGTGAGCAGGTACTCCGGAAGGCTCATGAGCGAGCTGGTCACCAAGGTCTTAAGAAAACCATAGGAATGGTACGAGATTCCTTTGTTTGGCCATCCTTGAGAAAGGATGTTGTCGATATGTTAGATAGGTGTACAACCTGCCAGGTCAACCGAGCTGTCACGACCCAACCCAGGTATACTGAAATGCCTATGGCCCATTATCCCAGTCAGATAATTGGAATGGATCTAACCGGTGCACTTTTAGTGTCCAACAAAGGTAACATCTATATAATGACGTTCGTTGATCATTGTTCTATGTGGGTGGAAGCCTACCCAATCTCAGCTAAGACGTCACAGAATGTGGAAGACAAATTCTTCAATGAATACATAGCTCGTCATGGCATACCGGAAATCCTCATTACTGATCAAGGAAAGGAGTTTTGTTCAAACTCACTTGAGCAGAGGTATGCTGAGCATGGCATTGACCATCGAAGAACAAGTCTGTATCATCAACAGACAAACGGATGGACAGCAGGATTTAACAGAACATTGAAAGACTTGTTACAGAAAGGTGTCAATAATGAGTCTCGAGCTTGGGAAGATGAGTTGGGTGCAGCTTTAACAGCGTACCGCAACACTCGCCATGCTATGACCGGATATACACCATTCTATCTGACGTATGGTCGATGAGCGAGACTTCCAATGGCTATTCCACTCGATGCAGCACAAGGTGAAAGACTTACATGCCTTAACAACGCCTTATTGCGTGCTCGTGGTGAGACAGCCAAATAATGAGAACATCATCGTGAACAAATTAATAAGCATGCAAATGCTGGTGAGTACAAAGTTGGCGACTCAGTGGTTGTAAAGTCTGAGGAGAGGATGAAATTGACCTCTCGCAGTGACCTTGAGTACGAAATTTTAAAAATTAACGGACCCGTGGCTCATGTCCGACATCAAAGATCTGGAAAGGTATGCGTTCTAAACATCTCAAAGTTACGCGTAGTTGATTCAGAGATGTGCTGGGACAAGGTGAGACCACGCCCTATTAGAAACCCCGTTAAAGGTACCAAAGCAAGTCATCTTCCGAGAATAACACCTCTACCGGAATCTACACCAATGTTTGCAAAGGTACCGAGTCTACATGAATTTACACCAACACCTAGTAAGGTAACCCGTAAGATGCGACCAGTACCTGCAAAAGTACTGGACATATGTACGGTGGTTAACATGGATATTGATCAGCCAGGTATGAGTAGAGATCCTAATTATGAGTCACCGATGAATACACCAGAGACTCTCGGTAATAGTTCGCCGATGGATACATCAGAGAATATATCCGAGCCTGCCGGTGAACCAATGGATATGCAACCATCGCTATCCTATAACCTGTGCAAGCGCAGACATGGTCCTGAATTTGGATCAACCAGTAAACACACTAGGATTGGTGCATTTGGCTGGTCGATTTTCGCTGACTTTGTTAGACATATCGAAGCCGTTATAAGTCGACGTAGTACGAAACAATGTTAATCGCAGTTCGATATTCTTAGTAATAACATCGTAATTGCCAATTACCAGTCATGTTTACTTTGCGTTTCTATGTAGTGCTAATGTTTATTAGTATTGTTTTTGGACTGTGTAAAAATTCGAATATTCATAAATTACGGAATTGTGTGATGATTACTAATCATCACCGAATTTCGGTGGTACGAGCCAAATGGACGGTAATAGTATTTATTAACCATCCATACTTACCACCTAACTTTATTATCCGGTTGAATCAATTTCGTGTACTTGTTGCCGACATAGGCAGTAGAACTTCACTGAGTAATAATGACATTTTTGGACTTCAGCATCAAATCAGCATCATTAAGAAGATTGCTGTCAAAACACAACAGACAAGGTTACATCGCATAGGTGGATGACAAAAGCAAGGACTATTAAGTTTTGTAGGTGATTTTGCATCATCCTTATTTGGAGTAGCAACATCTGGCGATATCGAGGCACTCAAGAATGTTGTCAAAAAGGCTATGAAGCATATGACTAGACTGGTTCACTCTTCTAATGATTTATCATCTCATGTGAAACATGCTTTCGAGGAGATTAACGTTAACACTAATAGGATTAATGAAGTCACCGACAGTTTGGTCAGCTTGACCAAGAATGTGAGTAAAGTACTTAGTCAACAGGCATCACGTCAGGCAGATTTTTACGCATTAGTACATTTGGGACACATAATCGATTTGGCTGAAAAAATTGTGTACAGTTATTGAAAGCTGTCTGCACAATTTCAAAGGCAGACTGCTTCTCTCGAATTGGGAAGTCATTGTGTCTCCATTCTGGAAGGATGACTCTCAGTTACATTATGTTGCCACTTTACCATTAATTGATTGTGGAAATTACATTGAATATGGCATGTATTCATGGTCCGAACCTTTAAGTATAGTAGGACATTACATGCAGGTGATAATTGCTTGAACCAGTATTGGGTTAGACACTAAGACCAGTTGGTATTTCACTCCATCTGATTGTTGAGGAATTGATCTTCGGGTATGTCACGGACAGTTACGAGTTGATAAGACTCGCGTACCATGTACTGTGAGTTTGTTAACCAATTTAACCGACAGTACGTGCACAGTTAAGTTGTCACAATCTAACGACACTTCTAGTAAACTATTTGCTCATTAACGGATAGGAATGATATTACAGACATTCAGTGAACTTGTGGAAGTACATTGTGGTGGACAATTGACCGAGCAGTGTCAATTAACGAATGGTGTATATGCGCCAATGTCGAGTAGGTGTGATTACAGTGGTGCTGAGTGGAAATTCTGTCCCATACGAAACCTACAGACGGTCGTATGCTCGGATCAGTTTGGCCATTGATGTGCCAATGTTGGATGTGGCTGGTGTGCTGAACCAATCTTTATTCCCACGGCAAGGATTCCACGATCGGATCTGCTTGGGCTCGTGGTCACAATGACCAGCGGCGACGCATAACACAGCGGACCAGCCTAACATAACCAGGGGCACGACGTCACCCACGGTGTCTTACCGGGCAGGTGTGGAAGTCGTTCCAGACTTCTCTGATATACCAATATGAACATTGTTGATTTACTTTATTTCTTATATTATTTAGGAGGACATTCTGTATATAGGTGTAATTGTGTCCAGCGAGATATCGCTGTGCTATTGTGTTGGCTATTCATATTGTTTATTTACTGTTTTCATTTAATTTAATACCGTTTTAATTATTGGTTGATATTGCATCGTTTATCTTTTAATTGATATCGTATTGCCATTTCTTTTCTTTGATTTAGTGTTACCACATTGCTGATCGATAATTTCTTTATGATTAATTTACTGTTATATATTGTTTAGATTTATGTTTTAGCAGAATTCATCTGGATAGCCATGGTGTAGGTGTATTTGGGTTGTAGATGGAACACAACGAGTTAATTAACACTCTCTTAAGCTCTTATGAGACGGTTAATTAACTTTGGTTGGTGGGCATATGTAAATATGGAATTGTCTTGGGGAAGTCATGACCCCGCAGGATGTCTTATAATTCACGTAAGACCCAAAAGAAATTATGTTTTGAAAATACCAGGTGAGCTAAAAGTCCAGGTGAGCTAAAGATGGATGCCGTAGAGTTGCATCAAGAGTAATTATAACATACAATTCAAAACTGGAAAGTTATGATGACTAAGTGTACCGTGGCTGAGTCGAGCACCTGTTATTTATAAATATATGTCAATCATTAGGATGGTAAAAAGTCGAGCCAGCCAGGTCAGCTCTTTGTATGTAATAGAAGTGCACTAATACTAAATGAATAGGAGGCTGTTTATAGCGCTACATAACCAGCAGATGAGATTAATATGATGATGATAGAAATAGGCTGAATTAATTGGAAATGATTCTATGGTTCTGAGTTGAGGTGTATTTGAAAATGGTTTAGATAAAAGTTGTTTCTGCTTAGCCGCCATTCACTTTTATGATATTCAGCAGTTGTTGGTAATCGTAGTTTTGGAAATAATCAATGTTTAGTGGCAAGTATTTGGATCATGAATTATGAGAATAAATTGAACTTGACTGACTGACATAGTTGATGACGCAAGCAATCTAGTATTTGACCGTGGGCTAGAACAACACCATCTGGTAATGAATCATCTCGCACGTGTGCCTAGCACCTTATGATTCTTGAGACTTCTTCATCAGTATGCAATGGACAAGACATGGAAATTATAGCGTCCTTTAGGAATTCATAACAGAATCGAAATTTATTGATGAACTATATGCCACTCATTTTATGGTATGCAACAACAACACATACCATAATGTTGTTAGTTAGCTGACAGATCACATCAAACCAGAACTGGTCCACACCACTTTGTCTATGTGAGGCGCAATCTTCATGGAAGAATTGGGCAGAGTATGATTGGTTAGGATGACGTCATAACCAACCAAGATCGATCAGACTCAGTAAAGAATTATAAAAAATAAATTTGTGCGGCAGGCAAGTGAGGGAGGAATTACTGATTGGCTAAGAGGACCACTCAGTTATTAGGTTAGAACTTCTAGGAAGAGATAAGCAGAGGTTGGTTGGTAACTTTATTGTTCGGCCAGTCAAAGTGTGCTTCTTGGATACCTAGAAGAGTTGTAGGAATGGATTGGATTAGATTCTGAAAGAAGTTGTATATTTCTGCGAAATGCAGAGAGTCCAAATTGGAGCTATAAAAGAAGGTACTCTCTCAGAATAAATCAATCAACCACCATCTCTGATTCGCTAAGCATCTCTTGCTTGCTTAGTCATGTAGCTTGGTAAGTTAGAATAGGAATTAGGACTTAGGATAATTTAGCTATTTAGTTTTGTACAACGAATTGTACTAAGTGTTTATTTGTGAGCGATCTTGCTCTAGACTTCAAACGTATTATATTTCTGTGAATAAAGTTTTCATCTTACGTATGTGTAAGACAAGGCGTTTGTTAGTTTGATTAGGTTAGGAATCTAGCTGAGCTGGGAGCAACACCCAGTCCTTACCAGGATCTTGTGTAAGTCAGATTCAGGCCCAGCAGTCAGAAATCAAATATTTAGTCAGTCTGATATTCTGCCAGACGAGGCGAGCCGACTGCAGTTCCTCCTTCATCACCACCGCCGACGTTGTCGTAGCAACACTTATAAAGTTTCCGGTAGTGAAACTGGAGTCATCATCTCTATTCGACGAAGAAGATCTTAGTGTAAGTGTCCGATCCGAGTATTCCTGAAGGCCACGCCCCAAAATCTTCAGTATGGGTCAAAATGGTGTTCGGCAGCACCAGCTTCCAGTCAAATTGGTTTCAAAATACTCAACAGCTTACGTGTATCATGAAAATAAAAGCGATATACTGGAATTACATGTTCAAATGGGTAAACTGCGATGATTGTTTTTTATTTCGGGGCCCTGTATTTTAAGGGGCCCGGTGGCTGTAGCCCCGTTATCCCTTGCCTTAATGCGGGTCTGGCGTTACGACACGCTACATTGAGAACTAAACTAATATATCATGACCCAGTAACAAACTTCCAATAAATAAACAGTGCTAGATTATCATAGCGTGTGTTTCAAATGAAGCATACCTGATGCTAATGCTCCGCTTTTCCTGAGTGATGCTGAATGTTATTTGCGAGGGTAATGCTGAGAATGGATGATTCGACTTTTAGCTATGTACCGCCCATCCATAGCTAAGTCCCGCCCACGCTTTGCACCTCGTTGAGATCGATCGAACCCTGAATTCGAAGAATCACAATAGCAAGCTGTTGAATATTTTGAAACTAATTTGACTGTGGGCTGCCGGATGTTTATTAAGTACAAGTGACGGACAATTCAAAATCCCAACCTCCCCACTCCCCCCAAAGGGGCCGGGAGGTCTCTGACCTAAAGCCCCCCCCCTCCCCCCCCCCCTTGGGTACATCAGGTCATAAGACCGTACGCACCTAACCCCCCCCCCCCCGACCCAGCACCTACCCCATCTCTTCCCCACCCCCGTTAGGTCCAGGTTAGGCCATCCCCATCACCCACGCCCAAGCATGAGGAGCAACAGAAAAGCCATGGACAAGAACAGCAACATGAGACAAAATCGAGAAACAACGATCAACACACACACACACACACACACACACACACACACACACACACACACACACACACACACACACACACACACACACACACACACACACACACACACACACACACACACACACACACACACACACACACACACACACACACACACACACACACACACACACACACACACACACACACACACACACACACACACACACACACACACACACACACACACACACACACACACACACACACACACACACACACACACACACACACACACACACACACACACACACACACACACACACACACACACACACACACACACACACACACACACACACACACACACACACACACACACACACACACACACACACACACACACACACACACACACACACACACACACACACACACACACACACACACACACACACACACACACACACACACACACACACACACACACACACACACACACACACACACACACACACACACACACACACACACACACACACACACACACACACACACACACACACACACACACACACACACACACACACACACACACACACACACACACACACACACACACACACACACACACACACACACACACACACACACACACACACACACACACACACACACACACACACACACACACACACACACACACACACACACACACACACACACACACACACACACACACACACACACACACACACACACACACACACACACACACACACACACACACACACACACACACACACACACACACACACACACACACACACACACACACACACACACACACACACACACACACACACACACACACACACACACACACACACACACACACACACACACACACACACACACACACACACACACACACACACACACACACACACACACACACACACACACACACACACACACACACACACACACACACACACACACACACACACACACACACACACACACACACACACACACACACACACACACACACACACACACACACACACACACACACACACACACACACACACACACACACACACACACACACACACACACACACACACACACACACACACACACACACACACACACACACACACACACACACACACACACACACACACACACACACACACACACACACACACACACACACACACACACACACACACACACACACACACACACACACACACACACACACACACACACACACACACACACACACACACACACACACACACACACACACACACACACACACACACACACACACACACACACACACACACACACACACACACACACACACACACACACACACACACACACACACACACACACACACACACACACACACACACACACACACACACACACACACACACACACACACACACACACACACACACACACACACACACACACACACACACACACACACACACACACACACACACACACACACACACACACACACACACACACACACACACACACACACACACACACACACACACACACACACACACACACACACACACACACACACACACACACACACACACACACACACACACACACACACACACACACACACACACACACACACACACACACACACACACACACACACACACACACACACACACACACACACACACACACACACACACACACACACACACACACACACACACACACACACACACACACACACACACACACACACACACACACACACACACACACACACACACACACACACACACACACACACACACACACACACACACACACACACACACACACACACACACACACACACACACAGAGACACAAGCTAATGCACAAACCGACGTCACAAGAATTCACAAGAATTCAACAGAAACCATAAATGCCAGGCGTGAGTCTAGACCCTAGCATTAGGAACTAGCATATAAACGCCTTAAATATTACAACACACGCACACACACACGACAATTCAAGATTCATCACGGACTTATAGTTACGTCATTCACTACACATTTTGATTTTGTCATCAGCCTACATATAAAGTAATTGATTATGACGTCATATACTTGACTGGCAGATCGGATTCATCCATTGGTGCCAGAAAGAAATTATAACATTATGGTTTCTATCTTAGAATTGTAGTTTCTGTCAAAACAGCGAGCAAACGCATAGGCCTAAATACACACAAAAATCATTTATGTTTTCGGTTAGTGGTTTCACCTCTGTAACCCTTCACTTACGTACTGGGTTTAACTGCTCATGTGTGTGTCTTCTAAACAGTTCATGCTGAAATAACAGCGACATCATTTTAATACTTTCAACGCTGGAGTGCCAGAATCCCAGTGCCAGGAGTGATTAATAAGTTAGTAAGCTGTTGCATATTTGGAACCTACCTATGGATAGAATATTTTCCAAGCAAAAGTAGTAGTCGAAACATTCAACAAATTATTTCGCGATGTGACACGTAATTTGGCGCAATGACCTAGTATGACCTCATAAGACGCATAAAGTATAATGTAAAATTACCTTGGCATTACTGTTTTTGTGTTTATCGATACAATAATAATACCATTTACACCAAAAAAATCCATGGTTGGCGAACAAATCTGACGGAATGGCACTGCCAATAACAATAGGTGGTTTAAAGAACTACGAATATTAGCTGACGAAGACACTTAATTGTTGCGACAAATACATGGTTCTATAATGGGATCCTTTACGAATATACATATGTAATTATGTATAGCGTATTTATGTATGGCGACCAGCATACAGTAATCTATGTGTCATCCTGACAAATACTTTTATTCTGCACCGCTCTCAGGTCATCCTCACACAACCAGATTGCCATCTAGAGCATCATCTACTTTGGTAATCACACGACCGCACACACGCACACGCACACACGCACGCACGCACGCACGATATATTATCAATGCGCTCGACTCGCCGTTTCTGTCATACAGCCCAGCAAGTTTTCCATTGCCACTAACATGGCCCGAGGTTACTTTCCCGGACAAAGCGGTTTATAGCGCTGCTTTTAGACAATAGTGGTGCATTAATCTCGTGGAAGGTATGCGATGATTATGAATTCGACATTAACTGAATGTGTGTTAAACGTGTACTATGCATTTTCTGGCGCTCTAAATGAATACAATTTACATTAGCAAGATGCTGTTAATGGACGGGAATATGGTTGTAAACATGTCGAGTAATGACTGGAACGCCAATCTTCCGTCAAGTACCGTACAACAATAAAGACGAATACAATAGATTAATATTGGTGGGCTGTTCGCTGCTCTTCTCAAGGTTGACGCCGAGTCTCTTCAGCGTTTCCATTCTATGTTATTCTGGATCAACTGTGTAGGCCAGATATTACTGCGGTTTTAGTGTAGAGGTAGCCGGCTGAAACAGGCTCAAACTCGAGAGAAAATCGTCTTAACCACTCTTGTGTCAACTTAACCATTTAATTGTCAAGCTGACAAAAACAACTCTGTACTGAGCTTCAGACATGCCTATTTGAAAGGCCTAGAGAAGAGTATTTTTAAATATTTACCACTAGAATGACTGGCTCCGAGCCAGTCATTCTAGTGGTAAATTTGAAACAATAATCTCTCGGCCTGCAGATAGACCTAATTTTCATTACCATTACCCCTTTAATGGTCAAGACAGCGAAGAAAAATATTCAGCGGTAAATTTACACAAAATGGTCTTCTAAAATTAAAATATCTTGAAAAATATTGACCATGGCCAAATGTTTAATTGATATATCAAGTAGTATATTGAGCGCTTTGAGGCGCTGTTGACACAAGACGGGTTAACTGATATTGTTAAGATGCACACCATGTAACCCACACGTCATACTTTGTGATAATCTAACAATTCTAAAATTCACCACGTGAAAGATGACGTATATGATTATTCACTTAGTAGGCCCTATGATGATGCTTGCCAATTCATGAATCCATTTCGTCACTCAATCATATGGCGTCATAATCAACTACGCGACGTGTATGCTGAAGTCATGATCATGACGTCATGAATGATTCTATTAATCCCGTCTTTAATGCTTAATAGTCCGACACGGTGTACGAATTGTATGTTTTTCTATTTAAGAACCATGCCATAGGCAGCAACAGCACCCAGTAAAATTAATTTCAAAATATTCAACAGCTCACCTGAATAGTTTTCTGGAAACTGATAGTCAGGAAGTTCAGAGATTGATCGATCACAACACGAGCAAGGTGTGGGTGGAGCTTAGATAGAGATGGGCGGGGCATAGCTAAAATTGGACCATTACATTTTGACATCACACATATTTCACTTTAGCTATCTAACTTGCGTCACATCTTCTATGATCCTCAAGAACTGATTTTAAGCATTTATGGTTGATATTTAATGACTATACTACATTATGGAATCTTTCAACAATAACACTAATTGCAAATGTGTTTCTTCACAAAGAATGGATGGATCCGATCTGTCATTGAAGTAACTGCCGTCATAATCAGTTGAGCCACATGTTAGCTGACGGCCAATGTAGGTCCGTCACGAGATTGGAAAAGTTTATCACGAAAGTGTCCAAATTGTATGCCTTTGGTGAATTTACAATTTTATGGTGAATATTTTGAAACTAAACTGGGAGGTGTTGCTGCCATTGGTTTAAAAATTTCCAACACGTTGCCTGTATACTTAACTTGAATTTAGATTTTGTGAATTAAAGTTTTAAAGTTTAAAATCGATTACAACACGTTAAAAAGAGGGCTGAGATTAGCCAGAGATGGGCAGCGCATGGTTAGAAATTGACCCCTGTATGGATGAGTACTGTACTCTGCGGCTGTAGTAGTAAAAAAAATCACATAGCTGCAATCAGCTCTTCTTCGCTTTTGGCCACCGTGTCTTGTCCTCAGCCAAAATCTTTAGTATGCCCTGTTCCATTCTTGATCTGAGTGTATCGAGTCCTGCTCTTTTGAGGTCACCTGTATTCTATCATTTATCTATAATAGAGATGCTGTGATTGTCTGACCCTCTTGCAGACTGTACAGACAGACACGCGGCTTGCCACCTTTCAGATTACCTTTCATATTAGAACATTAACAACAGACTGATGGTTATTAACCTTGGCAATGTAACTATGTCCCTTGTAACATTTATTGTTTCTCTACAGGTATTTCATTTCTGTTTTCCTCTTATCGATGTACGCGCGCAATGTTAACTGTTTTAATGAATATCGCTTTAACAACCAACCAGTCAGATAAGAAAAGGGGATACAACTCGCCAAACTAGTCACATCGTGGTCTAACTAATCACATAGACACACTCACGCACGCGCACTCCCATGCACGCCCATCCGCAACCCCCATCAACCATCCCACCCCCGCCCATCCCTCCGCACGCACGTGATAGTGTGTCTAATTTGCTTAAAGCAGCAACAGATTTCAACAACATTGTTTCCAATATGTAGAACAACATTTCATATAGTCCCCAAGTAACAATTATCAATTTTACATCAGTGAGATAAAAGGTAAATAACACCAACTTTAGGTAAGTGTGAACAGAGGGGTCTATTTCTAGCTATGTCACGCCCATTTCCAGCTAAGCCACGCCCACATTATAGTCTACATATGTGAGAATCGATTTGAAACTTTGAAAACTGAATTCAGAGAGTCTACGTTTCAATCTAACAATTCACCTAAGCTGTTAAATTTTTTTAAATAATTTGGAGCCTCCTATAGAATGTTTATTAAGTTGTAAATTAATCAAACACACACAATTCAGACAATTGTGGCGGACGTATGCCATTTTAAATGTGACGTCAGCCAACAAGTGGAGTATTTGATTATGACATCAAATACTTGAGGGACAAATCGGATCTCTCCACCGTAAACTTAGGCCTACTTAGATCAAGTTCACATATTTAACATTTCACGGTAAATTAAAGATTTTCATTACGATTAGTAATTAGTAGGAAATATAACACTGCAAGCTCACAGCCGCTCGATGGCTGTATTTAACCTGCTTGACATCTTCCTTTCAGCTGCTTGACCTCTTCCTTCCAGCTGCTAGCTTCTTGACCTCTTGCTTCCAACTGCTCTACCTCTTCCTTCCAGCTGCTTGGCATATTCCTTCCACCTGCTCTACCTCTCCCTTCCAGCTGCTTGGCATATTCCTTCCACCTGCTCTACCTCTTCCTTCCAGCTGCTTGGCATATTCCTTCCACCTGCTCTACCTCTCCCTTCCAGCTGCTTGGCATATTCCTTCCACCTGCTCTACCTCTTCCTTCCAGCTGCTTGGCATATTCCTTCCACCTGCTCTACCTCTCCCTTCCAGCTGCTTGGCATATTCCTTCCACCTGCTCTACCTCTTCCTTCCAGCTGCTTGGCATATTCCTTCCACCTGCTCTACCTATTCCTTCCAGCTGCTTGGCATATTCCTTCCACCTGCTCTACCTCTCCCTTCCAGCTGCTTGGCATATTCCTTCCACCTGCTCTACCTCTCCCTTCCAGCTGCTTGGCATATTCCTTCCACCTGCTCTACCTCTTCCTTCCAGCTGATTGACCTCTTCCATCCATCTCTTGAACTCTTCCTTCCATCTGCTCTACCTCTTCCTTCCAGCTTCTTGACCTCTTCCTTCCACCTGATATGCCTCTTCCTTCCAGCTTCTTGACCTCTTCCTTCCACCTGATATGCCTCTTCCTTCCAGCTTCTTGACCTCTTCCTTCCACCTGCTATGCCTCTTCCTTCCATCTGCTCTACCTCTTCCTTCCACCTCCTTGACATTTTTCTTCCAGTTTCATGACCGCTTCCTTTCAGCTGCTCTACCTCTTCCTTCCAGCTTCTTGACCTCTTCCTTCCACCTCCTTGACATCTTGCTTCCAGTTTATCGACCTCTTCCTTCCATCTGCTCCACCACTTCCTTCCAGCTGTTTGACCTCTTCCTTTTAGCTGTTTGCCCTCTTCCATCCAGCTTATTGACATCATTCTTCCCGCTGCTTGTCCTTTTCTTTCATGCTTTTACCTCTTTCTTCCGGTTGTTTGACTCTTCCTTCCAGCTGCTTGACCACTTCCTTCCAGCTGCTTGACCGCTTCCTTCCAGTTGCTTGACCTCTTCCTTCCAGCTGTTGTTCATCAATCCGTATGCTATTATCAATGTTCCTGAGGAATAACAATCCACACACATTAACTATACTGTTATTATTATAGCTCGGCACCAAGGAACATAGAAATTTATGGTATTGCGTTTTGATTAGCTTGACCGCTGCATGACTATGTTGATATCCATCAGTATGCCTCTCGTTCACTCCGTTATACTCACACAATAGGTACGGCCATGAGATGATGATTATGTCATGGAATGCAATGACGTGATCCGATCTGTCACTCAGGTATCTGACGTCATAATTAATTACGCCACTAGTTAACTGACAACACGATCTTAAAGACGTATACATCAGTTATGAAAATCTAAAGGTCCACCACCAGTGTACGAATTGTATGTTTTACGAATTATAATTTAATAAACATTCCATTGAATATTTTGAAACTAATTGGACTTGGAGCTGTTTCCGCAACGTGCAGCAACAGTCCCGGTCAAATTGGTTTCAAAATGGTCAATAGCTTACCTGAATATTTGGATTCTGAAAATTCACGTTACAAGGTTTCAAATCCAGTCCACCATATGTAAAAAGTGGTGTGCTGGTCATAGCCTGAAATAGATCCCTCTATTCAATTTTCAAGTCCATTAATTTAACCCTTTAATGACGAAATTTGTTTAAAAAAATTTTAATATTTATTTATTGAATGTCCATTTGCAGGCGAAGAGAAGAATGTTTGTTGAAAATTTAGCACTGAAATTACTGGCGCGGTTATCGAGTGGTAAGTTTTCCAAAGTAGTCTTCTCTTGGCCTGCAAATGGACATTCCTCAAGACGACTACAGAGGCCGGTTTTGGCCGGCTTCGTAGAGAAAGGGTTAATATCATATGTGGAATCCAGCCAGAGCTGTATTAGCATTGCTGAACAGTAAAGCGAGCATACGCATTGTTTTGGTATCTTTCTATGAGAGCGACTTTCACAGAGTGATTGCGAACACAATGCAAGAAGGGAATAGAAGACAAAGACAAATGACATGCCATTACATATTACATATAAGAAGGTTCAACTGTTAAATGATAGTTAACTCTAGACGGCCATGTGCCTGTCGAATGAATGTACCATGTTCGCTGGGTAAGCTAGACTCGATACTCCTGATGTACTCCGCGCATTCCATCACGGAGAGATTGGCAAATGTTCTCGTACTTCTAATGGCACGTGATATTCAATTAACCATCGGACATTGCACTCATTATATTAGCAAGGCTAATCTGCCTGAACAATAAGTAATTGCCCGATACTTGATAATGTGCCAGGTAGTTGTTGTTTACATAGAGATACTATACTAAAGCCGTGTTCTCACTAGAGGGTTAATCGGGAATAACACCATACTTCAGTGTGGCGTTATTCCTGATTAAGTATATAGTGAAAACACGGGCTAAATCATTGTCAGCGACATGGTATTCTCGTCCCCCTCATTCGAGTCCTCCTTGTCTCTGTAGTCAGTATCATATCGTCACCGTCGTCGTCATTTCTCAATAGTACAACTATTTAATAGCAATCGACGTTTCCGATTTGTAGCTCAAATATATGACATCATAATACAATATGACACATGTTAGCCGACGTAAGAATCAGAATGACATAGCTCCGCCAGGTAAATCCATAGAGTTAAATAGCTTATTAGATTTCTATGGTTAACCAGGAAAAGTCCGCATTAAAGTGTACGAATTGTATGTCATTGATGAATCTGCAAATCAATTGACTAAGCATAAACTGCAACAGCCCGCAGTCAAATTAGATTCAAAATACTCACGGGCCTACCTCCAGAGCTATCTTGCAATTGAGGTTGAATTCAGCTTACAGAGTTTCAAATCGATTCCAGCGCACACAAAAATGGGCGGAGCTTAGCTAACATGGTCGGGCGTAGCTAGAAGTGTATTTCCCTATTCTGGCATAAGAGTATATAAACGATTGCAAAGTCTGTGTTCTAAGAATAGAGTTAATTTAGCAACAGCTGGTTCATAATGTAAGCATCAGCTGGATGTTTATGTCTAGAGAAGTATGAAGTTGTCTATATAGGAGAATCGTCTGCGTAACCTATAGATTAGCCTATCATAATTCGCATGTGTTAAGCAGTTTATCACGCGCATCACGGTACGTATAACATCCATGTCACGTCAACCTTTCCAGAGTACCCACCCATCATGTGACGTCATAATGAACTGCGTGATGTGTAGAATGACATCATAATGAATGACGTCGATAAGTACGTCACGAACGCATATTTGAAGACGGTCTATGCGTTGTTGTATAAATTGTTTGCTTTTACTATTTAATAAATATTCTGTTGAATATTTTGAAACTAATTTGACTGGGCGCTGTTGCTGACTATGGCAGCAACAGCACCCAGTCAAATTAGTTACAAAATATCAAACAGTTTCCCTGTATAGTTTTCAGGAAATTGACAGCTATGTCATTCGGGGATCGATCAATCCCAACACGGCGAGGTGTGGGTGGAGCTTAGCTAGTGATGGGTGGGGCATAGCGAAAAACGGAAAGATCCATTGAGGGACCATTTCTAGCTAAGCTTCGCCCACTTTTAACTTGTGATGGAATCGATTTGAAATTTTGAAACTGATTTCCCAGAATTTAAATTTCAAGGTGACTATACAAGTAAGTTGTTGGATATTTTGATAATAATCTGGTTGGGAGTTGTTCTTGCCTATGTTTATTAAATTGTAAATTCACTAAAGAAAGACAGTTCATACACTTTGGTAATGAACTATTCGAATTCCTGACGGACATACGCCATTTTGATTATGACATTGTCTAACAGGCGCCGTATTTTAATTATGACGCCAGATACTTGGGTGACAGATAGGATTCATCCATTCAAGACAGCCATACAACCGCCCAGTCAAATTACTTTCAAAATATTCAACAAAATATTAAATTAAATAGTAAAGGCATACCATACCGACTTTTAAAAGTTCATGACGGACATAGCTACGTCATTCGTTACGCATTTTTTATTGTGGCGTTAGCCTACATATAACGTCATATAATTGAGTGACAGGTTGGATTCATCCATTACAGTTCAATGGATAATATTATTGCTTTTTTCCCAGTTATCATTATATACAGGGGAGACTGTGGAGGGTTGGGACATTGGGATGAATGGGGCACCCACCTTTCGACTATTCTTAGTTCATGCAATTCATTGTGATGTCATCAACAGGAAGCAGGGGTGATATATTCCAAAGCCATCCATGTTTTCAGTGTGGTTAATCTGATGTGGAAGAAATACGAGTACATTTTAATTTTTACTTATGTTTTTGTAGGGGCTTAAGTTTCAAACATGGAATGTTGTTGACTCTAATCGCCAGTACCAACATGCCGAATCAGACTTCCGTCCTAGCTTAGACTAAGGCCATGTTCACACTAGAGAGTTAATCCGAATTAAGACCGAAGTAAGTCCGATCGAACGCAAATATTCGTTTACTTGTCATAACTTTTTATAGCGTAAACGCTTATACGAGTAAAACGAAAATTTGTGATCGACTGGACTTCCTTCGGATTAGCTAATCTAATGTGAACACGGCCTTAGTAAGTACAATTTATGTCCGATTTACACTGCATAATTTTATATGCACGCGATTTCGTGCCATTTCGTGCAATGTAAATAGGAAATCGGGCATCGCGACCTGTTGCACAATCATTCAATTCGTTTTCTTACCAGTTAAACACAATTAAATATATGTAACAGGCGTGCGTGCGTGCGCGCGTGCGTGTGAACGAGAAACTGTCGCATAATCAAAATCAGCAGGTCTCTGTCTACGATGATCTCGTTAATCGTCGTGAACGATTAGATCGCACACGATAAATCGGCTATAAAATCGTACAATGATCGTCCTTAATATGTATTTCTACTATATATATATATATATATATATAGCCTCGATAACCTCGAAAGCGTTATTACCGAGTGCGATCTATAGGTGACGAAACTGGTGGTCCATATCCCGCCAGAGGTGATTGCGGAAAGGCCGCGAAACAGGTTGGTCATGTAACCACGCCAGAGCGCGTGACCCTAGTGACGATGAATGGTGCAATACGTGCTCAGAGAAATGATATTCCACCATTTCTGATATTTCCACGTGACTTTATTGATTAAATCGGCATCACCAGGTACATTTGCTGTTGCGCATAGTAGCGGATGAGTGGCGACCAACAACTTTGAAGCTCTATGGACGGAGATGTTCATTAAACCCACCCGTTGCTCGCGAGATGACCCAGTGTTTCTCCTATGGGATAATCATTCTGGTCATATAGCCATTACTTCCTTTGATACACGTAAATAAAATGGCATTGTCATGGCTACATTTTCCCTAGAAATTAGATTTGCGTTGGTGGAACAAAACTAACAGTTGCTCGATTCATATTGCCACTGGACTTGAATAAATCTTTCTGTATTAATCATTGAAAAAGCAAACCTTTTCATACAATTACTCAGATTAATTTGCCCATGAATGTGATTATGTGTTATATAACGCCATTTTGTGTTTATGCACCGTTGCTCCCAATGGGCTGGCCCAATGCTCTCAACTCAGGATATTAGGACTTGGAAGTAAATATAATTTTCCATAAAAATTGTAAGCGTAGTAAAGTTATTTTTGTTCTTAATCTAGCCACAATAAAGCAATATATTGTACAATATGAATTTGACGTTATTATAGCAACTATTTTTAAAAACACAAAAAGTGTCCCAAACCTACAGAAGTAGTGTCGGGATTAAAATGATATCACCTCCCTCAACTGGCCGCCGTTCGGCGATCCGTGGCCCCCACCGCCCTCTCAATCCCTGGGCATAGGGTTGCATGTGGTTGATGTAGGCCTCTAGATGGAGGCCCCAGGGTTGCAGGTGGTTCGGGGTATGCCTCAAGATGGAGGCCCCAGGGATTGAGAGGGCGGTGGGGGCCACAAATCGCCGAACGGCGGCTAGTTGAGGGAGGTTGTATCATTTTACTCCCGACATTACTACTAATGATACCACCGCCCAGCCGCACGGCCTGCCGGATCCGTGGCCCCCACCGCCCTCTCAAGCAGCGGAGACCGTGGAGTACCACGTCCCTCAACTGGCCGCCGGATCCGTGGCCCCCACCACCCTCTCAATCAGCGGAGACCACGGGGGCATAGGGTGTGGGGGCCACCACGTGCCCAGACAGGCATCCACAGGGATATACACCACCCACAGGTACTGATCGCCACACATAATAGGTCTGAACGCCCAGACAGGGGATATACACCACCGACTGGTACTTATCACCACACATAATAGGGTCTGAACGCCCATCTAGAGACAGGCATCCACAGGGATATACACCACCCACAGGTACTGGTCGCCAACACCACACATAATAGGCCTGAACGCCCAGACAGGGGATTTACACCACCCACAGGTACTGATCGCCACACATAATGGGGTCTGAACGCCCATTTAGAGACAGGCATCCACATGGATATACACCACCCACAGGTACTGATCACCAGCAGCACACATAATAGGTCTGAACGGCCAGACAGTGGATATACACCACCCACAGGTACTGATCGCCACACATAATAGGGTCTGAACGCCCATTTAGAGACAGGCATCCGCAGGGATATACACCATGAGTACTGTTGCACAGATTCGGGCTATTGCAAAGCAATTCGACCTTAGAGGCTACTCTAAGGCCAAGAAATCCGACCTGCTCCAGAGGATCGGACAGGTCCATGCCGAGGAGTGGCAGAAGCGACTCTCCCGAGCAATGAATATGGGAAGGTTTCCAGCACTTACCCAAGAGGATCCTTGGAATCCCCACAAGAAAGCGCAGCAGATACGTGAGCGTCGTTAGTTGGACGAGGAGGTGACTGCTAGCTTGTGAGCCAAGACTGTAGCGAGGCAGATGGAGGCCCATCCACTGGAGCTCTTAACTCTCAAACGCAGGATCGTTAAACAATGCCGAGGTATCTGAACCCTTAGCCCGGAGCATAAGGCGAGAAGGCGAACACATTCTCGACCAGTGTCTCGGCGAAAGGGAGACAGAGGATAGAGGATGCTGGTAAGTAGGCAGAACATTCTTCAGAGGTCTAGAAGGAAACGTCACAGACCAGATCATGCAACAGATCCAGCAGACTGTCCAGAACGCCTTCTACCTCCGCTACACCCATACCTATCGCATCCGTAACAACGAAAACGGTAGGGTGATCCTCTTCCACAAGAATCCTCCAGGGAGCGCATGGCTGAACACGATAGGAGCAGCTCAGGACTGGGTGGAAGCAAGAGAGCAAGCCTGCCTCGACACAGACAATATCGATCGACCCAACACCAAGTGGGCTTTCGCCAAACAGTTCTACAGCAAGACAGTACCTGACGTCCGCAAGACCTCACTGGATCAGCTGGACAAGGTAGAGTTCTTCGCCAAGATCGGGATTTGCGTGTATGAACCAACTGAAGAGGGCACCTGGCACGTGATCAGGCAAGCGGCTCACTACAGTGATACCATGACCATCGGAGTGTGGGACCACCACGCCTTCTACATTAAGAACATCTCCAAGCTGGCACATACACTAGTCTGCAGTCACTGTCAGCAGAGGTTTACACAGCCATCTTCAATGCCATGCTGATCACCGTACAGGCGGCAAAACAAAAATCGTGTGTCCTGGCAAGAAGGTTGAGGCGCCACAGTCTGCATATGAGAAAGCCTTCTATCCGCCCCAAACATCCAGTTCAGCGGCTACTCGTTGGATCGAGTATGAGTCAAGAAACAGAGGCATACACATACACCATGTAGACTGTGGGAACTGTGGCAAGCGTTGGATCGAGGGTACTCCCGTAGATGGTTATGATCCGACCACCAACACCGTTTACCAGTTCCATGGCTGTCACTGGCATGGGTGTCCACAACACCAGCGAGGGGAGGATGCCGAACAAAGATACCGCAGGACAGTCCTGAGAGAGGAGAAGCTGAGAGCCTCTGGATGCACGCTTGTGGTACAGGGGGAGTGCTGTATAAAACGCTGCCCAAGCGTCCCTAAACGAGTTCGGACTGTCCCATACCCACACTTCATAGTTTACGACCTCGAAGCAATCCTAGATGGTATCAAGACTCATCCTACGGAGACTCTCATGATCGAGAGTACTCACATACCTATCTCTGTGTCAGTTGGCTGCTCCTTAGAGGGCGCCACGAGTGAGCCCACTCACTTCTGCAATCCTGACCCCAAAGAACAGATCAGAGAGTTCATGCTGGCGATCCAAGGGCGAGCATCTCTAATCCGACCAAGGGTTAGGGCACAGTACATACCGACAGACCTGACAAGCTCCCAAAGCAACAACAGTGACTGATCAACGAGTGGTGTGACCAAGTGCCTGTACTGGGGTTCAACTCCTGGTGGTATGACCTGAACCTCATCAAGAAGTACTTTGTCGATGAGCTGACTGATAGTACAGGTACAGTGAAAGTCGCCAAGAAGGCTAGTCAGACCATGTTCCTCATAACACCTGAGCTGCGGTTTCTCGATGTGCTGAACTACCTTGGCCCAGGAGTCTCGTACAAGGTATGGGTCAAATTGTACGGGTGTACACAGCAGCAGAGCTGTCTCCCATATGAATGGTTTGACACACATGAGAAGCTCAACCATCCAGGGCTTCCTGAATACTCAGCATGGACATCTAGGCTACCTCTTGATGCGAACAGAGTGGGAACAGTGTAGCCAGACATTCAGTGAGCATGGAATGCGGACATTCGCCGACTGGCTGCGATACTACAACAATCTGGACGTCACTCCATTCATCGAAGCCCTAGAGCGGATGCGGGAGTTCTACACAGAACGAGAAATAGACATCCTCAAAATGCGGTGTCTCTCCCAGGTGTGTCACTGCAGTACCTCCTATGTGGAACCGCTCAGCACATGCCGGATGCTAGCCTCTATTCATCGGACAAGGAAGCCTACGAGATGCTGAAGGGTGCTGTTGTTGGTGGTCCCAGCATAGTGTTCACTAGATACCACGAGGTTGGTGTGACTCGAATCCGCCAGAGTGAGCGTGTCTGCCAACGTCTACTTGGCTACGACGCTTATGCTCTGTACCTGTCAAAGAGATGTCATGTGGTAAGGAGAAAGTGTGCCATTGGTCCGGTTCCAGTGGGGTAGCTAGCTTTAGGGAGGCGCTCCTAGCAGACAGCTGGTTTGGGTTTGCTGAGGTGGATATAGAGGTCCCCATGGCTCCGTGGGCAAAGTTCGAGGAAATGCCTCCTCTCTTCTATAACCACAAGATCCCGTTAGAGGCAATCTCGTCTGAGATGCTGGCATATCTAGGGCAAACAGGAAGGAAGCAGCCCACCACCTAGAAGCTGGTCGGTGTTCTTTCTGGCAAGAAGCGGCTGCTGTATGCCCCGACCTTTAAGTGGTATATAACCCATTGCCTGGAGATCACCGCTGTATACTGCACCATCGACTACGAGGCAAAGCGCCCATTCGAGTGGTTCGTGGGGAATGTTACGGAGGCCCGCCGCTCGGGAGATGTAGATAAGAGCAGATCTCTTCAAACTCCTCGGCAACAGTTCCTACGGGAAGCTCATTGGGGCGCTAGAACGCCATAGCAACACCAGCTTCATGAAGGATGAACGCATGGTAGACAAGGCCCTGCGTAGTGCATGGTTCGAAGATCTCGAGGAGATCGGTGAGTCATACAAGCTCCAGAGTCGCAAGTCGAGAATCACTATTCGAAGACCCATCCAGATGGGGATAGCCGTTTATGAGCTCGCGAAGCTGCGAATGCTGGAGTTCTACTATGACTTCCTCGATTACTACGTAGCTCGTGACAGCTTTGAGTACCTGCAGATGGTCACTGACTCTACGTATATCACTATACAAGGCTCCAACCTCGACGGCGTCATTCGCCCTGAGATGCGAGCAGAGTACCAGGCTCATAAACGGGACTGACTAGCTTGGGACAAATGGTCTGGACGGACTCCGGGACTGTTCAAGCTCGAGTTCGAATGCTCTTGTGGTATCGCTCTCTGCTCCAAATGCTACTACGTGGAGAGCGCAGCTGCACGTAAAGGATCGGCTAAGGGAATGTCAAAGCGGCAGAATGCGGTCTCTTAGCCGAGGTTCTACAGTTCCCTACATGGCGGGGTGGACAGAGCTAAAAACCGAGGCCTATGCATGCGCAACCAGGGTATGGTGACGTATGCGCAGGAAAAACCAGGACTCTCTGCTTACTATGATAAGCGCCATGTGCTGCCAGATGGCGACATGGCCCTCATGAATAGACAGTAGCGGGCTTGAGCAACCCGGATGGTGGCAGCTGTGTATCTGTAGGGACTAGCCGAAGCTCCTCTCGCACAAACGGTCGCTTGCGACCACTAGCCAGGTAGTACAATGTAGGATGCCCATCTGCCTCCACATACCTGTCAAGCCAGTGAACATCTATCGACCAGTTAAGGTCTGTTGCACGCCGTCGACCACCTTCCAGCTCACCAGGCTCATACAGGTACAGAACCAGAGCATCAGGTGGTAGGTACTCCTCTCACTTGTTCGCTGCTGCAGATGGTGGGGCAACAGAGGATCGTTGGATAGCCTCTACTGGCTTCTTACCAGTTAACCGAGTAACCTCATTATTGGATCTCTCTACCACCGTGGGCAAACCTTTCACCCACACTCTGGAGCGATCACCAGGACACGCCATCTCCTGAGCATGCTGATGTGGGAACAGTCTTTCTGCCAGAGTCTGGTTCCAGTGCTCAACGATTGCTTGAGCACGGTGGTGACTAACTTCACCTCGTCTTATCGCCACACCGTGTTTCTGCATGAGGGCTGCTGTCTCGCCCCTCAACTCCTTACCCTCATCCACCTGTAACAATTCTGGCCACTGGAGGGGCTTTTCCGAGTCATCATAGACACTGCTGAAAGCTTGGGCCACCTGCCCTGCAGACTTATCTGTAAGTGGTACAGCAGCCTTGTACCTACTGGCGACATCGACGATGGTGAGGGAATACTGTTCTCTTGCCGGAGCGGCAGACTCTTTCAGGTGGAAGGAATAGAACATCTGCCTGGTGAACTCTGTTTCTTAAGAGGTTCCTCAAAATGTGCTCGCCTGATATGCCGTGGGCGGGGTCTGTATATCTGCCACATTGCCTGGCAGCTGAGCCACTGGCTAACCGCCTCCAATGTGAACTTGTGGCCCTTGTGACATGCGAACTCGAGTAACTGGTAAGGCTCACGATAATATCCACCAGGCTGGTAGTAGAGCTCCTCAAGAGAAACAGTCGATGAACTCCCGTATTTCAACACTGACGTCGACTCCTGTTCTATTACGTATGTCCTGGGAAAACTCGGGACAGGAGACCAGATGACCGTCGTTCATCCAGCCACCGATGAACACCTCTTTGAATACCTGTGAACACTGCTGTCTAATCTCTGCAGCGCTGGTGCCGTCACTGAAGGGTAGCTTATCGACAAAGGCTTGCCAGTTAAGGGACTTGACCAGGTCGTACAGAGATGCCATCCTTATATAGTATGGCTTAAATGTTCGGTGCACAGATGACCGCGAGTGCTATGGCAACGTATGGTAGCCAAGGGCATGTGACTCCGAAGAATGTACCTACTCCTGAGGCGATGGTTGGTATGGCTTCAGAAATCATCTCGCCAGCCTTAATTGTGAACAGAGCGATCAGAGCCCCAACTGCTGCTAACAGCCCGATAGAACCTTTTACATATGTGCGATAGATTCCTTTCGCTCTGTGTACTAGCTTGCGGGATTCAGGCGCAGTCTCCGCTACATCATCATACTCACCCGTGGTCTCTGCTACTTCGTAGTCGTCTGCATCATAATCCTCCTCATCATAGTCCTCCTCATAGTCATCGTCATCTATATCCTCGACTGGATCAGCCTCTGGTTCATACATCACGTCGCCGCGGTCCCCACTGCAGCTATATAGTAGCTTTAAACTGTAGTCTATAGCATGGCATCTGCAGCCTTGAATGCGGGCGTGTTTGCCTTAGTGAACTGGGGACTCAGCTTCGCCGACAAGAAGGCAGCAGAGGTCGAGCGTGAGCGTCATAAGCAGGCGATGGGGAAGCTGTCTATGGAGAAGTTTGAGTACAGCAAAGCCCTCGAGCATATGCGCCAGAGGGAGGCACGCCGACGACAACTCCGAGCTCAGGCCAACCAGAGCCACAAAGAGACAGATGCGGGTCTCGATGAGTACTACGAGGATGTAAAAATATCTGAGCCAACGCTCGACTATGAAGCATTGACAGGTCAGAGGACAGCAGAGCTTAGAGTAGTGGCCGCAGCTCCAGTGGGGACAATGGTAGGAGTCGTGCTCTACGCGTGCTCAAGCTGAATACCTGATGTGTTCGACACACATACCTTAGCATGGCCAAAGTAAAGTACCGTCACACCTAATGAGAGAGTCCCAGCTATGAGGTTTCCGAGGTTGAAGCTGAGCCGGTTGCCATGATTAGGTGGGATGTCCCTGCCCCCCAAGCTGGTGACGGCCCTCGAGTGCCGACTCGAGGCCGTCGCTTCCACTGGTTAGGTGCAGAAGTGCATATGACTTAGTTCTCTGTCTGTAGAGTTAGCAATCAGCCAGCTCGCGTACCTCACCAAGAACATTGGTCCCAGCAACCACAAGCTTGAAGTCCTCTAGCTTATCCACCTGCTGGATGGCTGCTCCCTTCCGTACCAGGACCACAACAGCGACATAGTCCGCTGCACCACGATGCAATGTCAGCTCTATCCGTTGGTTAGCTATGGCTTGGACCTGACGGTGTTCTCGCTCCACATGCACGATCCGCTGTTTGGACCCCGTTTGCTTCAGCTCGTGGTCATTCTCGTCATGCCAGACATGAAGTCTTGGAGCATTCATCGTCGCATCTGCGAGCTGCTCAGTGTACACCCAGAGGAACAGCCTATCCTGCATGGCAGCCGGATTCACGTGTGTGTTCTCGAGGAGGGTTAAGAGTGGAACTGCCACGGGCTTCTCGACACCTGCCCGTAGTTCGAATTCCGTGAACCCCTCATTGCACCCCACAGCATAGTACCCCTTTACCTTCGCCTAGAATGTTGGGGCATGAGACAGCGGACCTAGGACTCGTTCACATAGGTGGTGCCCACGGTGCTGTTGCTCTACATGATCTCCCACCTGTTCAGAACCTGTGGGAGCTCTACCGTCTGTTCTATTGTGCTCTAAAGCTTGAACTCGAGTGTCATCCTCTTGATCTCGTGGATCTGTGCCGAGATTACAAAGTAAATGTACCTCCCAGCAGCGGATAACGGGTTCTCATCGTGTATACTGGGTCGAATGACCGTCAGGCAGTCCTTCTGAGGATCAGTGCAGTGTGATGTCGTGGGTTCAATGGCCCCAGCTGGATGTTGCACATACTGCAGCATGTTTAAGGTCTGGGTATATAGAGGTTTTAAATGGCTACCATGTTTGGTAAAGTTCTCCAGCAAATTAACAATAGGCAGCAGAACAAGTCGGCACGACAGTCAGCATGACAGCCACGGCGTGCACTGTCCCACTGTGACAGGGTCCGAGGACTTATTCGTGACATCAACATTATCCACAAGCGAGCCAAGCTCACACCTCTGTCTGATGCGGAGATACTGGCCTCCATAGAGGAAGAAGTGCCAGCTCGTAGTACAAAAGAACTCCTGACTCGGATACTCTACTGGAAGTTTGACAGCACCCAGGGCAAGGTACTACCCAACCTACCTGTGGCCACAACCAACAGTCCTGTTATTCTAGCTCTCCAAAGGGCGAGGGTCGACCCCAAAGATCTACTAATGGTCGGGAAGTGGGCTGCTGTATTTAGACTCCATAGCCAGGAAGAGCGAGAGATTCTGGATAGAATCCGTGTGAAGCAAATAACTACCTCAGGGAGGCGGTCAGTGATGCTGTAGCAGAAGGTACCCAGGAGGGTGTCACTGTTGGCCACAAGGAGGCTGTTGAGCACATCTTTAAAAAAACAGGGCGCGAGAAATTGTACAGTGATCTGGAAGCCTTTCTGGAAGCCCCAGAAAAAACCCAGACTTCCTGGGCAACCTCATTAAACCCTCCCCCCCCCACCCCCCCGCCCGCTAGCAAGTACGATGCTAGTCGCAGGCTCACATGGGAAAAGTGGCTTTTCTGTGAGTTGCACAAGCTGTACAAAATCCCAGAGAATGACCCTCAGTGGGAAGCGTTTCAGCAAAAGTATCATCTTAAGGAGAAACTTCAGGAGAGGCTTCAGATTAGGCTTCAGGAGAGGCAATGTCGTCAGAAGGAGAAGCTACTTCGTCGGAAGAAGAAGCCACAGGCTTCTGCCAAAACTGCTGAAGTAGCAGTGGAGACCATGGGCGACGTAGCAGCGGAGACCACAGGCAAAACTGCCAAAGTTGCAGCAGACCCTACGGACGAAGTAGCAGTTGAGACCGCGGGTCCTCAAGCAGCCACAGAAGAAGTAGCGGAGACCATGCAGCCTTGAAAAAAGGTTGCAGTGGAGACCGACGGTATCCGCTCAGTCTGTCAGCGATGACACGTAGAGCAGGCTAGTTTCCTGGCTGGATTCGGCTTGTAGGTGAAGGTCTGTGCCTTTTCCAGAGATGGCTTGAAGTGTGACAGCTCACCTGTCTCCTTGTTGCTGAAGATGAGGCGGTACAGTTCATCTTCCCTCTGTACACCTGCGATAAAGTCCCCTTTGGTCTCCTTGAGGGTTAGGCTGTCGTATATGGTCTTGAGCAGGGCACGTCCACACTTGGAGCTGGAGTATAGCAACCAGGCATTGTAGCGGATGTCCGGTGAGATCTTGCAGGTGTACTTCTGAAAGAGGATGAAGACAGTTATCTTTGTGTGCCGGATGCACCTTGTGATGTTGCTGAGGTAGGTGACTGTCTTCTGGTCCATTGCGGGGTCATCAATAACTAGAACAAGTGGTTTTGTCAGTCGGGCTGCCAGCAGCTTCTCCATCAGTGCTTGCAGGTCCATTGTACCATTGATCATTACTGTCAACCACCTCAGCAGCGGAGTCAGACATCAGAAGGATGTATTGAGAGGGTAGATGTTCGGCCAGGAGAGCGTGCAGCAAGATGTTTTTCCTGTGTCCTGATGGGGCAATGATCAGCATCACCTGGTCAGCATCGGCCGGCCTACTGTCGAATGGCACAGACATGCATGCGTAGGATAGTTAGCACTTGGTCGGCGATAGCCTCGTCTATATCTGGGAGACTAAACGGCAGTATTTCCTGCACCAGCTCTTTCGCCTGCGGAGCGAGGAATCCTGCACCTCCAGCAGATACGAAGGATGCGATGCAGGCATCAAGCAGCAGCTGAGAAGATAGCGTAGAGGGCCTGTGTCAGCACCCACAGTGTCTAGTACATCCAGTATCTATATGATACATGCATGGGAAGCCAGGACTATCCTGCGGCAAACCAAAGAACACTGACTGCTTCACCTCTGCTAGCCAGAGGCTGGCGGTAGCACCTGCACCTGTTTGGTCGTCGACAGTGATATGGCGCAGGCCAAGGGTGCCTATCTTGAGATTCTCTCCATCCTGTCAGAATGAGCTCCGTGGTTTCAGAAGATCCTTAACCATGTCCTGTGCATAGGACTCAGCCATAAGCTTGATGGCCCCAGCCTCATCGACTCCGAGCATACCTTGCATCGTCGCCCTCTCCTTGATGCCCATCCCCTTGTATACAGTCTTGGCCTTGTTAATGGCCAATTGTCCTACCATATCAGTGTTCCCGATGAGATCTCTGGCAGGGATGGTATCTCGGATCTCCCGCGGGTCTCCCTTCTCATCGTAGTCTAGGAAGGAGATAAGGGCAACAGTGTCCTCTGAACCGAGGCATGCCTCACGCAAGTGAGCAAGATCGCCTAGCTCTTTGCTTTTTAGGTCTGTGAGTGACATAGTCATAGTGCTATATACAGACGGCTTAAACCTACTAGTCATACTCCCAGTGAAATAGTTGGGCATAGGAGGACCAGGCAGTCAACCAAGGGAATAGGTAGCAGTGCTCAGGGTACTGGCCCTCTCTGCAGGGGCACGCCTTGTGGGCGGTCCACCATTCCCGGGAATTGGCAATCCTCAGTCCACGTGCTCGACTATGGGCTACACACCGCCCTCCGGCACGCCCTGCCTCATATGCTGCAGGGGTCTCGTGATCCATCTCTCACTATTCAGAGGTTTTAAATGTAGGCGACGATGATCTCAACCATTGCACTCGTTGCTAGCCCTAGAACCGTGGCCTCCATTAGGGTAACATGTTCACCCATGATCTTGGCGGCAATAGTGTAGGAGGCACCACTGAGGGCGATCTTTGGGATGGTGTGAGTTATTTCAAGGCAGTGCCAGGCCACCCCACTCACCACTGTAGTGAGGACAGCCATAGTGGCGGCAGGAAGAACCTCATTTCCCCCTGTCATCTTCACCACGGCCACATTCGCCGCCAGGTTACTGGCGACATGGACTGCCAGAGGTTTTGCTTTGGTCAGTTAGTTCTGTGTCTTGGTTCGCAGCAGGTTCTCCACCTTCTGAAGACTTGCCTGGCTCTCAGGCAGTTGTTTCACGATCAGTATGGTTGGCGTCATTGTCTAAGCACTGAGTATACAATGTGGTTAAACATCTGCGTCCACTGTCGAGAGAGCTAATAAGATCTTCCCAGTTTGCGTCTGCCAGGTGGCCGGCTTGGTACTCAGGAATATTCATCTCTCTATTGAGACATCTTAAACATGTCTGAACTCACGCTATGCGAGAAGTACTATGATGTCTTCCAGAGGGAGTTGAAGGACTACAAGAAAAGACACCAGATGAGCTCGCTCAGCTCTCCGGTGCTGAGCTGACATAGGAGCTGACAGCTGTGAAGCTCTATCTAGGATTTGGCAAGTGACAGGTCTGCTTCCTCGAATACCTTATCATGGGCAGGAGTATCGTTGATCAGCTCCTGCGAGCTAAAGGTGTCTACAAGGATTGGGAGTATCTGTCAGATGTGTTCCAGCAGTTGCAGACTGCCATGGCATCACCGGACTCAGAGCTGAACAAGGCTCTGTGATACTACAAGCTGGAAAAAGGATGCGCTGCAGAACCCTCCAGCCCTTGGATGTGCATTTTGGCAGAGGGTATAGGGGCTGTAGGGCATGCGAAGCTGGTTCAGTGTCTCACCGTGGTCCCCACTGCTACTGTAGAGAGTCAGGATTGTCTTATAGCTGATTTGCTCCACAATAGCTAGGCCTGACAACACTCATAGAGCTACCATGGGAAGCGGTGTCATGTCGACTGGCTGCAGTGTCGGGGTGCCTGGAGCTGCCGTGTCGACTGGCTGCAGTGGCAGGGTCGGAACGACTGTATGGCCCATACTACACGTAGGTGCATTGATGTCAGTGTTGAAGCTGAATTGGACACCGGGGAAACTCCCCTCGACTATCATGTTGTTATAGCCCCTGACTTGGAGGTCCTCGATGTTCACAATCATGTTGCTCGGAATCAACCGTTGGTGTGACGAAATAGCAAAGTCAAGCTTGCGACGGGCCTTCTGCAACCCCTGCTGGAACGTAGGAATAAGAATACTGGGGTCTGCCACGATGATCATATCCTCAACGAGACTTATGAACATGGCCTGGACCTCTGCTCCGCTGACACCATATATGGAATTCTGCAGCTGGGTCTGTGCCATAAGGAGGCAGTAGCATAGTGCTTCCAGGGACTGGTTGATCCGAACGATCCCTGCTGGTGTGAGGCCTAAGGTGGTGTGTGGTACAAAGTACTTCCACAAATCTGGATAATCCTGCCGCACGCCAGTGATGTGCATATTTTGCACGAGCACTCAAGGGTCGGAGTCTGGATCGAACGAGAATGTCGCTGTCTTCCGATGGCCTACTCGAACACTCTCTCTCTCTCTCTGTGGTCTGCTGGCCGCTGAGACGCTATGACTGTTGAGCTGTGGGTCGAAGGCGTTTGTATCAGGGAGGCTTGCACCCAGCTCATGGAGGATTCGTCGCACCATGAAGTACACGTGGAATCTGAGAGAGCTGGTGATGAGCACAGCTTCAGGAGTACCAGAATAGGAGTGAAGCAGGGTGGAACTTACTCCACATTCTGCCGTGGCATGCCACATGACAAAGTTCAGCTGCTGATTCCACTATGAGAGGCTTGGAGCAGTAATCCAAGTATGAGCTTGCTTCGCATCCTTGATGGTGATGGGCGGTTGGTCAGCGATCGTGGGTTGACAGAGAAGCTGGTTCGGGACCATCAATCCACTGTGATGGAGAACGGTTTTAGCTCTGGTATATCATCCAGTAGACCTCTCAGGCCAGTCAAGGGTGTACCCAGGTGCGCGGTTGGCTCCAGATGACTGTCGTGAGGTTCAGTGGGAAGGCCATCTATACTGGTGCTCTTAAAGCTACCGTACAAGCAGCACACTATTTGTAGTCATCTCAACTCCAGAGACCTACGAGGCGAACTCGCCGTAACATCTCGTTTCTTAACTCCTCCATATCAACCCGCCCGCTGGAGCCTTTGAGGTATTGCTTTTGCACTTTAGGTTTCTTCGTGCGGTACTGGGCATGGACCTTCAATATATGGTGGTACTCTTCATCAGTGACCTGGCCATCCTCGAGAGCTTTGCTGACAGACTCGTCGATAGTCCGTAGCATACTCTGTGCCAGTGCCACATACTTAGCATGCTTCTCCAGCCTCCTTGTGATCTGCCGCTGCCCCACCCTCAAGCCCGTGGCCAAGACAGTGGCGGCTAGTGTCACGCCACCCAGCGGGATGGCGACCATGGCCCCCAACCCTGTAGCGAGAGTGGCCACAGTTGCCACCCCAGCACTGGCTCCAATCACACCCGCAGCAGTGGTTGTATGCGCGAGGATGTTATAGGCTGTCTTATATCACATGCGTGTTCTGCTGTACTTTTCTACCTCATGGAGGAGATTCTGTCTGATGGTATCTATCTGTTGGAGTCGCCAGCCGTGGATGGTACCGTCTGCGTCAGCCGTAAGGGAGGGGTATAGTTCTGATTGCTTCCACGACTTGATTTTGCCATAGTATATCTGGAGGCTTAAACGGCATCACCTGCAGGATCTGCTCATGAGTCATAGAAGGGTTCATTTTGGAGAGGCTGGCGAACCGTGCCAGTTTGCTGGTGTCGAGACACACGTCTCTTAGACAGGGGCCATCCAGCACTATGTCGGATGCCAGTAGCACTTAGTTGACTAGTAAAATGGTGTGATAGATGATTCTCGGAGCAAGATTATCAAAATGAACCAACATCTGGCTTACATAAAATCTTTACCTATGGTGAGTGAATTAAATTTGTTATAAAAAAACGTTTGGGGTATATTTCGCGGAGTGTGTGAGTGCGTGTGTGTGGGGGATGGAGTTTGGGTGAGTGAGTGGGGTGGGGGTGTTGGTGGAGGGAGGGGTGTTGGTTGGGGCGGGGGAGGGGGTAGGGGGCATGTGTGCGTGCGTGAGGAGTGTTCGAAGTGCATTCGATAATGGACTGGGTTGCCCAGATATTTATGTTTTGACATATTTAAAGCCTTTATTATTATATTGAAGCTCTAAAAAGTGGGTTTGATGATGCCATGATCATCACCATTGGCCAAAAAGTCGAGGTCTCTGCATGCCAGTGTTCCATGCATATATCGGACGAGACACTGTATCATCCTTTCATTCTATTGGGGAAAAGACGGACTTGGGTACCTGGGATGCATTCGCTGAGGTGAGGTATACTTTCTGTTCACTCGCCGATGGACCATCTGAAATCACAGTTGTTCCTCAGCTCACAGAACATGTTACTGTTCTACTGTTTGGCCACACGAGTGAAGCAAACAATGTAAATGAAGTTCGAAAGCACCTTTTTACTGCAAAGGGTCGGACATTCCATAGCATCTCCATCCACTGAAGTTGCACTCTAAGAGCACATCAAGTGGCTAGCACTGCGGCTAGGTTACATCTGGGGACATGCTCACGATCCTTAATGGCTGAAAATCTGTCCTGCTGATTTGGGTGGACTAAGGACTAAGGAGTCTGTAAAGAGGGGGAAATTGTGATGAATGACTAATTAAAAATATTGGCTAGGCTCTATGCCAATTCGACTTTCCAGAGTATCCAACCATCGTCAGCCCTCGTATGACGTCATAATCAGCTAAGCGCATGTATGATGACGTCATAATCATTACGTCACAGAGTTCCATATAGACATCATCAAATCTCAAATGGTCTGACACGTTGTATGAATTCACCTTTCCAGAGTATGCACCCATCATATGACGTCATAATCATCTACGTGATGTGTAGAATGTCATCATAATGGATGACGTCATGAATGATGTCGATAAGTATGTCACGAACGCCTATTTGAAGACGGTCTAGGCGTTGTTGTATAAATTGTATGCTTTTACTATTTAATAAATATTCCATTGAAAATTTTGAAACTAATTTGACAGGGCAGCAACAACACCCAGTCCAATTTGTTACAAAATATTCAACAGCTTCCCTGTATAGTTTTCAGGAAATTGATAGGTAGGGCACTCGGTGATCGCTCAATCCTAACACGGCGAGGTGTGGGTGGACCTTAGCTAGTGATGGGCGGGGCATAGCAAAAATGGAAAGGTCCAATGTATTTCTGTAATTCTTTGCTATTTAATAAACATGCTGTTGAATATTTTGAAACTAATTTGACTGGACGCTGTTGCTGCCTTAGGTGGGCGGTATAGACTCTACAGATATGTCTTAGGCGACTAATGAGCTAAACCGGGAAGATTATTCCTCTTCATAAGCCAATACTGCACTAGAGGCCATGGCAAACATGTGCGACTCGGCCCACATCCCTGCTCATAAAGATCAGTATGACGGATTACCACTAGCATGACCTATGGGATGCGAGACCAAAGATTGGCTTGGTCCATCGACGATTCTGATCACGTGTACCAGTGAACTGATAAATTGTCAGATCAGCACTAATTTCTGCAATTAGAAACACCCCAGTGATCTGTATAGCGAGACCAGTATAGAATGCCTTTTTCTTCTTCTTCCTGTTGCCTAGCTTCCTTCAACTTGCTGAAGATTCTAACAGTTTGTGGATGTGTGTGCATGCAAAAAATAGGTCAGAAAGATGGCAGAAAACCTTGGAGGAAAAGTAAAATCCTGGGCTCACCGCTTTGCGGTACTGCTGTCATTGCTGCACGCTGCGTCATGGGGAAAATAGCTTTCCAGTACTTCTGGAAACTATGGATTCGTAAATCAAAGATGGCCTTGATAAAAAGACTACGTTTATACAATGCAGCCTATGTATCCTTGATGCTGTATAACAGCAAGAGTTAGGCAGCTCCAAAGGCATCTCTAGACAAGCTCGATGCCTGCCACCGCAAACACCTACGCACCATCACTGGAAACCGATGGCCAAACAGCATAATTTCCTATGATACACTATACAAGATGTGTAATACATCGCCGCTGTCTGTAAAAGTCGCCCAGCAGAGATGGTTCATGTTTGGCCATGTGCTAAGGATGCCAGAACACACACCGGCACAGACAGCCTTGGAATTCTCCCTAGACGGATCCAGCAAATACAAAGCCAGGAGAGGACGTCATTGCATAAATCTGCTAAGCGTGCTACGAGGTACACTCAAGTCAAGACTGTATCTGAGGAAGCTAAGGTTTTGGCTGATGACAAGACACAGTGGGCAAAAGCGAAGAAGCACTGATTGCAGCTGTACGACCTATATACTATTACAGCCGCAGAATACAATAATCATATATACAAAGATGAAAAATGAAAACAGGCAGATGAAAGTCTGTTTATGTACACTATTTACAGTTTTAAACTCCCTAGTTACTTACGCGTGGGCAGACACCTGGGCTTTGAACGTACCAAACGTGCTTGGGGCGGCAACATTGTATGGAAAGGCATTCCAGTCACAGATATCCTCGGGAAAAAACTACTTTTGCGTGCCTCTCTATGGAAATACGGACTCTGGGAGGAGTATTTATGTGAGTTACGAGATCTGCAATTTGGTTTCAGCAGTTTTCCCTCAGTGTTGATTGCTACTTGGTTATGTGAGGTCTCGTAAAGCATACAGAGTCTAGCATCTTGTCGTCTTCTTTGCAGAGTTCGCCACTTCAGGTGAGTGATCATGTCTGATATCCTTGTTGTATTGTATGATCTATTTTTAACGTATTGGACAGCTTTTCTCTAGACCATCTCAATTTTGTGGAATGTCGTCGGTGTATATGGGCCCCATGTTGTTGATGCAAGGTTGATATTGCGCGACAGGAAATTGTTTCGCATTCGTGAGTAAGCCAAATTTACACTGCTAAGTACCAGACCGAAGACTAGCAAAACAAACAATGTGACCAGTACTGGCTAAACCGACACAAATGCGAACTGACAATTGCCAGAATTCATACAGGTACTACTCGTAAAGGGGACAACCTGGCAAAAAATGATTACCAGCCGAATCCATCTCTATCTTGGTCTCTACCGATCAGCACTCGTTCCGCGATAATACTCATGTAGGATTAACAAAACTATTAATAGAGCCAGCTTACTCAATACTCTAATTCCACAGACACAATAGTTAGAGCGCAGGCTATTGGCATATATTCATCGATAGAATGCCATTAATGCGCTAAACCACAGCACGTGAGATCTAATGGGACACGGACTAATGAACTCTTTTATTTCCGAACTATTGTCACAAATTGGCTTGTTGATTATTGCCACCTTGGGAGCAACTTTTGAGCGAGTTTTAAAGAATATTAATACCACGTGCCCGTTACAAACAGCCAACAAACAAATATACGTGATATTGGCAGCGCGGGCTTGCGCTGAACATTATGTGTTGTAACCAAGTAAAAAAATGGAAAGCGGTTGCAATCGTGTCAATGGAAAATTGTGTGCCGGATTAGCCATTTTGCTGCCGTTAAACAAATGAGAACACTGTACTACAAGTTAGATATATGGACAGGAGCCAGATAATGCGGATATTAGTCTGGTTGACCATCATCAGACCGTGCCATTTCATGATGTTTGTTTGCCAAAATAGACTTTTGTTTAAAGGCATCTCTAAAGACTCAGGAAACAGGAAAACCAGCCGTGGCAATTACATGTTTTATTTTTAGTTGTCACTCGCACCTAGTGAGTGTCGGTTTGGGCTTATCGTTCTATGTGGTGGTCTGTCTCTCTGCCACTTTGTCAAACTTGTGACATTTTGAAAAAGTACCAAAGCCGTAACAATAGTGCGTAGCATTTGTTAAGGGCATTATAAAGCCATTCGACGACAGTACCACACACACACACACACACACACACACACACACGCACGCACGCACGCACGAACGCACGCACGCACGCACGCACGCACGCACGCACACACACACACACCCACTCACCCACCCACACACACACACACACACACACACACACACACACACACACACACACACACGCTCGCACGACCACAGGCACACGCACACACGAGGAATATCAGAATATCAATCTAAGCCTTATTATGTTCATATAATCTAATATCATCCTAAAACGCTTATATAAAACTACTTCAGATGCAATCAGTTTGCATGGTCAACCCGACAAGGTAGCAGAAATAGGCTTTCAAGAGATTTGTTTGGCAGAACCAATGCATTTTTTCGATTGCTTATCACAGTTGGACATATAGAAATTAAAATACTGGTCATGTCTAGTACAATACCAATAATCTAAACGTGTACATGATGAATATGTAATGCCTCATATCAGTTTGATTTTCAACAGCCTGCAGATAATGTCCCTAGAGGATATGTGAGAGGGTTACCACGGAGAGATCATCATTTGCAAATGACATCAGTAAGTGAAAGATTCCATGATTCGCATATTGATTATACCATGATGGACTGAGAAGTGGACATGTGTGCTTACATGGTATGCATCCCACCTCTATCTTGTTACCATCCTGGGAGATTAAGCGTCAAATAATGCATTAGGAAATCATATTGTGAATGTCTTTGTGTGCGAAGTCTGAATTCATCTTAATGATACCCACGTTGTCCACTAGTTTAACAGGAGCACCACCTCAACAATTCTCTTCATTGAAGCAATGAGGAATATGTTGATGTGTTTAATAATATGTGACAGAATCGACAAAAGATAACAACCAGTTCACATGTGGCATTAAGTCTAGATTCCATGACCTACTTACACCAGATGGAGTAGTTCATTCATCCCATTGAGACTGAAAGGGACAGCTATATGATTCCCGATGAGCTGAACATTAAACATGTGCGTTCATGATTTGTATAGCTATGCAAGATTAATGTTATTACACTACGACGCCATGCTAAAATGAAAGTGATGCAGAGAACCACCGCAGGCATGAAGAGCACGCGCAAAGATGATGACGTATGTGAGAAGAATACAAGCACTCTATTTATCAACATGTAATATACCTCATAGGTTGCAAAGATATGGACATGGACATCAAGATCAATGGACCGTTCAATTTTTAGCTCACCTGGCCTTAAAGGCCAAGTGAGCTTATGCCATGGGAGCCGTCCGTCGTCCGCCCGTCCGTCGTCTGTCGGTCCGTCCATCTAGCCGTCAAATCGCTTCTTCTCATTAACAGGTAGGTTACGTCAAACCAAATTTGGCTGGAATGATCCTAAGCTGGTACCCTCCAGACCCTTTTTTCAGAATTTTGATTGATCCATTCTTTCGGGTGAAAATCTGCGATTTTATGAAAAATCTACCGGAAATGGTCAAAATGCCACTCCTCCGTAGCTGACTGACATATTTCAACCAAATTTGACTAGATGCATTCTATGGTGGTAGGCTCTAAAACCGCCTTTCAGAATTTTGATTGACCAATTTTTTTGGTGAAAATCTGAGATTTTATTAAAAATCTTCCGGAAATGGTCAAAATGCTACTCCTCCTTAGCTACTTGAGATATTTCAACCAAATTTGACTGGATGCATTCTATCGGGGCAGGCTCTAGATCATATTTTCAGAATTTCGATTGATCAGTTTTTCGGGTGAAAATCTGAGATTTTATTAAATATCAACCGGAAACGGTCAAAATGCTACTCCTCATTAGCTGGTTGACATATTTCAACCGTTTTCACTAGATGTATTCTATAATGGTCTCGCTCTAGATCATCTTTTCCGAATTTTGATTAATCAATTTTTTGCGTAAAAATCAGCAATTTTATGAAAAATCTACCGGAAATGGTCAAAATGCTACTCCCCCGTAGCTGACTGACATATTTCAACCAAATTTGACTAGATGCATTCATTCTATCAGGATAGGCTCTAGATCATCTTTTCAGAATTTTGATTGATCAATCTTTTGGGTGAAAATCTGAGATTTTATGAAAAATCAACTGGAAATGGTCAAAATGCTACTCCTCCTTAGCTGCTTGACATATTTCAACCAAATTTGACTAGATGCAGTCTCTGGTGGTAGGCTCTGGAACGTCTTTTCAGAATTTTGATTGATCAATTTTTTGAGTGAAAATCTGAGATTTTGTGAAAAATCTATAGGAAATGGTCAAAATGCTACTCCTCCTTAGTATATGTCAAACAAATTTGACTAGATGGATTCTATGGTGGTTTGGCACTAGATCTTCTTTTCCGAATTTTGATTGATCCATTTTTTGGGTGAAAATCTTAGATTTTATGAAAAATCAACTGGAAATGATCAAAATGCTACTCTTCCTTAGCTGCTTTGACATATTTCAATCAAATTTGACTAGATGCATTTTATGGTGGTAGGCTCTGGAACTTCTTTTCAGAATTTTGATTCATCAATTTTTGGGGTGAAAATCTGAGATTTTATTCAAAATCTACAGGAAATGGTTAAAATGCTACTCCTCCTTAGTTGTTTGACATATTTCAAACACATTTGACTAGATGGATTCTATGGTGGTCTGGCTCTCGGTCTTCTTTTCCACATTTTGATTGATCAATTTTTTGCATAAAAATCAGCCGGAAATGGTCAAAATGCTACTCCCCCGTAGCTGACTGACATATTTCAACCAAATTTAACTAGATGCATTCTATGGTGGTAGGCTCTAAAACATCTTTTTAGAATTTTGATTGATCAATTTTTTTTTAAAAATCTGAGATTTTATGAAAAATCTACCAGAAATGGTCAAATGTTACTCCTCCTTAGCAACTTGAGATATTTGGTAGGCTCTAGAACATCTTTTCCGAATTTTGATTGATCAATTTTTTGGGTGAAAATCTGAGACTTTATAAAAAATCTACCAGAAATGGTCAAAATGCTCCTCCTCCTTAGCTACTTGAGATATTTCAACCAAATTAGACTACATGCATTCTATGGGGGTAGGCTCTAGATAGGCTTTTCAGAATTTTGATTGATCAATCTTTTGGGTGAAAATCTGAGATTTTATGCAAAATCTACCGGAAATGATCAAAATGCTACTCCTCCTTAGCTGCTTGACATATTTCAACCAAATTTGACTAGATGCATTCTATGGTGGTAGGCTCTAGAACTTCTATTCAGAATTTTGATTGATCAATTTTTTGGGTGAAAACCTTAGGTTTTATGCAAAATTTACCAGAAATTATCAAAACGCTGCTTCTCTTTAGTAGTTTGACATATTTCAACCAAATTTGGCTAGAGTGCCCCTATCATGGTAGACTCTAGAACTTCTATTCAGAATTTTGATCGATCAATTTTTGGGGTGGCCATCTTGGATTTTCCGAAAATTATCTATCATAGTTATTTAACTGCAAATGGTTCAAATGCTAATGGTCGAGGTGAGCGCCACAGGCACGTGGGCCTCTTGTTAGTTATGCCGCGCCTATCTTTCGCTAAGCGGCACCTACACCTCGCTCTGTTGGCATCGATCGATCTCTGAACTCCATGACAATCAATTTCCAGAAAACTATACAGGCAAGCTGGTGAATATTTTGTAACTAATTTGCCTTAGTGCTGCTGCTGTCTATGGCAGCAACAGCACCCAGTCAAATTGATTTCAAAATATTCAACATAATATTTATTAAAGAGTAAAGCCATAAAATCCGTACAACAACGCATACTCCGTCTTCAATTATGCGTGCGTGACGTACTTATCTACGTCATTCATGACGTCATTGATTACGATGTCATTCTACACCTCGCGTAGTTAATTATGACGTCATATGCTGGATGGATAGAGTGGAAAGGTGAATTACCATGCTGTAATTAGATCAATGACCATGCTGTAATTAGATCAATGACTATGCTGTAATTAGATCAATGACCATGCTGTAATTAGATCAATGACCATGCTGTAATTAGAACAATGACCATGCTGTAATTAGATCAATGACCATGTTGTAATTAGATCAATGACCATGTTGTAATTAGATCAATGACCATGCTGTAATTAGATCAATGACCATGCTGTAATTAGATCAATGACCATGCTGTAATTAGATCAATGACCATGCTGTAATTAGATCAATGACCATGCTGTAATTAGATCAATGACCATGCTGTAATTAGATCACTGACCATGTTGTAATTAGATCAATGACCATGCTGTAATTAGATCAATGACCATGCTGTAATTAGATCAATGACCATGCTATAATTAGATCAATGACCATGCTGTAATTAGATCAATGACCATGCTGTAATTAGATCAATGACCATGCTGTAATTAGGTCAATGACCATGCTGTAGTTAGATCAATGACCATGCTGTAATTAGATCAATGACCATGCTGTAATTAGATCAATGACCATGCTGTAATTAGATCAATGACCATGCTGTAATTAGATCAATGACCATGCTATAATTAGATCAATGACCATGCTGTAATTAGATCAATGACCATGCTGTAATTAGATCAATGACCATGCTGTAATTAGGTCAATGACCATGCTGTAATTAGATCAATGACCATGCTGTAATTAGATCAATGACCATGCTGTAATTAGATCAATGACCATGCTGTAATTAGATCAATGACCATGCTGTAATTAGATCAATGACCATGCTGTAATTAGATCAATGACCATGCTGTAATTAGATCAATGACCATGCTGTAATTAGATCAATGACCATGCTGTAATTAGATCAATGACCATGCTGTAATTAGATCAATGACCATGCTGTAATTAGATCAATGACCATGCTGTAATTAGATCAATAACCATGCTGTAATTAGATCAATGACCATGCTGTAATTAGATCAATGACCATGCTGTAATTAGATCAATGACCATGCTGTAATTAACGCATGATTGCCTAGCCAAAGCACACGTCAAGAACAGACTATATGACTTTGGTGAGCCATGAACCTAAGTGAGAATAAAACATAATAGCCACATAATCGTGAACATTCATGATTCGATACACATATATACAATGTATCCAAGTCTCATAGGAGCACCAATGACCAGCTAATGGACAAGCTTGACAAAAAGACTATTGAATTAATTCACAACGAATGGCCAAAGCTTTGCTATCTTTGCAACATCAACACACAGAAATGTTGTGACATGTAGTTAAATTTTGGGTGTATTCTGTGTATTCGTCCGTACTCAGAATGCGGATACATATTTTCTATCTCGGCGAATTCTGTAAGGAAATTTAAATTAATATGGTTTTTTAAAGATCTAAATGACTATCATAAGTGGAAATGTGGCGTCTCCGTCATTGAATCCGTTGATATCGCCTATGCGTTATTAAGAGCCGTTCTGTCGACATGCAGCACAGGATCCTGTTATCCATAGACTAGACACCATAAGTGTTCATTTGTATTCGTTACTGGCAAGCAGTTCGTTGCCTCTACGTTGACTGACCACATTATGATCTCATGATACCACCAGCCATTGAGCATGTTAGATTTCCACCACTGTTTGTTCTGTTTCCTGCTTCCCCCTTGTGTCATCTCTCTGGAAAAGAAACTGGTTTAGATGACACTAGTTGGGTTAGGCTCTACGAAGCAGTATCCTTCGTATCATAAATAATTACAGAGAATTTAACTCCGCCAGCCCGAGAGATCAGATACGACATGTGGTTTTCTGTTTATGTATAGTCTGTTGACTAAATTGAAACTAAACAAGCTCGCATCGATTGCCTTGGGTAGTAATCAATTCCAGTCAAATTAGTCTCAGCAGATTTTGTGTATGCTTGTTTTGACCTTGACATATTGCCATTTCTGGGTTAAATGGACTAATTTCTGATATTTAACAACATGTGGTTGTGAGAATAAAATCATACATAAATAAAAGTATACAATGCACCTTTCCATTTTAGCTATGCCCCGCCCATCTCTAGCTAAGCTCCACCCACACAACTCGCTCGTGTTAGGATATGTCGATCTCTGAACTCACTGACTATCAATTTCCAGAATACTAATGTCTATGGCAGCGACAACGCTCAGTCAAATTGTTTCAAAATATTCAACAGCATGTTTATTAAATAACAAAGATATACAATTCGTACAACGTGTCGGACTATTAAGAGTTAAAGACGGGCCATATAGAATCATGTATGACGTAATGATTATGACGTCATCTTACACGCCGCTTAGCAGATTATGACGTAATATGACGTCAGACGATGGCTATATACTCTGGAAAGGTGAATTACTTCAACGGAAATTCGTGAATTAGACACATGCAGCATGTTATAGGCCAATAATTGCGATCAGTTCATAACGCTACTGAGCTCTCGTCGACACCGTGTAAGCTTGATTTAGACATTTTAGAACGATACGTTTGGAATGACCTTATGATGGGAATATGCTTATTGGAAGGATGTTATGATACGAATACTGTTGGGCAACGATGTTTTGCTGGGAATATGGTGATTGAGATATCATCTTGGTACTGATGCTATGATGGAAATAGTGTTTTGGTCATGATATTGTGCTGGGAATCTAACGCTGGTAATAATAGTATGCGATACTGATGATGCAAATTATGCTTTGAAACACAACCATCGTTCTTTAATCTCGATAGTCTCACATTCTTTGCTAATGAATGTACATCCAGCATTCTATGCGTATTTTTGGATTTATGGAACAAATAAAAGCGCGTGTGGGACGAGAAGTAAACGAATAATCAGTGAATCTCACATGAAAGAAATCCACCCACAACCTGATTAGAGACAAGAACAAGGGCAAATGACGTAACCATGCTTGAGTAGTGATTGCCCGCACACCATCATCTCACTCACCATACCTCAAAGCAGTCATGGCAATCCAGCTAAATTACAATAAGCTACCTCGGAGTTACGGCGTCGCAAAGAATTATGGGTAATGTCAAAGGTCAAAGCACATAAAACAAATCTCTCGAGTCTGACAGCTCTGCGGTTATGAATCTACGCCACGAATTTTCCTCCTCATCCATGCGTGTTTTATGGTGTTCTTATGTGTGAACTTCTTAGGGACAGCTTGATATGGAATCATGTCAAGATATTTATGCAGCAGAATTAGAAAATCAAATAATATTTACGCAACTGGAGGCGGAAAACAACGCGGTCAAGCGCGTTCGCCCCGGTGCCAATTCGGCCCATTTTTCGCTGTTCCGATTAGAAGTGGATTCACACTAGTGTATTTTGCATAAATTCAATAAATAAATGTAGTTATTATATGTATTTTAGAAGTACAATTACAATATGCTTATTTTTAAGTCTATGTAATGTCAGCGATTACGTGAGACTGACGGCGTAGGCCTACACACGTACACCAGCTTCATAGTTAGGCCTATATAGTTAGTGTGTATGGTACTACGCATACTTGGGTTTTACAATTTCATTGTTCTAATATTCCCAATTTAACACTATATAATTCTCTAGTCTCCTAAAGGCACTATTAGGCTATCTAATGTAATCATTCAATGTAATACGTGCGCGTAGATTGCGCTATTCATTGATAAAGGAATTATCCCAAACAGTATAATTATGTTTATCATATTATCCATAAATAAACATCAGTCAAACAAACCACTCAGGCCGGAAGCCAGGGCAGGACCGGTGCACTATGTAATATTACCCCCAATCAGGCAGCCATGGCAGGGCAAGCAATCAGGCACCAAGGGCAGGGCAGGGAGGCAATCACGCAGCCAAGGGAGGGCAGGTAGGCAATCAGGCAGCCAGGGGAGGGCAGGCAGGCAATCAGGCAGCCAGGGTATGGCAGACAGGCATCAGGCAGCCAGAGAGGGCAGGCAGACATGGCAGGTAATCAGACAGCCAGATCAGAGCAGGCAGGCAGGCATCAATGGCATGGCATGGCATGGCATGCAATCAGGCAGCCAGGGGAGGACAGGAAGGCAGGCAGCCAGGGCAGATAGTCAGTCAGGGCATGACAGGCAGCCAGAGCAGGGCAGGCAGTCAGGACAGGCAGCCAGGGCAGGGCAAGCAATCAGGCAGCCAGAGTAGGGCTGGCAGGCAGCCAGTAGAGGAGAGGCAGGCAGTCAGTCAAGGCATGATAGGTAGTCAGGCAGCCAGGGCATGGCAGGCATGCAGCCGAGACTGGGCTGGGCTGGGCTGGGCAGCGCAGCGCAGGGCAGGGCAGTGTAGGGCAGGGTACGCAATTAGGCAGCCAAGTCAGGTAATCAGCCAGGGCGGCAGCCAGACAACCAGGCATGTGGCAGCCCCAGCGGAAGACAGACATCGACCTATGACCCAATCCACCACTGACCAACCCACCCACTCAGCCAGTTAGTTGGTCGGTTGACCAGCCAGTTGGTCAATCGTCCTGCCACTCACTCACTCACTCACTCACTCACTCACTCACTCACTCACTCACTCACTCACTCACTCACTCACTCACTCACTCACTCACTCACTCACTCACTCACTCACTCACTCACTCACTCACTCACTCACTCACTCACTCACTCACTCACTCACTCACTCACTCATCCACTCACTCACTCACTCACCCACACAATTTATCAGTCACTCACTCGTGAGTGAGTCGGTGGGTCGGTCGGTCGGTGAGTCAGTAAGTTGGTCAGTTCGCCAGTCAGTGAGCGAGCCAGTGAGCGAGCCAGCCAGTGAGCGATTCAGTGAGTGAGTGAGCCAGCCAGCCAGCCAGTGAGTGAGTGAGTGAGTGAGTGAGTGAGTGAGTGAGTGAGTGAGTGAGTGGGTGAGTGAGTGGGTGGGTGGGTGGGTGGGTGGGTGGGTGGGTGGGTGGGTGGGTGGGTGAGTGAGTGAGTTGGTCAGTCGGTGAGTGGATGGGTGGGTGGGTGGGGTCGGTCTGTTGGTCGGGTCGGGTCGGTCGGTCTGTGAGTTGGTCGGTCTCTGAGTCGGTCGGTCTCTGAGTCGGTCGGTCTCTGAGTCAGTCGGTCTCTGAGTCGGTCGGTCTCTGAGTCGGTAGGTCTTTGAGTCGGTCGGTTTGTGAGTCGGTCTGTGAGTCAGTCGGTCGGCGGGCCAGCCAGTCCTGTACTCTATTGGTTAGTCGATCACTCACTCATGCATTTAGGCTACTTGGTAGCCCAAACCGCCCCATACACGGCGCCACTGCAATTGTGCGTATATATACCTAATTGATTGGCCGAACGATCGCATGGCTGGCTGTAATTGAATGGAATTGAATCCAACTATTGATTGATTCATTTCTTTATTCTTTAATCATTGATTGACTGAATAATTATTCTGATTGCTCTAGAGTGGCTGACTTGTTGATCATTTGGTTGCTAGATTGTTTAGGTACATGGGTGATCAGTAATCGCATTGGTCTGACAAATTATTTGATTGACAGTGTGACAGGAGGCAGTGTCGGGAGGGTGTGAGTTAGATCTTCCCAATGGAAATCTTTGAAGATTAAGCTCGATCTGAGAATCCTTCTAATACTTTAATTGTAGAGTTTAGACATAGGGTTGCTCTTAAAATAAAATGAAAACAATACACCACAACATACCATAATTCACCCTAATTTTGTTTACAAATTTGGATTTTTTCAAACCAAAAAAATCACCCGGATTGCCATTGTTGGAGGGGGTATAGTCTGTATGGGGTGGGTGGGTATCACGAACGTAAATTAAAAAAATAAAATACTTGTTTTCAGAACCTTACAAGTTCGTTTATTGGATTTAACACAGACACCATACAAGGACAAGTTGGCTTTTAAATTTTCGAGATGCTTGCCATATACATAGGCGTAGGGGAGGGGTGGGGGTGCTAGCAACCCTTCAGATTTTTTCTCTCAGTGTATTCTCCGTAGCGCCCATTAGGTTTTGGTCATATAGTTTAGCGCCATCAACCCCCGGGGGGGGGGGGGGGGTGATGGGTTAAAACATACAGCCAAACATGAGGTTTTTTAAAAGATTTAATAACAAATATTTACGTTCTTGACACCCCGGCCGTGGCTATTTGGGGGGGGGGGGGGGGGGGGGCTGCGTGTTGGGGGGGGGGGGGGAGGTGTCGACGCACTAACCGCCGAGGCTGCTAATTATATATAGATACAAAATAATAGTTACAAACTGTTGATTTTGTAGGGTTTAATCAATATGGGTATGAAATAAAAAAAATTATATAATACCCGGCGACAGTCGCTGGAATTAAATATAGCAGTACTACATATTATATAGGCTAAATATATAGGGCATATACGAAAATAGGGTATTTCGTGCGATTCGTGTTAGCCATATGAAATTTCTTTCATAAACACACAGTGATTATTACGTAAGAATATTATCTTTATGAAGCGAGATGTTTGTAAAAAGTTTATTTAGCTGAAAACGCCGTAAAAGCTATGTGATTATTACTAAGCGAAGGCACACAAAGTGGTTTGTTTATGTGCTTTGACCTTTGACCTGACGTTTGCTGCACATGCGCATTCGGAACTCCGAGATAGCTTATTGTGAAACCAGAGATGACAACATTCAATGACCAACATTATTCCGATATATGACGTGTAGAGGCCCATCACACCCCAACACATCAACACAATACATCAGCAACTTTCTGCTAAATTATTCTCGAAAGATAATAAACCTTTCTGATAATCGCTGTATTACATATTTGTCTTTCTGGAAACCATATTCTGGTGTGATCAGTGATATTTTGGACGTAAACCTGAACCACGCCTACAGCTGACAATATTCCAAAAAAATCTATTAGCGCGCTAACAATTATTGTCGATAAAGAATGAGGGGAAAACAATGATGAACGACTTGTTGGCAGAAGACGAGGGGCGATGATGGCAGTTATTGGCAATTAACGAGCTAATTTAAACGTTTGCCTCGAGTCATTATCGTTCAAGGTATAAAAGTGGAGTATATTCGCTGCACAAACGACAACATCTCGTGAATGTAAACATCATTGCATGGTGTTCCCAGAAAACATTTGTCAAAATAGACAAACCTTGCTACCAATAGATCCTACCCGCACGTGATACCAGTATTACAGCACCTCATCTTTCTCATGGCATTCATTATTTAAGGGGCAATATATATTTATGAGAGCATAGATCTGAGATCTCCCTAGATGTATGGCTTGGCACACAACATTTCTTTGCTTTGTCTTCAGTTAAAGTTGAAACAAAGGTGTTCTAAGGTAATTTGTACGAGTATATGTACAGTGAGTACCAGAAGACAGCCGATTGCAAGTCATCGGAAACCCCGATATATTTCGCTAATAAAATCGAGCTCCACCCAGTTTGCTTTGCATTTTAAATAATCCAGTTGAATTCATAGACTAGATATTGTTTACCATGCTCTGCTCTTTGCTCGGCCTTTGGATGGATAGCATTAATATGAGTTCGATTCGTTTAGAGAGCAATGGCGTGGGATACCTCCACTATTACGTAAAGACATTTTCAGTGTTGTTCAACTTATAACATTAATTCGAAGTAATCGTTATAATATTATATAAAGCAATCAGTTATGTGCCTAGCCTTTCCCTTGTTGTTGTTGTTGTGATTACTACTACTGCAGCAGCAGCAGCAGCAACAACAACAACAACAACAACAACAACAACAACAACAACAACAACAACAGCAGCAGCAACAACAACAACAACAACAGCAGCAGCAGCAGCAGCAGCAGCAGCAGCAATAACCGTGTTCCCAGTACATTCACAACGGCTGTCTAAACGAACACCCTGATCCATCGCAAGACCTGGCATGTTTATTGGCGCATCTGCTCCCAATCTGAGCAATCAGTAAGCATGTGTTGTTGCACTAGCAGCTGTTATTGGTTAGTCCATCCTACATGAGCAGACAGTAAATTAACGCTAGCATCACCAGTTTATGCACATTAATGACGTCTGTTTATTAATATGGTAAGCACAGCTGGACATGGTCCTGGAGTGAATCGGATTTTGTGGTAACAAGGTGGTGGTGGTTCTTTGAAGGAAATGCGTGACTGAAAGACGACTAATCATTATCTTAACCTTTTTGCACTCTTGAAAGCTGGCAAAAAAGCGCTTCTCCAATGGTCTTAAAAATGTCCCTTTGCAGACAAACAGAGGACTATCTTTTAAATTTTACCACTGGAATAACTGGCTCGATAATTGAGACGAGACATCAGTGATAGAATTTCAAAAGAAATTTTCTCCTTGTCTTCAAATCGCCATATTCTATGAGAAAGTGGAAAATTTGGATTTTCTTGAACAAATCCCAAGATAAAAGGGTTAAAGAACCATCATCTTGTGCCGCTGTAAATTCTATTTCCCATTCGATCTGACTTATATCATAGCGACCATATGTATATCAGATATAACTTCTTGCGCTTTATGCTATACTACAGGGTTGGCAAAATTACACACGCATTTGATTGTATTTATTGTATTTTTACCGTTATTGGCTGTCCATATAACAGAATAGAAATAGTCTGGCATATACCATACACATGGTTGCCAACTGTTACAAAAATAAACAATGCAAATCAAGAAAGCGATCTCATGAGCATAATGCAGTTTTGCGTAGTGGGATTAACCGAATAAAAAGGAATGTGACAGTAAACAATAGACATGAGGTCGAATTCGAGGAGTCGAACAATGGTCGGATAAGTTAAATTCCATTCAATTAAGTCGACAGATACAGACATTCAGAATATACGTTTGTATCGCGAACCGACCGGTCGGGTACTGGCCGTCCCAGCGAAGCTGGGTACGGAACGGCCACTCTGGATTCGCTCCAAGCACGCCCCCTGGGTAGGATAGTACGCGTACATAGGCCCTATGAGAGAGGTTTTCGTTAAAATCGGCTGTCCGCTAAAACGCGTGGTGCGCATGCGCGCGCGTAAGAGCTTCCCTGACAACACGTCACGGAATTGGAAGCGAGTGCATGCCTATAATGTACCGAGTACTCGTAAAAACCTTTAATTGTTTCGTTCTCGTTGTCCTTGGTACCGATCAGGACCAGAATAAACGAGCTTTCTAGAACTGTTTACTATTTTAAAATCGGGCCAGAAATGGTTGAGTCTGCATTAAAAGAAAAACTATCTCTCACGGAGCACAGCAGCCTACGATAGCTTATGGCCATTGCGGTTCGGATCGAGAATTTCTTGGAACGGGAAAAGAATAATTGCTGCCAACTACACCCAATTAATGAAGTAATTGATGTCAACGTTGCCACTACCACCACATCAAACACCGCCACCACCAACACATCAGCAAATGAACAACACGCGCAGCAAGAACAAAGCAGTCAGAATCACGCGTCTAGAGGAAGAGGGTGCCATTGATGTGCTCGTACCCTTGAATACGACGGATGAAGGAAACAAGTACATCCTCGTGTTGCAAGATTAGTTTTTGAAGTGGGTGGAAGCATTTGCTTTGCCAGACCAAGAGGCATCCACAATAGCGGAGGTCTTGGCAAGCAATGTGTTCTGCTGGTTTGGAATGCCCTATGAGCTACACTCGTATCATCCCCACAGCGACGGAATGGTGGAAAGATTCAACCATACGCTTGTGGAAATGTTGATGAAGGAAACACACCTTGATTGTAGAGATTGGGATCTACGACTCCCATATGTGCTCATGGCATACCGCACTTCAGTACATTCCAGCATGGGTTATACCCATGCACAGTTAATATTAGGCCGTGAATTAGCCTTACTCCTGGATCTGGCCATGCCCAGGATTCTGTGAGAGAAAAATTCACCATCTCTCTATGTAGAGCTCATGCGGCAATGGATAGAACAGACCCATGAGCTAGTGAGAGCAATTTTATCCACACCAGCGTCAGAAAACATGGCATGACTGGTGGGTGCATGGAGACCCATATGAAGCGGGGAAAATGGTTTGGGCACATGATTCGCGACGTTCTGCAAACGTGCTGAGTAAACTGAGTTACCAGTGGAAAGGCTCCTATGGGATAGTAGGTAAGAAGTCGGACATGACCTACCGTATCCGTGCTTCGGGTGGCCTGACCTCAGTCATCCATTTCGATCGACTTAAACCATGTGTCAGTGATGGCCCAGTGCCAGAGCTCGGGCTGGGCATTCCACGTGACACCGGTACCCAGACAGATGCCTCTGCAGAAACAGGTATTCCCGACGTTAGTCCAGTGCACCACGGTGCCAGTTCGACCTCTCTCCAACCAAGCCAGGAGTCCGGTGAACAATCAACTAACGCTGGGGACGATGACGAGATATGTACTCACCCTCACCTTCCGCAGTGCGGGTCTACTAGATCTGGGAAGTCATATCTGAAGACTTTCTCGTTTGTGTTGTCCAAGGGGAAAGATGGAAAAGTTGTTCCGCCGACCTCTTCCCATTCCCACCCACTTCATGCTATTACCCCCATTATAGAGTTACCACAAGCGGAAGCTGAGGCTGCCCTGGGTCATGCTTCTTTTAGGGTGGAACATGTAATAAATAACATGGAAGTGAAGAGGCCGTATGAGACCGTGGCTCGTTTTGAAGAACAGCAGAACCGCACAACTCGGTGTACCTGTCCATGCCCCAGAATCGTGCAACCACCCACCCCCCTCCCACCCATGGTGCCCCCTGCCCAACCGCACCTCCTCCGCTCCATCTCCAATGCGTGTCTCTCGTCTATGTACCAAGGTCAGACATCATTCGTCCTGTCCACTTCACACTCCACTCGTCGTCTGTAGACTGTCACTCTTCAGATATGAGAGAGTCCGCTGTTACAGAGGAGGTGGCATCCCGCACCGCAGCAACCAACACCCTCCCCCCCCCCCCCCCCCGCAGGCGGTGGGCAGGGAGGCAGCCTGTTCAGCAGACTCTAGGCTCGAATATTCCCGGTACTTAAAAACTACGATAGAGTACCAACCGTCGTGTAATGGGAGATGACCAATTCTCCACCCAACGGGCAACCCGCACCACCCTAGCCCATCCAAGCACCACCCCCACCCCCGCCCCCGTGAGCAGTCAGAACATCACACCGGACACAGAAATCCAGGAACACACAGAACACACTTGCCCGCAAGGCTGGATACGTCAATTTAGCATTGTGCAAACATTACATACACATTCGGTTATAGAGAGGATATAATGGAAACATTCAACATCAGCACCTAAAGTTTTAAATTGAAAAAGTTAGAGACACCTTTTTCCGCAACATTCCCTCCTGCATAGATGCGGGAAGTTCATCACTTTCCGCAATCCCGACTTTTCCGCAACCGCAACAGACTCGGCACTCACCAGCGTGGAAACCTGGATATGCCCAGTCCGCAATACGCCAGCATCACACAGCAGCCTGGACTTCCCTGCAACAGTACACTACCACTATCAACGCCAGTACACATTTTCTGCAATCACCTTATCCGGTTTACGGAAAAACTGATCATACGCAAAGAAGGAGCAATTCCACAGCCATCTACAGTACGCGCTGAGGGGGATTCTCGCTAATTAAAAGGTAAGCTTCCACGGGAATAAGTAGTTCCAAGTTTTCACATTGATTGGAGACTTGTTTTTCATTTGAGTGGCGACGAAGGTGATACTCCTTCCTTGTTGTATTTATATTTACTTCCTTTACACGGGAGGAATATTTCATCCGACTCCAGGTTTAAATAAATCTAAACTTTCCTTATAGGGTGTGGCCGAATCACCCTAAAACTTTCGGTTGTGGTCATCCGCCCTCTTGTGACGTCACCAAAAGGAGGAGATCGCGCACTGAAACTTCGTCTTCACGTCAAACTTGACACAAGGGAAGAACAAGCATTAGGCTACTTTCGTGTCGCAAACCAAATTCTGCTGTTTTCTTATTTATTTATCACTACTATTAATATTATTTGGCCAGGAAAAGTATGAAGAGTTAGGAAAAGTAAATTAGGTTAGGCAGTCCGCACCGTTATCAATATGCGGAAATAAGATGTCACTTGCCGAGGATCTCGCTTTGTCCGACAGCTCGGAATTGTCGGCGCCAGCTCATTCCGGAAAGAAGTATCCGTGTACAGCATTACAGCTCAATGGACAGCCGTGTAAGCGTGCGTTTTCCTACAATTCGGACTTGATGCTACATATCAATCGTGATAATCTTTTTCAACGTGCATTCTGTTCAGACTGCAAATACCGATATACAGCTACACATTATGGTGTGACACACGCATTGACAGAAAAGCATCGTGTGTTAGTAGCCTGGTGAACAAAGTGAGAACATTGAAGTTCTAGCCACTCGTTTTAAAACTAGATTTCCACTTAATGTGCTTCCTACGGGAAATATGGCCAAGACCAAGCATACGAAGCGGCGACAACCAGACTTTCCACATTACAGACCAGCAACATCAGCAACTACATCTGCCATGCAACCTGCACTAAATCATTACGTAGCCACCATCACAACGGAATCACCAGCACGACCAGCACCGGCAGCACCTGCAGTAATGGTACCAGCATCGCCTGCAATTTCCACTCTGGGAGCACCCGCAGCAACTCCACCATCCGCATCACGCACAACATCAGCATCCGCATCTGCATCCGTAATCGGCCGGCCTATTTATGTGGTTATTTCAACACTTCTGACCATATCCGAGCATGGGTTACTGGACGTTTCAGACAAATCTATATCTCCTTGTAGTCTAATAATCGACGAGGAGATCCGCCTTACGGAAGCAGCAGCAATCATCACCGCATCACCGAGCAGCAACACTCCCACGGATACAGCAGTTCGAAAAGTAACTAGACCGGATCGTCCTTATGCCAGAAAGAAATGCCTCATACACGGTACTGAAATCCGTGCAGTACCACGGATGACCGTCAGTAAACTACTGAAGGCAACGAAAATCCGAAAATTATCAACCAGCGCAGCATCCGCATCTGCATCCGCATCAGCATCATCGTTACAGAGATCACTTATCCAGTTTACAGCACTCAGCCCACCAGCAGCACGGACAACAACCACGACTTCGACAACAACAGTAATATCCACAGTCTCCACACCGCCACCAGTTCGTGCATCACCGGTCATCATCTCCGCCACCACCAGTGCTTCAATGGATACGTCTGCACCATCTCCAGCTATAGTATTACCGACCTGGGCCTGCTTAGTAGTGATATATCGGCAGCGGAGGATCATCCTCCGCATCTGTCCTGTATGATTCGGGGTACCCAGACACGCTGGGGAAACTTCACAGCAGATGTTTGTGGACACTATTTCCGAGGTTGCAACAGGATTTATCAGTAGTTGTGTGGAACACAGAACTTTATTATTATTATTAGGTTTATTTTTCAAATCTTTTTATTATTATATATGTTTTAACAACTGATACCCAGTTCCTAGGCTGACTATGGTCATCCTACACAGCTGCGCTATATCATTGCGTAGCTGTGTCTCACATAGAATAATCGCTGCAGATTCATGTGTTGTAAACACGTCGTGTGCGACGGAAGTACACAACACACCATAGCGAATATGTCATACTCCCGTCATGCAGTCTCAGCTACGCTGGGGCTGCCTGAAAAACTAGTCTTTTTACTTTATTATTATTGATATTTTGCTTATTATTTTAGTTCCCGCGTCAGTACGACAGGACAGATTGTGGGTTACTCGTGCAGAACCGCTACTCGTGCAGAACCGCACTAACGGGCCGCATTATATTAATATATACATCTATGTGCATCCCCTTCTTTACCCGGGATGCACGTGTAATTAGCATAATCTGTGATGCTCTTCTCGGGTATAGTTATGTGATTATATATTATCCTATTTACACTGTATTTTATTTTAAAAAACTGTATTGTAATTGTGGAGCATTGGAGCTTGGGTGTTCTCAGCGGAAAAATAATTATCCACATCCCAGAGAACACCCATGCGAGCTATTGTTTAGATAATCATAAAATCTGAATAAAAATATACACGCACCGTGAAATAAAAACAAAAACACAAGAAAAGAAAAGACCTGGAAACATAATTCCCGTTCAAAAATTAAAATCAATGGTATGCCTCCCATCAAACTCTTTCGCACCCTATGTGCTCTTTCTTATGAACAAAAGTCTTTTGTGTTACTCTCCTCTCGGCTACGCGCCTATTTGGGAAGTCCATGATTCCTTCCTAGCATGCTCCCATGCGTTCGATCCGCAATGCATGATCGTTTGCCATGGGTGTCAAACTATGAGGGGGTGGTGTAGCGCGGACTGACCGGACGGGTACTGGCCGTCCCAGCAAAGCTGGGTACGGAACGGTCACTCCGGATTGGCTCCAAGCATGCCCCCTGGGTATGATAGTATGCGTACATAGGCCCTATGAGAGAGGTTTTCGTTAAAATTGACTAAGTCTGCTAAAACGTGTGGTGCGCATGCGCACGCGTCAGAGCTTCCCTGACAGCACATCACAGAATTGGAAGCGAGTGCATGCCGATAGTGTACCGAGTTGGTACTCGTAAAAACCTTTAATTATTCCGTTCTCGTTGTGCTTGGTACAGATTAGGACCAGAATAAAACGAACTTTCTAGAACTGTTTACTATTTTAAAATCGGCCCATAAATGGCTGAGTTATCCGCGAAAATACCGTTAAATTATCTTCAAAATCTTGCTTGACGTCGTAATCGCATGTATGCATAAATAGATCTAGAATGTTCTGTGCACGTGATAAACACGTCACTGATCTAGCTGCACCCTGATTGGCTACTGCTCAGTCTCTGATTGGCTGAGGCATCTGCCTCTGACGTCACGAGTAGTGTAAAAGGGGTGAAAATTCGAGAATCAGGAGCGTCGTCGGCGTGCAGGCCGACCCGTCTGGAAGACATAAAATAATAATTAATATATGTTTTCGCAGTGCTTTCCTACATTGGCTAAAGTGCTAACTACTAAGTATCCAAAGATACGTGGGAATGTGTGTGATACCACACCCTGGCCATCACCGCTCGGAAACCCCAACAGTTTCCCAGAGTCGAATCAGCCCATGGTGTGGATGGGGACATCCAAACAATTAAGAAGCCACTAGGCTGAGTGGAACATGAAGAGAGACACAATCTTGGAGTTATGAGTCTTACCGGAGTGTGGGGCTAGATTTATCGCACTGCCGTAAGAGAAGAGTATATTACAGAGTATGTAATGAAGAAAGTGTCTCTAATCATTTTGAACCTATCCTATTGAGCTGAATAGAAAAGGTTTAGTCGGTAGCATGCCGGGCTAAACAGAGTTATAGCATGGACACCGACCTCAGTGTTTCCTATGTGCACTGCAGTCCTATATTTTCTATAAATAAGCAAAACATATGAACGGATGGCCACTGGCCATATATATATATATATATATATATATATATATATATATATATATATATATATATATATATATATATATATATATATATATATATATATATATATATATATATATATATATATATATATATACTCTAACCAGAACAATCAATACGGTATCAAATGATCAAGGTATATATATCAGTACAGGTTAACGAACCTACTATAGTGCGGTTAGCAACACATTGAGGAAAATGAGAATAATTATAAACAGATACAGAAATTATAACTAGCGGTCCTAAGACCGTTACGGTTCCTTTTAGTCATCGGGACCGTTCTTACGGATACAATATAATTAATGAAATACATATAGAGAAATAATTAACTATGAAGTATAGTTACTTGAATACTCGGTAGTCATTCTTAAGTTAGGCTACCGTGTTACTGAAATTGATATGTCATTCCATAGTCGGCGTGAGATAATGCGTTCTCAGGAAGCTGGAAAGTTCCCGCAGGTTGGTTCCCGCAAGCTGTTTTCCGCAAACAAGATTCCCGCAAGAATACTCATGACGGGAATACATCGCTCAGCACTGTAAGTCTAATAGGATGTCTAACGAGCAGTCAGTAAAAGATACGATAGTACTACTGTGGTGAAGAAAGTTCCCGTACACCGATGGCATGGATGGAAGGTGTGAACAACCCAATAATAAGCGGGGGTTGTCAGAGGCAAACGAAGATACAAAACAAAGCTTCACGGTGCTGGGTACGTCAGCCAGATCTGAAGACACACCGGGCAGAGTTCACTTGCTGCGGTCGAAAGTCAGAAGAACCTACACGATATTAGTGTGGTGATAGTTGAAATACCACTTTTTGGCGTGGCCGGCAGATCCGGCGAGTCATTCATCAAAGAACATCCTGCCTCTACATCTGTAGACTCACATATTCAGGCCATAAAGGCCTCACCGCAAATTTGTGTTCCGAAGTAGATATTGATATTCGTGAACAATAATCAGAAGTTCCAAATTACTCCCGTAGGTAGGGAGTTACAAAATTGTTTTAGTGCGGTGGGTTGGGCAATTTCCAGCTACGGGATAAAAACCCGACACATAGCGAAGTAAAACGCGTATTGTCTGTTGGGCTGATAGTAGCTGGTACAGATCCAACCTGTTCGGCCCCTGGCCGAGGATTCTCTCGATCACTGGATCGCGTTCCTTTTATACTCCTCGTGACGTTACAGGCGCAGGCTCCAACCAATCATCGTTCGAGCAACAGCCAATCAGCGCGTAGCTAATAATAGCGCGGCCGAATGTTCTAGAACATTCTAGAAGTTCTGCGTCCACGTGGTTATGACGTCACGGCAATATTTTGAAGGTAATCAAGAAGGGTTTTCCGTGGATAACTCAGCCATTTCTTAACCGATTTTGAAATGGTTTACAGATTTAAAAAGCCAGTTGAATTCTGTTCTTAATCAATGCCAGATTTAACGGGAACAGGCAATTAATAAGGATTACAGGGTACCATCTCAGTACACTAAAAGCGCCATCCTATCTTGGTAGTAACTACGCGCTCCATCAAAAACAGCATCCTGGCGCGCGCATGCGCATCATGCGTTTTAACGAACTTAGTCGTTTGCGCAACGCGATCTCTCCCATAGGCCTATATATGCCTTATGGCTCTACCCAGGGGGGGGGGGCGTGTTCAGGAAACGCAGCCAGGACGGACGGCGCGTACCCAGCTTAGCTGGTACGGCCGCTATCCGGCGGTCGACCCGAACTGCACTACCTGTAATGAGCGGAGGTGAGCTCCAGTCAACCGGCGATACAGGGAGTTAGACATAGATTGAATATTCTGTAGATATCCTCTCTGTGTGATATGGGCAATGTTGGATCTATCCGGTGCACTCGTATACAAGATTTTTAAACACTATTGTTCGCCACAAGTCCAGGACTTGTCAAACATGGTCTGTTTAAATTGTATCCCTTTTCACTGGAGATGATATGTCAATTTACTGCCTCTGGCCAAAGGTACATCTTCACACCACCTGTTTTTTTACCTGCAGGGCGGACCCGGTCTCTTCTGACTCACAACACATAAACGTCTTCATTTGGATTTGTTCTGCGTACAGTGCTCCGTGCACCTTTGAACGTAATTTTTCAGAGTGGTGGAACAGAATTAAACCCTTCGCATTTTTTACCCTCTGAAATAGACATACAGTTCTCGTGATTGCAAGGTTCTGAGAACAAGTTACTTATATACGATATTATAGACGTATGGAACACTTTCGACTAGTTGGCGACTAGCAATTGCCACTGCCTCTGCAAATCCGGACAATGCCATTATAGCTTTGTCTCCTTCCTTGCCGTATACAAGGCTGATCCACCATACACTGGTATAATCTCTTTGTCAAATAAAAAATTCGCCATTGCCATACAGCTGGCACTAACAGCACGAGATTACTGCTAGTAGATCTTCGCAGCTTTCTTGAGCCAGAATCAGCTGCTAACTAATCTTCCATGAGATGCCATCCTATTTAAATAAAAACATAAACTTAACTAAAATCAAATTCTCTCTACGTAATTTTTATCTAAGGGGTGGGGTGGGGTGGGGTGGGGGCAACCCGGTCAATATGAAACCGTATCTTCTCTATGACTCACCGATGAGACACGCCACGCGACAATAGGCTAGACACTAGAATATCCGTAAATCTGATATGATGGCTTTGCTGAGACTAGATGATGATCAGTGGCGTCTATGCGGCAACTGATTACGATTCACGGATTCCAACAGTGTATTTAACCCTTGAAATGGCAACTAACCAGTTTGTATTCCTCGGTTTCATTTCGCAGACTATAGTTAATTTTGTAAACAGTGTACGTTGTGTAGCTGTAAACAGTAAGATGTTTTCAAAATCAAACCCATGCAATCAGAGCTAGTCAGTCGTGGACGGGGAGTTTTGGAATGGCAAAAATGGATTAAGTGGAGTACGGTATTTTTGACAAGCTTGTCTGAGTGGAATTTCAGGAATACCGATAGTCATTTTTTTAGTTTTTGTTGGGTAAACTAAGCTGTCAGGCATTTGAGCTATAGCTATGACCCTTCATCTGCCCATTAATCTGAGTCTCGTTATCAGCAACAACAGAAACTGCATCTGAAACAGCATCGGCGGCGGCGGGTCGTCGTCGTTGCTGTTGTTAAGGTTGTCACCGGGCTAGATACTAAACATCACGTGATAATATAATAATTGATGGACTTTATAAATAGATGATACATAACACGTGTAACATAGGCTACTCTGAATAGAATCCAATTACATCAGGTCATTGGCCCTAAGCGTAAATATCTTGTATTAGAAGGTTTGGATGTTGGAAACCGCCATCGCGCTACTTGTGGCATCAAATGTTAACTCTAAAGTAACATGTAGGCATACCTGTGTAGTTGTATTTTTTATCACTCGCGCCCCGTACGGGGAAGATGATATTATAGTCACATATGTGCGTATGTGCGTGCGTGTGTGCGTCTGCGTGTGAGCGGGTGCGTGCGTGAGTGCGTACGTTACTACGCGCGTGTGCATGTGTCCGTCTGTGTGTCCAAAGCTGTATCTAAAAGAAACCTGCTCATCCGATTTGGTTCAAATTCTAACACAACAAAGGATATATGGATGATTCGGAGACAACAGGTCCGATGTGGCGCACATTTTAACACAAAACGGGGTGTGACTGTACATTTGGATTCCACCACTACGGTCATGATCAGAAAAATACAGGAAATCCATAGAATGCACACACAAATCTAGAAATAAATCTTACAATGTGACAAAATAACGAGTGTCTGCAAACTCTGATTGCCTTTGTTTCATAATCTGTCTGACTGGTGACTGGCACAAGCCTATCTACCTCAGATTAGATTTAATATGAACTACGTAAGTCTTATATATGAGCAAAAGAATGACTTCAAAGTGTGACTAGCGTACATAGGTCTTCAACCCTATCCAGAGCAGGAACTCGTCCATATGGGATGCATTCTAAGATTCTGTGTGCTTGGTATTTGCGTCTACACACAATTTATACCATGATCCCTAATACTCAAATACGATAGGCCATTGACAATGCAGGAAATATTATGTTGATTATTTTGAAACTAATTCGGCTGTGTGCTTTTTTCTAAAGCAGCAACTGGTTCCTGTAAAATTATCCTCATAAATCATCAACAGCTTCCACGAATACTTGTACTGGAAGTGATATTTTGGGACTTCTGCGTTCAAATGGTCATTAAGATTTACGAGGAATATACGTCAAGGTAATCGCTGAAAAAACCCCAACAAACGATGACATGTTTTATCAGAGAATTACAGGTAAGAAAGGAAATAGCATCTTTCCCGAAGTTATGTATGCTATTCTAAAATAAAACATATCCCCGTCATAAGTCAGCTATTATTACCAGGTGCCAGATTCATCAGATGCCTACGATCTAATATTAGAACATTCACTTCACTTCACTTCTGGTAATGTCAATACGGGTGTTATAGGTGCTCGTATATATAAAAATATATAGCTTTAAATTTTAAATAAGACGCTGTTTTCCAGGAGCATATAACTATGAAGCGTGTTGAATAATTTGAAAACAAGGGACAAACATATTTTCCTATCAAATTGATTTCCACAGAACCAACAATCACATGCGCATTGTGTTCGAAAAAGGAAAGGGTCCGCTCAATGATTTGCACAATAATTTTTCCTAGCCAAGTGCTTAAATGTCGAATAATAACAACACACATAATTACACACTCGCTTTAAATTTACTCATATCGACAGGTTAATGAAACTACGAATCTCCACTATTTAGATTGAAAGGATTTATGTTGCTATCGTAACACAGATATTACATGTATTGCTGAAGGTAGCTGTACCACAAAACGCTACTATCTGTATCACTGATACGCTATTAATCAAAAGGTACGGCACAAGACAGTTATGACATAACAGGGATTAACGGCAGAACATCGCAACAATACTGGGCCATATCTACTTGAGATATTGCAAAGCGCCTTCACCTCCATTCTAACTAGATATAAATACCCAAGACAACTAATGCCAGTAGTAGTAGTGTCTGAATTAAAATGATACCACCTCCCTCAACTGGCCGCCGTTCGGCGATCCGTGGCCCCCACCGCCCTCTCAATCCCTGGGGCATAGGCTGTTGAGAGGGATGTAGTATCACACTACTACTACCAGGATCTGAACGCCCATTTAGAGACACGCCTCCACAGTGATATACACCACTGATCGCCATCAACCACAGGGCCGGCCTCTCTCTATTCTGTGTAGGCTCAGACAAACACGTAGTCTCTGCCAGAGTCGCATCGGCATGATAGGACCACCCATAGGGGCTTCCATCTACCTTGACAATGCTCACCTGGGAGGAGGCTAAAGTGATTAGCATTTGAACCACGGCGGACTCTGGCATGTTCACATGATGCACATAGAATCTGGTGCTGAGCAGGGGTCTCCAGCAGACAGCCACGTCCTACCCTCTCCACCCCATAGAAGTGGCAGGCAGACTCGATCTCTTTACGTGAGCGAAAGTGGTCGTAAATGTTTCTCCGCAAGGGGTCGACCCAAGGATTGTACGGGGGGGGGGGGGGCATCCCGGAAGTGGGTCCACTTGGCATCCAATATCATGGCAGTCTCAGCGCCCTGTGCCACTGCTGTAGATGCCAGCACAAGCAGCACCGTGAGAATCCTAGCTATATATGAAGAGTTAAACTGAACAGAGCGAGCCCCTCGAGAAATATCAGTTGCAGATCGAGCCCTGTTCCATCCGAATCGAGAGTGATCTTCATCCCCTCAGGGGCAGGGGCTAGCTGCTTCACTCTGCTGTCGGCTAAGAAACGTAGCGCTAGGACTATATGAGTCGTTTTCGGGCTAGTAAGTCCAACTCGCTGAAGCAGCTTAACAGCACCCTTGACTTTGGAGACATGTGACACACCATCTACCCGTAGGATGCCCACATGGAGGTTAACAGCTTCTTCTGGTCCATCGAATGGACGACACAGCAGGAGCTTTCCACCTGTAACAACCGATCCGGTGACCCACCCTCGTCAGGGAGACACCTTCACCTATGTAGGTGAGGAAGGATGATCCCAGATTGTAGAGCTTTCGAACTATCCCATCCTTTTTCACAACAGTGGAGAGGGGAGTAACCTCTATGTTAATGACTGTGGGAGGCCTATATAGGGGCAGTCATGTTTGCCAGTCACCCCAAGGTCCAGCGCGGTACCACACTTCATTCTTCTCAAATATGAACTGCAGGTTTTTTTGCCAGGGTCAATAGCAGACCATCATGGGCCATCGGCGGGGCATCGCTCGAATAGGGTTTGACCAGATGAAAGCTGAGGTCGTTATTTAGGGTGTTGATGTCTGCCACCTCTGTATCCGAGAGCTCAATCAACGGCTCAAGGATGTACTTGCTCTTCGGGAAATCTTACTGAAAGACGATCGTGTGGCCATCTATGTTGCTATCCTTGAGGTCTGTGAGCAGCTCCACCCCATCACCACCAATGGGGTGGAGGGAGAATGCCTTTGAGTTTGTTTCGTACTGTAGGGCGAATGAATTGCCATCGCTCTCTTCTACCTTGGCAGCATCAACTGCGTACACATATGTCAGGTCAGCAAGACCAGTCGAGTGAGAAAATATGGCTTCCATAGCATGCTATAGGCAGGGTTTAAACAGTTTATATATAAACATATAACCATGCCGATTGCCCGACTGCTGCTCTCCAGTGGTGAGAGCGTAATCTCACCCTCTCTAGAGGGGAGATGGGTGGTAGAGTACCGTGTAGAATGGGTCCTCTTCGAGGTGCCCCAGAGGGGTACAACATACATACACGCTGATGTGCTACATCAACCTCCAGGCAGTGCACACAGAAGCTCACTGGTAGAAGTCGGCCAGGACGTGATAAAGTATCTTCCAAGTGCCAACAGCAACTTATGGAAAGCTATCAGTCCTAGCCTGTTCACACCTGTAAATCACCTGTTTGACAGTCCCTCCATTAACATATATGCCAGCACGGATGGGGTATCGGATGCCCATTTAGAGTTTACACCCTTATTACTCATTGACCTGACATGATATCACACCAGAAATATCTGACCTTTGCTGAGATGAAGAAGAGCCCGCTACAGGATTGCCCCTTCATGACCCCTGCACAGGTAAGGCCCAGAGGCTCGCACTGCAACAAGAAGGATAGCGACTACAGTGGAAGAGCTGGTATCAACAGAACGCACGCATTGCAAGGAGGCGAAGGAACAGGGAAGGTTCCCGATACTGGCAGGCCCTCCTGGAGGAGAGTAAACGGGACGCAGGAGTCTTGGCAGACGCCGATGAGCCAGATGTCTACGACGATGCCACAGACGAGGATGAGCCAGATATCATACAGTGGGAAGAGGAGATGGCGCAGAAGTGTAAGACCAAGAAAGCCATCCAGCGGCAGACATACTATCTTGGTCATAAGGTGAAGTTCCAGATGTCACGTCTCAGAAAGCTACTGGCACCTGACATAGTGCTGAATGACCACTGTCTCAGAGACGTCTGTCTCGACACCAGCAAGCTGGCACAGTTCGCCAGGCTCTCCAAAATGAACCCTCTATGACTCATGAGCAGATTCTGCAGGGGATGCAGGTTTAATCTTCAGGTATACTATGGCAAAATCAGAGTGGTGGAAGCAACCAGAAATATACCCCTCCCTGACGGCTGGCGACTCCAGCAGATAGATACCATCAGACAGAATCTCGTCCATAAGGCAGAAAAGTACAGCAGAATGTGCAGGTGATATAAGACAGCCTACAACGTCCTTGCGCGTACAACCACTGCTGCAGGTGTGATTGGAGTCAGTGCTGGGGTGGCAGCTGTGGCCACTCTCGCTACAGGGGTGGGGGCCATCATCGCCATCCCGCTGGGTGGCGTGACACTAGCCGCAACTGTCTTGGCCACGGGCTTGGGGGTGGGGCAGTGGCAGATCACAAGGAGGCTGGAGAAGCATGCTAAGTACGTGTTGCACTGGCACAGAGTATGCTACTGACTATCGACGAGTCTGTCAGCAAAGCTCTCGAGGATGGCCAGGTCACCAATGAAGAGTACCACCATATATTGAAGGTCCAGTCCCTGTACTGCACAGAGAAACCTAAAGTGCGACAGCAATACCTCAAAGGCTCCAGCGGGCAGGTTGATATGGAGAAGTTAAAAACGAGATGTTACAGCAAGGTCGCCTTGCTGCTCTCTGGAGTCGAGATGACTACAAATAGTGTGCTGCCTGTACGGTAGCTTTAAGAACACCAGTATAGATGGCCTTCCCACTGAACCTCACGACAGTTATCCGGAGCCAACCGCCCCTCCTGGGTACACCCTTGACTGGCCTGAGAGGTCTACTGGATGATATACCAGAGCTAACACCATTCTCCATCACAGTGGATGGATGGTCCCGAACCAGCTTCTCCGTCAACCCACGACCGTTGACCAACCGCCCCATCACCGTCAAGGATGTGAAGCAAGCTCATACTTGGATGGCTGCTCCAAGCCACTCAGACTGGAATCAGCAGCTGAACGTTGCCGTGTGGTGTGCCATGGCAGGATGTGGAGTAAGTTCCACCCTGCTTCACCCCAATTATGGTACTCCTGAGGCTGTGCTCATCACCAGCTGTCTCAGATTTCACGTGTAATTCATGTTGCAACGAATCATCCATGAGCTGGCTGCAAGCCTCCCTGATACAAACGCCTTCGACCCACAGCTCTTCAGTCACAGCGTCTCAGCAGCCAGCAGACTACAGAGAGAGTTCAGCGCTCACCCAGACTAGCGGTGGCATGGTGGTGACAACAGCGGTCTAGGGGTTATGTACGGTGACCCGAGACATGACTACTCAAGATTCCCCTATCGAACACCCCAATGAGTAGGCTGTCGGAAGACAGCGACATTCTCGTTCGATCCAGACTCTGTCCCTGGCGCGCTGGTGCAAAATATGCACATCACTGGCTTGCGGCAGGACTATCCAGATGTGTGGAAGTACTTTGTCCCACACATCACCTCAGGCCTCACACCAGCAGGGATCGTTCGGATCAACCAGTCCCTGGAAGCACTGCGCTACTGCCTCCTTATGGCACAGACCCAGCTGCGGCATTCCATAGATGGTGTCAGCGGAGCAGAGGTCCAGGCCATATTCATTAGTCTCGTTGAGGATATGATCATCATGGCAGACCCCTGTAGTCTTATTGCTAAGTTCCAGCAGGGATTGCAGAAGGCCCATCGCAAACTTGACTTTGCTATTTCGCCACACCTACGGTTGATTCCGAGCAACATGATCGTGAACATCGAGGATCTCCGAGTCAGGGACTATAACAACATGATATTCGAGGGGAGTTCCCCCGGTGTCCACTTCGGCATCAACACTGACAACAATGCACCTATGCGTAGTACGGGCCATACAGTCATTCTGACCCAACACTGCAGCCAGTCGACATGACACCGCCTCCCGTGGTAGCTCTATGAGTGTTCTCAGACCTAGGTATCGTGGCGCTCGGGATCAGCCTACTCCGCCGCTAGCAAATCAGCTATAAGACTATCCTGACTCTCTACAGTAGCAGTGGGGACCACGGTGAGACACTCAACCAGCTTGGCATGCCCTACAGCCCCTATACCCGCTGCCAACATGCACATCCAAGGACTGGAGGGCTCTGCAGCGCATCCTTTTTCCAGCTTGTAGTATCGCAGAGTCCGGTGAGGCTATGGCCATCTACAACTGCTGGAACACATCTGACAGATACGCCCGATACTTGTAGAAACCTTTAGCCCTCTCGACAGGGGATGGAGATGTTTAACCGCATTGTATACTCAGTGCTTAAACAATAACGTCAATGGTACAGATCGTGAAGCAATGGCACGAGAGCCAGGCGAGTCTTCAGAAGGTGGAGAACCTGCTGGGAACCAAGACACAGAAGTTACTGACAAAAGCAAAACCTAGGGCGGTCCATGTCGCCAGTAACGTGGTGGCAAATATGGCCATGGTGAAGATGACAGGGGGAAATGAGGTTCTTCCTGCTGCCACTGCGGCTGTCCTCGCTACAGTGGTGAGTGGGGTGGCCGGGCACTATCTCGGAATAACTCACCCCATCCCAAAGATCGCCCTCAGTGGTGCCTCCTACACTGTTGCCACCAAGATCATGGGTGAACGAGTTACCCTAATGGAGGCCGTGGTTCTAGGGCTAGCAACGAGTGCAATGGCTGAGATCATCGTCGCCTGCGTTTAACACATCGGAATAGTGAGAGATGGATCACGAGATCCCTGCAGCATATGAGGCATGGTGTGCCGGAGGGCGGTGTGTAGCCCATAGTCGAGCATACAGACTGAGGATTGCCAATGCTCGGGAATGGTGGACCGCCCACAAGGTGTGCCCTTGCAGAGAGGGTCAGTACCCTGAGCACTGCTACCTATTCCCCAGGCCGACTGCGTGGTCCTCCTATGCCCAACTATTTCACTGGGGGTATGACTAGTAGTTTTAAGCCGTCTGTATATAGCACTCTGACTCTGTCACTCACAGACCTAGAAAGCAAAGAGCTAGGCGATCTTGCTCACTTGGGCGAGGCACGCTTCGGTGCAAATGAAACTGTTGCCCCTATCTCCTTCCTGGACTTCAATGAGAAGGGAGACCCACGGGAGATCCGAGGTAACATCCTTGCCCGAGATCTCATCGGAAACACTGATACGGTAGGACAATCAGCCATTAACAAGGCCAAGACTGTATACAAGGGGATGGCCATCAAGGAGAGGCCCACGATACAAGGTATGCTCGGAGTCGATGAGGCTGGAGCCATCAAGGTTATGGCTGAGTCCTATGCACAGGACCTGGTTAAGGATCTCCTGAAACCACGGAGCTCATTCCGACAGGATGGAGAGAATCTCAAGATAGGCACCCTCAGCCTGAGTGATATCACTTTCGACGGCCAAACAGGTGCTACTGCCAGCCTCCGGCTACCAGAGGTGAAGAAGTCATGGTTCTTTGGTTGCCGTTTAAGACCATAGGATAGTCATGGTTGCCGTGCATGTATCATACAGATACTGGATGTACTAGACACTGTGGGTGCTGACACAGGCCCTCTATGCCATCTTCTCAGCTGCTGCTGGGATTTCATGCTTGACCCCTCCATCACCTCCTTTGTATCCGCTGGAGGTGCAGGATTCCCCGCTCTGCAGGTGAAAGAGCTGGTGCAGGAAATACTGCCGTTTAGTCTCCCAGATATAGACGAGGCTACCGCCGACCAAGTGCTAACCATCCTCCACATGCATGTTTGTACCATTCGACAGTAGGCTGGCCGATGCTGGCCAGGTCGTGCAGATCATTGCCCCGTCAGGACACGGGAAAAACATCTTGCTGCGGGCTCTCCTGGCCGAACATCTACACTCTCAATACATCCTTCTGGTGTCTGACTCTGCTGCTGGCCAATCACCAAGATGCAGCACCTGTACGCACTGATGGAGAAGCTGCTGGCAGCCCGACTGACAGAACCACTTGTTCTACTTATCGATGACCCTGCAATGGACCAGAAGACAGTCACCTACCTCAGCAACATCACCAGGCGCCTCCAGCACACAAAGATAACTGTTTTCATCCTCTTTCAGAAGTATACCCGCGAGATCTCACTGGACATCCGCCACAATGCCCGGTTGCTATACTTCAGCTCCAAGTGTGGACGTGGCCTGCTCGAGACCATATATGACAGCCTAACCCCCAAGGACACCAGAGGGGACTTTATCGCAGGTGTACAGAGGGCGGCTGAGCTGTACCACTTCATCTTCAGCAACAAGGAGACAGGTGAGCTGTCACACTTCAAGCCATCTCTGGAAAAGGCACATACCTTCACGTACAAGCTGAATCCAGCCAGAAACCTAGCCTGCTCTACGCGTCATCGCTGACAGGCTGTCCGCAGTCTCCGCTGCAACTTTTTTTCATTCATCAGAAGGTTGAGGAACAGGTCCGCTGGCTCATGGACCAACCTTCTATGCGAAGGGGTACTACGCTGTGGTTCAACTCCCAAAAGTAAAGTCGAATGAATGAGGCTGAGGAACTTCCTCCACGGTCTCTGCTGCTTGAGGACCTTTGTCAGAAGCTATTTCGTCAGGTGGATTAAGATGATACTCTTTCCAGTGAGGGTCCTCTTCTGGAACTCTCTGCCTCTGGTACAGAAAACCATCTTTCCCCACGCGAGCCTAGCCTTTGTCTCGGTAGGGGCCTTGATGAGGTATTCCTTGTAGTCCTTGTCTGGCTTTTCTTGGAATACCAGAAATGCTTCCTGATTACTGTACAATTCCTCGCACGCTGCCGGCGTGAAAATGTGCTTAAAAGCTGCCTTGACCCCGAGGGCTTTATGTACTTTAGACTGGAGTTTATCCAGCCTATCTCGCTCTTCCTGGCTATGGAGACTAAATACGTCAGCCCACTTCCCGACCGTTAGTAGATCTTTGGGGGAGACTCTCGCCCTTTGGAGAGCTAGAATAACAGGACTGTTGGTTGGGGCCACAGGTAGGTTGGATAGTACCTCGCACTGGGGGCTGTCAAACTTCCGGTAGAGTATCCGAGTCAGGAGTTCTTTTGAACTACGAGCTGGTGCTTCTTCCTCTATGGTGGCAAGTATCTCCGCATCAGATGGAGGTGTGACCTTGGCTCGCTCCTGGATAATGTTGATGTCACGAATAAGTCCCCGGACCCTGTCACAGTGGGACAGTGCACGCTGTGGGGTCTGGTTGGCCTGAGCTCAGAGTTGTCCTCGGCGTGCCTCCCTCTGGTGCATATGCTCGAGGGCTTTGCTGTACTCAAACTTCTCCTTAGACAGCTTCTCCATCGCCTGGTTATGATGCTCACGCTCGACCTCTGCTACCTTCATGTCGGCGAAGCTGAGTTCCCAGTTTGCTACGGCAAACACGCCCGCATTCAAGATTGCGGATGCCATGCTATAGACTACAGTCTAAAGCTACTATATAGCTGCCCCAGCGATCCGATGTATGAACCAGACGCCGATCCAGTTGAGGAATTAGATAACGAGGACTATGAGAAGGACAATGAAGAGGAGGATTATGATGCAGATGACTATGATGGTGTGGAGACCACGGGTGAGTATGATGATGTAGCGGAGACCGCGCCTGAATCCCACAAGCTAGTACACAGAGCAAAAGGAATCTATCACACTTATGTAAAAGGTTCTATCTGGCCACGGGCAGCAGTTGGGGTTCGGATCGCTCTGTTCACAATGAAGTCTGGCGAGATGGTCCGCAAGATCGCCAACAATGCTCTCCATGAGGTGGAGAAGATTTCTGAAGCCAGACCAGCCATCGCCTCAAGAGTAGGTACGTTCTTCGGAGTCGCAGGCCCTTGGCTACGATACATTTCCATAGCACTCGTGGCCATTTGGCCACCGAACATTTAAGCCATACTATATAAGGATGGCGTCTCTGTATGACCTGGTAAAGTCCCTTAACTGGCAAGCCTTTGTCGATAAGCTACCCTTCAGTGACGGCACCAGCGTTGCAGAGATTAGACAGCAGTGTTCACAAGTATTCAAAGAGGTGTTCATCGATGGCCGGATGAACGACGGTTGTCTGTTCACCTGTCTGGAGTTTGCCCATGCCATACGTAATAGAACAGGAGTCGACATCAGTGATGAAATCCGGGAGTTCATCAACCGCCTCTCTTGAGGAGCTCTACTACCAGCCTGGTAGATATTATCGTGAGCCTCACCAGCTACTCGAGTTCGCACGTCGCAAGGGCCACAAGTTCACATTTGAGGCGGCTAGCCAGTGGCTCAGCCGCCAGGCGATGTGGCAGATATACAGACCCCGGCACATCAGGCGAGCACATTTCGATGAACCTGTTCTGAACAGAGTTCACCAGGCAGATGTTCTATTCCTTCCACATGAAAGAGTCTGCCGCTCCGGCAAGGGAACATGTAAGACCTACAAGCATGCCCTCACCATCGCCGATGTCGCCAGTAGGTACAAGGCTGCTGTACTACTTACAGATAAGTCCACATGGCAGGTGGCCCAAGCATTCAGCAGTGTCTATGATGATCTGGAAAAGACCCTCCAGTGTCCAGAATTGTTACAGGTGGATGAGGGTAAGGAGTTCAGGGGCGAGACAGCAGCCCTCATGTGGAAACATGGTGTGGTGATAAGACGAGCTGAAGTTGGTCACCACTGTGCCCAGGCAATCGTCGAGTGCTCGAACCAGGCTCTGGCAGAAAGACTGTTCCCACATCAGTATGCTCAGGAGATGGCGTGTCCTGGTGATCGCTCCAGGGTGTGGGTGATAGGTTTGCCCACGGTGGTAGAGAAATCCAATTCTGAGGTTACTCGGTTAACTGGTAAGAAGCCAGTAGAGGCTCTCCAACGATCCTCTTTTGACCCACCATCCGCAGGAGCGAATAAGGGAGAGGAGTGCCTATCATCTGATGCTCTGGCTCGGTACCTGTATGAGCCTGGTGAGCTGAAAGGTAGTCGATGGCGTGCAACAGACCATAACTGGTCGATAGATGTTGACAGGCTTGACAGGTATGTGGAGGCGGATGGGGAGCCTACATTGTACTACCTGGCTAGCGGTCCAAGGCGACCGTTTGTGCGAGAGGCACTTTGGCTAGTCCCTACAGATACACAGCTGCCACCATCCGAAGTGCTCAAGCCCGTTGCTGTCTATTTATGAGGGATATGTCGCTCGATGGGCTTGGTATGGACACCATCTGACAGCACATGGCGCTTATCATAGTAATCGGAGATTCCGAGTTTTTCCTGCGCATAATTCACCATACCCTGGTTGCGCATGCGTAGCCCTCAGTTTTTAGCTCTGTTCACCGTGCCATGTAGGGCGCTGTAGAACCTCTGCCAAGAGACCTCATTCTGCTGCTTTGCCATTCCCTTAACCGAGCACTTACTTGCAGCTGCGCTCTCCACGTAGTAGCATTTGGAGCAGAGAGCGATGCCATGAGAGCCTTCGAACTCGAGCTTGAACAGTCCCGGAGTCCATCCAGACCATTTGTCCCAAGCTAGCCAGTCCCGCTTATGAGCCTAGTACTTTGCTCGCATCTCAGGGCGAATGACATCGTCGAGGTTGGTGCCTGCTATAGCGATATACGCGGAGTCAGTGTCCATCTGCAGGTACTCAAAGCTGTCACGAGCTACGTAGTGATCGATGAAGTCGTAGTAGAACTCCAGCATTCGCAGCTTCGTGAGCTCATAAACGGCTATCCCCACCTGGAAGGGCCTTCGAATAGTGATTCTCGGCTTGTGACTCTGGACCTCGTATGACTCGCTGATCTCCTCGAGATCTTCGAACCAGCACTACGCAGGGCCTTGTCTACCACGCATTCATCCTTCATGAGGCTGGTGTTGCTATGGCGTTCGAGGGCCTCGATGAGCTTCCCGTAGGCACTGTTGCCGAGGAGTTTGAAGAGATCTGCCAAGTGTGCTTTGCTCTTATCTACATCTCCCAAGCGGTAGGCCTCCGTAACATTCTCCACGAACCACTCGAATGGGCGCTTGGCCACATAGTCTATTGTGCAGTATACATCAGTGATCTCCAGGCCATGGGTTATATACCACTTGATAATTGGGGTGTACAGCAGCCGCTTCTTGCCAGAGAGGGCACCGACCAGCTTCTGGGTGGTGGGCCGCTTCCTCCCTGTTTGCCCTAGATATGCCAGCATCTCAGACGATCTAGCGGTTATAGATGAGAGGAGGCATTTCCTCGAACTTTGCCCACGGAGCCTTGGGGACCTCTATATTCACCTCATCAAACCCAAACCAGCTGTCTGCTAGGAGAGCCTCCTTAAAGCTAGCTACCCCACTGGCACCGGACCAATGGCGCACTGTCTCCTTACCACATGGCATCTCTTTGGCCCTCATTGACAGGTACAGAGCATTTGCGTTGCTCCGTCGGAGTAGACGTTGGCAGACATGCTCACGTGGATTCGAGTCACACTGGCCTCGTGGTATCTGGTGAACACGCTGCTGGGACCGCCAACAACAGCACCCTTCAGCATCTCGTAGGCTTCCTTGTCCGGTGAATAGAGGCTAACATCCGGCATGTGCTGAGTGGTTCCACGTAGGAGGTACTGCAGTGACACACCTGGGAGAGACACCGCATCTTTGAGGATGTCTATTTCTCATTCTGTGTAGAACTCCCGCATCCACTCTAGGGCTTCGATGAATGGACTGACGTCCAGGTTGTTGTAGTATCGCAGGTAGTTGGCGAATGTCCGCATTCCATGCTAGCTGAATGTCAGATTACACTGTTCCCACACTGTTCGCATCAAGAGGTAGCCACCCTTGAGCTTAGATGTCCATGCTGAGTATTCAGGAAGCCCTGGATAGTTGAGCTTCTCATGTGTATCAAACAATTCATACGGGAGCCAGCTCTTCTGCTGGGTACTTCCGTAAGCTTTGACCCATACCTCATACGAGACTCCTGGGCCGAGGTGGTTCAGCACAGCGAGAAACCATAGCTCAGGTGTTATGAGGAACATGGTCTGACTAGCCTTCTTGGCAACTTTCACTGTACCTGTACTGTCAGTCAGCTCATCGACAACGTACTTCTTGATGAGGTTCAGGTCATACCGCCCAGAGTCGAACCCCAGTACAGGCACTTGGTCACACCACTCGTTGATCAGTCGCTGCTGTCGCTTTGGGAGCTTGTCCAGGTCTGTCGGTATGTACTGTGCCCTAACTCTTGTCCGGATTAGATATGCTCGCCGTTGGATCTCCAGCATGAACTCTCTGATCAGTTCTTTGAGGTCAGTATTGCGGAGGTGAGTGGGCTCACTCGTGGCGCCATCTAAGGAGCAGCCAACTGACACAGAGATAGGCATGTGAGTACTCTCTATCATGAGAGTCTCTGTAGGATGTGTCTTGATACCATCTAGGAGTGCTTCGAAGTCGTAAACTATGAAGTGTGGGTATGGGACAGTCCAAACTCGGTTAGGGACACTTGGACAGCATTTTATACAGCACTCCCCCTGTACCACAAGCATGCATCCAGATGCTCTCAGCTTCTCCTCTTGCAGTATCTTTGTTTGGCATCCTCCCCTCGCTGGTGTTGTGGACACCCGTGCGAGGCACAGTCATGGAACTGGTAAACGGTGTTGGTGGCCGGATCATAACCATCCACAGGAGCGCCCTCGATCCAACGCTCGCCACCATGCCCACACTCTACATGGTGTATGTGTACGCCTCTGTTTCTCGACTCATACTCGATCCAACGAGTAGCCGCTGAACTGGATGTTTGTGGCAGATAGAAGGCTTTCTCATACGCAGACTGTGGCGCCTCAACCTTCTCGCCAGGACACACGATTTTTGTTTTGCCGCCTGTACAGTGATCAGCGTGGTGTTGAAGATTGCATGCCTGTGTAAACCTCTGCTGACCGTGACTGCAGACTAGTGTATTTGCCAGCTTGGAGATGTTCTTGATGTAGAAGGCGTGGTGGTCCCACACTCTGATGGTAATGGTGTCACGGTAGTGAGTCACTTGCCTGATCATGTGCCAGGTGCCCTCTTCGGTTGGTTCATACACGCGAATCCCGATCTTGGCGAAGAACTCTACCTTGTCCAGCTGATCCAGCGAGGTCTTGCGGCCATTGGTACTGCCTTGCCGTAGAACTGTGTGGCAAACTCTCGTGCAGGAGCTGTACTTCTCTCAGCTCTCGCTCCTCGGTGGACTGCTAGACATCTCCAGAGACACATGTTGTCCCTGTAGATGTCGAGGGCAGTCATACTCTTCTTCTGTTATAGCCAGTCTGGGAGGGGGGGGGGCTGTCCCAAGCAGAGGTTGGCAGTCGATGACAGCCTTGACATCAACATTGATTGATCGACGAAAGCCCACTTGGTGTTAGGTCTGTCGATCGATATTGTCTGTGTTGAGGCGGGCTTGCTCTCTTGCTGCCACCCAGTCCTGAGCTGCTCCTATTGTGTTTAGCCACGGGCTTCCTGGAGCTTCTTGTGGAATAGCATCACCCTACTTTCTTCGATGTTACGGATGCAATAAGTATGGGTGTATTGGAAGTAGAAGGCGCTCTGGACAGTCTGTTGGATCTTTGGCATGATCTGGCCTGTGATGTCTCCTTCTAGACCTCTAAAGAATGTCCAGCGTACTGACCGGCATCCTCTATCCTCTGTCTCCCTTTCGCCGAGACGGTGGTCGAGAATGTGTTCGCCTTCTCGCCTTATGCTCTGGGCTAAGGGTTCAGACCTCGGCATCCTTAGCGATCCTACGTCGGAGAGTTAAGCGCTCCAGTGGATGGGCCTCCATCCGCCTCGCTACAGTCTTGGCTCGCAAGCTAGCAGTCACCTCCTCGGCCAACTGACGAAGCTCACGTATACACTGCGCTTTCTTGTGGGGATTCCAAGGATCATCTTTAGTAAGCGCTGGAAACCTTCCCGCCTTCATTGCTCGGGAGAGTCGCTTCTGCCACTCCTCAGCACAGACCTGTCCGATCATCTGGAGTACGTCGGCTTTCTTGGCCTTAGAGTAGCCTCTAAGGCCGAATTGCTTTGCAATAGCGCGAAGCTGTGCAACAGTACTGATGGTGTATATCACTGTGGATGCCTGTCTCTAAATTGGCCTTCAGGCCCTATTATGTGTGGCGATCAGTACCTGTGGGTGGATGCCTGTCTGGGCGTTCATACCCTATTATGTGTGGTGCTGGCGGTGAGCACCTGTGGGTGGTGTCCCTGTGGATGCCTGTCTCTAAAGGGGCGTTCAGACCATATAATGTGTGGCGATCAGTACCTGTGGGTTCTGTCCCTGTGGATGCCTGTCTCTAAAGGGGCGTTCATACCCTATAATGTGTGATGATCAGTACCTGTGGGTGGTGTATATCCCTGTGGATGCCTGTCTGGGCGTTCAGACCATATTATGTGTGGCGATCAGTACCTGTGGGTGGTGTATATCCCTGTGGATGCCTGTCTCTAAATGGGTGTTCAGAGCCTATCATGTGTGGCGATCAGTACCGTGGGTGGTGTATCACCCTGTGGATGCCTGTCTGGGCGTTCAGACCCTATTATGTGTGGCGATCAGTACCTGTAGGTGGTGTATATCCCTGTGGATGCCTGCCTCTAAATGGGCGTTCAGACCCTACTATGTGTGGTGCTGGCGATCAGTACCTGTGGGGGTGTATATCCCTGTGGGTGCCTGTCTCTAAATGGGCGGTCAGATGTGTGTGGGGAGGCTGTGCGCATGCATGCCCCTGGACAGGATTGTACAGGCGCATGTATAAAGCCCTATGAGAGAGGTATGGCTAAGTCCGTAAGAATGCGTAGCACGCATGCGCATGCGTCAGATCCACGTGCCAGTATTGTGAGAGAGTGTATACTTATATTGTACCGAGAAATCCCTTCATTCTCGTCGTTCTTGGTACCGATCAGAACCGGAATGAAGCGAGAATTTCAAAACTGTTTACCAGTTTAAAATCGGACCAGAAATGGCCGAGTTATCCACAAATGCTTATAGTGAGATTTGAACCTGTGATTTTAAGTTTGCTAACAAATACAAAACGAGAATCCACCGCATTAACTACGTCGGCCATGTATGCATTAGTAATTATAGCTGATAAGTTATGTGTTCTCATTGTTTTATTGCTGTACTTATCAGTCCCTCTAGATCTTGACGTCACTTCGAGATAACGTATAAATTATAGACTGTAATTTTGTAGTTACCACGCAGTGTGTTATTGATCTGTTTGCTATTATTGCACAAGTGTAGTTACCAGTGTGTTATTGATCTGTTTGCTATTATTGCACAACAATTAGTATCATTATTTGTAATCTAATTGTTGGCTCAGTTGATAACAGCGCTGAATTCTAATAAAAAAAAACATGGTTCAACTCTCAAAAGTAAAAAGTAAAAAGTAAAAGGATGGTGGTACCAAGTCGACGGTACGGAGAAACGGAGAAGCACCGAAAAAAACCTGCAGAGAGAGAGAGAGAGAGAGAGAGAGAGAGAGAGAGGGCCGGCGATAATAAGCAGGGGTTCTCCCGAAGAGTTGGCGAGGGAGTTTTTTATTTTTTATTTTTATTTTTATTTTTTGTTTCATGACAGTATTACTCTTTACCCGTCGTTACCCGAGAAGCATGACATCACGTCAAGACCTTATCTCTAAATGGGAGTTCAGACCCTGGTTACCACCTCCCTCTCAACAACCTATGCCCCAGGGATTGAGAGGGCGGTGGGGGCCACGGATCGCCGAACACTACTACTCCAGTTATTATTTCCCCAGTACACAAAGAAGCTGGCAAGTCAAAATGTGATCCAGATTACTGTCGTAGAATCACGATGTAACCAATATTGGCGAAACTGTCCGCGCAGTTGTATCTCAATAAAGAAAAACATCTTATATCGGCTAGATAAAGTCCACTTCAGCTCGGGTTCAGAAAACACACGTCACCAAATATTACATCATTCAGTTCTAATGACATATAAGCTATTGCTGATAGTAAACATTGTCAAGCGCCACTATATGTCATCCCTTAGCACAGAATAGGGCTAGTTCTCGTGCCCCATTAGATATAAACACTTTTGTACGAGATATGAGATTACTGCTGATTTCTGTTTAATTTACCCAGCATGCCATGCTACCAAGCACGCAACGCTACCCAGCATGCAATTCCCTGACTCCATAATCATTGTAACTATTGAACGCCATATTCGGTTAGTCTGTATAGGCCAGGATTTCTCAAACAAACCGACCCGCCTGCACGTGCAAATAGTCATTTGTCCTCCAGTTATGGAAGTATAAACGTGGTCGTAGGACATATTCACGTACAAGTACAGCCTGCATTTCAATACTGTTCGGAGCAAGTGTGTAAATTTCCATGAGAAAATTGGAGATTAAGTCAAATTATTGTCAAAATAATTATTAGGTAATGCTACATATTTGATACTAATTTTAATGAAAATGGTTGCGACAACAGCTTTCAGTCTATATATTCTAAAATAATCATGATTTTTAGCCGACTCTTGCTACGGATTTGAATAGCAATTTGATTAGATTTTTTATTTCTAAGGTGCCAGCAACATTGTCGAATTGTGAGACACCCACAAACAGACACACGCGCGCGCACACACGCACGCACGCACGCACACTTACTTACTATACAGGCAGAATATGAGGCATATATACGCTTTCTCGCCAAGAACGAATGATTAGCAAACAGCGTGTGAGTTTCGTTGACAAATTGTGCATTTGTTTGAAATGAATTGATCGAACAGAAACGTACTCGCGGTAGCTTGGCTAAATATTTGCTTCGTGCAGGCAATTCGTATTTTGGGCATACACTAACTACTTAGATAACAATATTGAACGCCATGCGATTCTATGGATAAAAATTCGTCAATGGTGCCTTATAAACCAACAACTTATTCAAATTGCTGTTCAAATTCGTGGCGAGGGTCGACTGAAAATTATGATGATTTGCAACAAAAAATAATATTTTTGTTGGTAATATGATTTTCTCATAAACGAGATCGGCCGAGACAATACTCTGTTATACAGGAAATCACTTCTGTCGTGTGACATGCGAACTCGGTCGAAAATTACTGAACCACGAAAATTCACATTTCAAGGCACCATGAGCGATATATAGTATTAAAATCTGCTGGTCCTGCTCATTATAAGTCTAATAGTTTTACACGTGTGAACTGTAGGCCTAGGCATATGTAATTTAAACCCATATGCGCCACAGCTCAGAACAAACATTTCTAAAGACAATTCACCATATCTCGATTATCAGATAATGAATATAATTTAACTATTACCCGATACACAGTATTGCGGGGGTTCCTACACAGGCGGTTGATTCGCCCAGAACAAGGCGGAGAAGAGGGGGAGAAAAAGATGAAACTTATTATTCTGAAGGTAAACGTCTATATTGTATGTCTTTCCTCATATTAATATTGGCAATCAATGTGTTACACTTCAACAGGTGTAAATATGGACGCGGTTGTTAGTATTCCTCGTGGTACAGCCACTACGAGCCAGGTAATTCCAAACTGGAGATGCTATTGTAAATATTAGTAACGATACATATGGAAATAATAATTATAGACTCTCTCTCTCTCTCTCTCTCTCTCTCTCTCTCTCTCTCTCTCTCTCTCTCCCCCCCCCCCCCCCCCCCCGAGCGTCTGGGTGATAACTTGTGTGGCGTTAGTACTCAGCATGGAGATTCCTCTCCAGCCACCCTCTCTCTCTCTGTCTCTCTCTCTCTCTCTCTCTCTCTCTTCTCTGCCTCTGCCGGGTGGTCAGCTGTCAACCAATCAGGTGTGGGCAGCAGGCCATCTGGGCAGATGAGAGAGGCGAGGGGATAAGGAGAGATAGGAGGGAGATGACCGTTGTCAGCCTTTACAGCCACATGTGAATAAACCGCAAAATGTTATATATTTGTTTAAAAATGAGTTTATTATTTATTTATTACTTATTTATTCTGCAAGACTCTCGCAGACCTAAGCTAGTCCCCGACTGCATTTCAAGTCGACGATGATGGCGGTGTAAGCTATCCATTTACATGCAAATGAGAACAATGTATGCTCGAAACAAAGACAGCTGCAATACTTTTTTCTGTTCCTCAACATTAAGACTGTTGAATAAACTAATTTATTTCAGGTTCAACGATTTTGGTACTTATACTACAAAGACGAATTGCCGAATCTCTACTGTAGTATATATGCATTTATTTTATTATTTATATTCTTAAGCTATGAAAACTGGATACACCCACTTGCGGGTGTATATATAGTCATAATTTATGTATTATATATATATAGTAATCGCTTTGTCTGTGTGTGTGCGTGCATGCGTCCGCCCCCGATTCTTTGTCTGGAGCGTTTTTCAAGGGTTTTTCGCGTATGATCACCAAACTTGCTATATAGATGCATCATGGCCTACAGGCGTGTCAAGTATCAAAAGTAGGCTTTTCACGGTTTACTGAACATCATAGATAATTCTTGTCTGGGCTGTAGATTCAAATGTTTTTGTATACAGTAACTTAGGATGCATCTTCACCTAAAGGTGTGTCAAGTATCAAAAATAGGTCAGCGTGACCTACTTTTCACGAATATTTTTTGTAGAGGCTGTGGTTTCAAGAGTCTTTTTATACAGAAACGAAACTTGGTGCATGGATAGTCTACGTTACTGTTGTGTCGTATATCAAATGTGGGTCAACATGACCTACTTCTCACGGTTCACTAAGCATAATAGAAAATTCTTGCATGGGCTTTAGTTTTATGAGTCTATTGTTTACATTAACAAATCTTGGTGTGTGGATGCATTCTACTTATAGTATCAATTCTTGGTTCACCCAACTTCAGGTCTAATCGCATGCGCCCAGCGAACAGCGAGGTGGGGGTGGGGGGTGGGGGGTGTTGTCAGCTGAAATCGGGGATATTGTTTGTGATGCACTGTATCACTAAAGCGCGAGCTATGCATAGCTTAATTCGACATAGAGTTCTTGAGAATGTGATCTTTTGAGATGATCCTTGCTGAGCCATGCTTGATAGGTTGATACATGGCACAAGATGCATGGAGCGTTATGTAGCTCGATTCATGTTCTGTGTCTTTAATCTGCACAATTCTCCGATTCGGCTATTCGATCTTCAACCAAATTCGCACTGTTTAGCGATGCCCGTACCCGTAGTTCAGCTTCCAATTAACGTCAAACAATACAAAGCGCTAGGTATTGTGTGGAGTTGGCTGAAGACCGAATGTACAACTACATGGTGCCGATAAACAGCCACGTAGATTTTGGCATCTACGCAGAATAGTAGCGAGTGAATATAGGCCCTATATATAAACGACCAGATATTCCATATCTTATTTGAGATTCAAATATCAATGTACGTGCAAACTTTCGCTATTGCTCTGAAACGAAACCAGGGGCAGTAATGCGGTGAACCCCACCAGCTGCATGCAAAACAATTTGACGGACAGAAAATATCAACATCACACAGTTAGCAAAATCCGTCCGGGAAGGCGATATTAATCAGAATAATATTGAATGGATGTAAGTTATCCTACAAACCGTAGCAGCAGGGGTTGGTTTGTTAACGGTGACGCTTGCCACTTGGATTCGCCATACACTGATAAGAATAATGTTAGCTCGTCGCCTGGGAAGCCTCTTCACCTCCCGGATGGACGATTATTACAACCATGAACAGCTGACAGTAGCAATTATTGTAATCCCGAAATACGTAATCAACCATGCTACACAAATACTTTTTGAAGGAAGGCTCGTGCTATGGTTGATTCCGTACTTCTAGATTAGAGCGATAAGAATCTTAACATTCCGTTCCAATCAAGGCGAGCGACACGCTTCTACAGGGAATACAATGGACCTTTCCATTTTTAGCTATGCCCCGCCCATCACTAGCTAAGCTCCACCCACACCTCACCGTGTTTGGATTGATCGATCCCCGAATGCCCTAGCTATCAATTTCCTGAAAACTATACAGGGAAGCTGTTGAATATTTTGTAACTAATTAGACTGGGTGCTGTTGCTGCCATAGGCAGCAACAGCGCCCGGTCAAATTAGTTTCAAAATATTCAACAGAATATTTATTAAATAGTAAAAGCAAACAATTTGTACAACAGCCCATAGACCGTCATCAAATATGCGTTCGTGACGTACTTATCGACGTCATTCATGACGTCCTTCATTATGATGTCATTGTACACACCACGCAGTTCATTATGACGTCATATAATGGTTGGGTACTCTGGAAAGGTGAATTACATGCTGTAGAGGTTGTAGTTGGGATTAAGCGCCTACAACACCTATTAATTATCAAACAAATTATTTTCAAAAATGTCCACCAGGTATATTGTGTATGATTTTTTAGATCCCAATTAGATCAATGTAGATTTAACTATATTATATTTTGAAAAAAGCAAAGAAACCAGAGTGCCGACATTTGCGCTCTTGCTTTTGTCAAATTTTCCGGATCGTTCTGATTTTTAGAATCACAACGACTAAAGCTGTGGAATCTTTGTGTACGGATACAACCTTTCTCGTGCTAACACGTCAAACAAATCGGAACATTAGTCTCCGAAATTATGATATTCATAGATTGGGAATTTGATCAGATCTGCATCCGGGTTTTTTGTAATCCGGAGCAGGAACAAAGGCTGAGAAAATATCTTTGGCGGTTTACCGCCTTTGTTGTATTAATATCTAGACAAAGTCCTGTCAGTAGTAAAGACAGCTCCGAGCTAGGACGCATGCATGCATGCATACTGGCGGGCGGGCGGGCGGGCAGGCGGGCGGACGGACGGACCGACGAATGTGAATGCAAACACCCTTTCCCTTAGGGGGCTCAGGTAGAAAGAGTTAGCATGCACATATTCCCACAATCACTGCCAACACCAACTCTACTTTGCGGTACCAGCTTTTACCCCACACCTCAGACTTTCACTACACTACGCCAGTCTCAGTGAAGACTGAAGACCCAGTTCCTGACCTAATAGTGCAAACAACTACGGGCGGGGTTAGTTCAGTGGGAACGTGATACGAACACACACGTGCCGCTGTCTGTCCGTCAATCAATACTTGATGATGTTCCGTGTTCTGGAGAAAGATCCAAGCTCTTGTGGAGGATTGCGGCATTCCTACAGCATGTATCACCCGGGGAGAGAACAAGTTATAGAACGATCACATCCTCGATATCTAGCCTCCTGATGTCTACAAGACTATAGTGGCGAGTGGGGGAGCTTAGTACTTTAACTCTAACAATTTCCGTTGAACAAATGCATTGTAGGTCGGTTCAAACGGGATGCCGCACTGAATTATCCAAATTGTGTAGCAAGATTACAAAACTTTTGGACTGATGAGTGACTGATGCACATGCTGAAGCACGAAAGCGTTGGCCAGGGTGCTGATATGGGGGTGGGTGGTGGTGTCTGGGTGGGGAGAAACCTTACGGTGTATCGTTGGATTAGGTGCGTTGGGGCGGATTCGCGTGGCGGTGTCCGGGCCCACCCCCCTCAGGAAACATTTTAAACCTAAACCGTCTGAGAACTCATCTCCTGCATACACGTCACAGTAAATTGGCCACAATGCTTCTCATTAGCCAATTATGCCACGCGCCATTTAACCCTCGCAAAGTGAGGGTGGGTGGTGGTGTGGGGTGTGGATGTGTTTGTGTGTTTGTGTGTTTGTGTGTGGGTGTGGGTGTGGGTGTGTGTGTGTGGGGGTGGGGGGTGTTGGGTGCTGGTGTTGGGGGCGCCTACGAACGCGAATTGGCTAAACATTATAATAAAAACTAGAATGAATTTGAGCCGTCAATCGTATTATTTAATTAGCCGCCATTCAAAAACACGTAGAAAATATAAATTCCTAGCCTGACATCAAAGATCCTTTTATCAGACAGAGTTATGTGATACATAGGCTGTAAAAGAGGCATTGCAATTGTGAAAGAAAAGGAATCTGAAATAAAATTAATCTCCCTTGCATTTATTATAAAATGAACATGTGTATTCACATCATAATAAAACAAACAAGAGCTCCGTAAACGGCGCATAATACTCATCCACCATAACAAACCAATAAATGAGGGCTATCAGAAAATGGCGATTACTTCCTCAGACCTAGACCAGGCATCCTGTGAAGTTTCAAAGCGATTAGGTAAACGGTCATGGAGTTATCGTCCGGAAACCCATTTTCAAGATGGCCGTCGGTGATTGGCGACCATCTTGGATTTAGGATCATCGTCGAATTTGATAGGGTTCTTCTCCAGACCTCTATATCAACCCTATCAAGTTTCAAAGCGATCTAAAAAATGGTAACAGAGTTATCATCCAGAAACCAATTTTCAAGATGACTACCAGTGGCTGACGACCATCTTGGATTTCGGATCAGTCGTCAATTCGATAAGTTTCTTCGCCATGCCTAAACCAACGACTCTATGAAGTTTTTAAGGGATCCGATAAGCGCTAACGGAGTTACCGAATTGAAACCAATTTTCAAGATGGTCACCAGTGGCTGGCGCCATCTTTGATTTCGGATCATCGTCAATTTCGATAGGTTTCTTCCCCAGACTAAGTGCAACTACCGTCGATTTGTAGTGCTTTTCTGAACCCACTGCACCTTTGTTTTAATCTGGGCACAGAAGGGCACAGTGGGGTATATCACTCATTTTCTATGATACAAGATGATGATGTAACAGACTATTCCCCCCCCCCCTGAGCCTTATCAGAAGATCAGATTCAGGAATGGTGTGTCTACATTCTCTGAAGATAATCAACAAACACGACATGTACAAATTAGATTTAGTAAATGAATAACTGTGACAAATTTTAAGGCAAAAAATTATGTTCCAGAAATCAAACTGAATATATAGGCTAATACATTTATTGAAAGGTCTAACAAGCTAGGCTGAGAAGCAACAATTTTAGGATCATTGGTCAAGGCATGCTTGAATTAGTCATACATCTATGTATATCTTAATAATCATCTTCACTTTCACATTTTAAGTTCCCTGAGATATGGAGTTTAACTGCCTCATTACACACATTGCATTATCATAGACCAATCAACCTGAACCTATTCAACTCTTAAGAGGGTTTATCTCAGCAGGCCTCCGCTAGAGTAATCTAGATGAAACCAGCTACCCTTGAAGTGCGATTCACAACTTAATGACACGAAATTATGAATCTGCTATTTGGACAGCTATACTAATAAGCACACTCTCTTTTGAAATCCAGTCAAAGGGATTACTGTTAAAATCTATTGGATTCGATTCTAATAGAGGATATGTATTTGGTTATACAACACCATCAGCCGTCTCCACCCATTACTTGACTTGCATAGCTTGATCTATGATACTGAAGGCAATTTACTGGAAATAGACTTTGACTATGATTATTAAAATTAGTACTATGCTACCAACTGAGGCTACAGTAATAGAGAATTTGGTTAATACACCTATGTACAAAACTCAAACATAATATTGGATTTCCAACCTCTAGTGTTGTTATCAAGCAACGACTTAAAGACACACCATCAGGGCATAGCATGTTAAATGTTTGAGATGCTATTTAAACACCAATAATTACTCCAAAACATGCTGATATATGTTACCATATGCTCCTCTACATACAATTACTCATTACCATCTCTGAGCCTAGAGCCTCAGCGCAGAGTCTACAGGAATAATAATTGGCGGCTACAACTCGCTTATAATCTGATATACTGGCATGTTAATGAGGTATATATATTCGGATCTTTAATCAGAAATTCATTTAAGTGGTATCGAATAGGTATATGAATGTAAGTGAACTCTGTTTTGTCTTCATTCACGAGGAGGTATGTAGCCTTGAGCTGCTCTGCTGCAGTAGTGTATCAATAGAGCCTTTCCCTCGTCGATAAAGACAACACCATCTGCATACTCCATCTCTATGTGGCAGACGTATCATTGAGATTAGAGGGTTCGGTCGTCTGGAGTGTTCTCGTACAGATGATAGAGCTGCGGCGCTGTAGCAAGTGAAGAGCACTGGTGATAAAACATGACCTTGTGGTGATCATATTGATGTTTCAAAATGTGCAGAAATCATTGATTTGACGTGGACATTTAGTTTTGTGTTTGCCAACAGCAGTCTCACCAGGCGTAGTTAGTCATCATCGCAGCCAGCTTGGTGGAGAAATTGAAGGATCTTGATGGCATCACATGCACCTAACACGTTGATTCCCTTCTTGGAGATGTCACAAATGCTTGTATCGTCGTACCAGTGATGTCAACAGTAGTTTTAAGAGAGGGCGTAGCTGTCCTGACATAGTCTGGGCACAACGCCCAGACTATGTCAGGACAGCTACGCCCTCTCTTAAAACTATTCTGCTTGGCAATCTTATCTTTGATACCAGATAATGTTACATTTGATGGAATCTTTCGGAGGATGTTCAAAATCACGAGATCTGGCTGGTTTCTTAGGTCATTTGTTACAGATGCTAAAGATTTTCTAACTTCTGCTTCTGTCATTGGCCTTTGCAGGGGCCGTGGCTGATTGTCAAACGTGTGTAAAGATTCGTTTTCTGTTTCAGTGAACTGATCTCGGACCCATGCCTTGATTGTATCAGCCTTTACCAGGTCATAGCCGTTGAAGTGGTCATCAGAGTTATGTACAACAAGTGCCGATGAAGTGGTCATCAGGTTTATGTACAACAAGTGGTTGTTTTGGAGTGCTGATTTCAATGCTTTGCTTGCTCTGAACTTCTTTGGACAGTCATTGCTGGACGTGATCTCGCTTACCAGGTCATCTGCTCTTTTGATAGAGAGTTCTTTAAAGTGGTGAACAATGACGGCACCCCCCCCCCCCCAGCGGCCACTGAGAAGTGGTGGAAGAATGGAATCTTGGGGCCCCTCCTCTGCAGCTCTGGGAAATATTGCCTTCCAGTCCTTCGAGAACTCTCTACAAGACCAAACCCGCCAATCTAAATAACTTGAATAATAAATTTAAAATAAAGATGATTATTATTATTATTATTATTATTATTATTATTTTTATTATTATTATTATTATAATCCCAATGGTATGCATGTCACTATAGATTGTGTCTGCCGATGGTGTTGACGTTCTCAACGAGGGAAATGGTCCTCTCGATATACTACCAATAGCTGCAGAAAAGCTCTAGGCTGCAAACCTCTTCGTGAATGAAGCCAAATCAGAGTTCAGTTATGTATATCTATTGGACACCACATTAATGGCGGTACCCCCATCTGGGGGGGGGGGAGGGGGGGGGGCACTGAGAATGGATCTTTCCATTTTTAGCTATGCCACGCCCATCTCTAGCTAAGCTCCACCCGCACCTCGCGCGTGTTGGGATCGATCGATCGCTACACTCTTTGACTATCAATTTCGCTATTGAATATTATGGAACTAATTTGCCTATGGTAGCAACAGCGTCCAGTCAAATTAATTTCAAAATATTTAACAGCATGCTTATTAAATAGTAGAGACATACAATTCGTACAACGAGTCGGACTTAAGAGTTAAAGACGGACCTAATATAATCATTTATGGCGTAATGATTATGACGTCATACTACACACCGCTTAGCTCGCTATGACGCCATGTGACGTCAGATGATAGATGGATACGCCCGAAATGTGAATTGGAGGAAGAACAAAATCTTGGGTTGCCTCATTTGCAGTTCTACCGATATTGGAACTCGTTGTGTAACAGGAAATATGTCCTTCTAGTCATTTTAGTTGTGGATTCGTGTCTCTAATATAACCATGAAAGTCACGATGCACCTATATGAAGATACATATCTTTCGATAATGCTATTCAAATGCAACGGCTGGGTAGCTCCAAAAGCCCTCTTGAACAAACTTGATGTATGTCACCGCAAATATATGTGAATCATTACAAATCATCACTGACCAGCCAGTATACTATCAAATGCAGCACCCTACAAACTTTGTTGCACAGAGCCATGGTCGTATTTAAGGGGGAGGGGGGGGGGGGGCAAGCGGGGCAAAAGTTCCGGGGCCCCCACAAGCAAGGGGCCCCTACAATTTAAAAAATGAGGGGAAAAATGCACTTTTTTGGAAGTTATAGGATATTTAAAGCAAACTTTATTAGTTTAGAACTCTTAATCATGCATTACAATTCTATTCTAATATTTGTGGGGGCCACAATTCTTGTTTGGTGTTTGGCAACAATGTTAATTACCAAACTGTGCAAAATAAAATAAAATAATTTTACAACGAAAGAAAGCGCCATAATTCACCATAAAAGTAGACTCTCTGTCCGTCTCAGAGCACCCAGATGTAAAAAGAATTTCGGGGGGAGGACCCCCAGCTCATTCTTGGCCCCAGGGCCCCACATATCTAAAATACGGCCCTGCACAGAGACACTGTATGTTGGGGTAGCGCAACATCTATTGTCTATGTTCGGACGTCTTCTTCGAATGCCAGCAAATGTGTCTGCTCCGAAACCAATATAATTTGCAGTCGCAGGTGCCAACGGGTATCAGCCACGCAAAAGACGCAATAGCATCAAAGTGTTTTGCGATCAGACCTCACAGAACGTGATCTAGGACCACTAAAGACAACAAAGAATCTAAAGGAGCTCAGGACACTTGCAGTAGATAGGAGACGGTGGAGAAAACTACTTGCAGCTGAAAGAAGTGTTCACTCTTCAGCTGCAGAACACAGCCACTCATCATCATTAGCAATTAGCGATTGTTTGCCATGTTAACAAACATTACTGAATATGACCGAACTGAATTTGACTGATTTAACACCTACCAACTTCAGCAACAGTCAACTCAAATAGCTATCAATTTGAGTAGCATTACTGAATTCAGCAGCAACCACTTCCCGTATCAGTCAGATCTACTCGCAGTCCGTAATGCCAGAAGTTGGTTCCCAAAGGATGCCGTTGCTGCTTCTGTTGCTTCTGCGTGCTGTCCTACTGCTGCCACCGCCGTAGCCGCCGCTGCAATTCTCCATATTAGATTAATACTACTTTTCTACATCGGTACATTCATATCATATTCTCCAATTCGTCATCTTAGATAAATCCGACCTTAAGCAGCTCTATAAATCATCATTCCCAATCTCCACCATGATAAGCGGCAATGATATAAAGCAATAATTCTAAAACTATTATCGAGGTGATGAGTTTCGACCTTTTCATTCCCATTAATAAGCATTTATCGATTGAACATGCGAGAGTAGTTACTAGCTATGAGGGCCGACAGATGATTCGTATTAGGGGCGACGTAATGATGACATCTAAGATCTTCCATAGCAAACTCAAGATAGCTTGGCCGATTGTAAATCACTACTACTATGATAACCGAGTCATTATAAGATGTGCAGAGCGATTCGTGTTAGCCATTTTATCTCATTCTTTAGCAACTAGCGCCAGTTAGCCTCATATTTGTTAGACCTGCAGCAGCAACCGGCACTAATTCCCAGAATGCAACAGCTTTCAAAGTTTTTAATTAACACCAAATATCAAAATTATCAACTGAAGCCAGTTGTTCTGTTGCATAATACAGACAGTGGCGTACCAATAGTCCTCGCACCCCCAACCCCCCCCCCCCAACCCCTCCCCGCAACTGAGGGAGGTCCAGGAATTTAAATTAGAGAGAAAATTATTCAGTCTTCCACACCTCTGTGCCTTGCTATATCTTTGATATGTCTGTATGTGCAAGATGACCCAATGACTATTGCCATATATTTTGTTATAACCGTGGACATATTTGGAATAGATTAGATTAACAGCTATGGCGCCCCTTGTTAATGATGGCACGCCATACATGTATCTATTATGAGAACTATCCCCGTTTTCATACTGGCACAAGGGTAAAATAATTACAAATATTTACTTTTGTAGGTCTCTATAAATGCATCAGAGATCGTCAAATAAGGACTAAGCATGCAGAATCGTCGAGTAGGCTGGGGTGAGGGCCAAGCCCACCAAACACGCCATTTATACTTTTACTTGGCGTATGTGACTATGCGCGACACGCCGCCTAGATATCTTTGCAAATTACGACTATCCTTCAAGGAAGGGTAATGCGCAATACAGCAATCTTATAAATAAGTTAACATGTTTCCAAAAAAGGAAAGATGTTAGCTAGTACAATTTTGAACACTATGTAAGAAATGTTCTGTTAAATATTTTGAACATAATTGGATTAATTTTAATGTGCCTTATAATTCGTCCTAAGTATTCGGGAGGGGGGGGGGGGGGTGACGCAATACACTTTTAAAGGCTAGCTAAACCGGCAACCTCCCCAAACTTTCGTTACAGGTTATGAGGAGGTTAACAGCTAAGATCCCCTTAAATGCATTATAATGGAGCCACAAACGGGGTGTGTGGGTGTCGGGAGTGGGGGGGGGGGGGGGTGCGAGCGACTTGGTCACACTTCTCGTTTCTCTTTCGTTTCTATTTCGTGTAAGAAACGAGAAGTAGACTGGCGGAGCATTGGGGTTTGAGAGAGAGGATTAAGAGGGAAGGGTGGGGTAAATCATGATGATGATGATGATGATGATGATGATAATGATGATGATGATGATGATGATGATGATGATGATGATGATGATGATTGATGGCCCCATTGATGATAATAATTTTGAAATGATGAAGTAATGAGCTGATAACAACAACGAATATTGCTGTAATTTACGTATTAGAATTGATTAGTATTAATTAGTATGCTTAATGGGCAATGGAGGGGTCTGATTCGTCACACAAGTCTATAACGCCATAAACAACTAGGTCAAGTGTATGCCGACGTCACAATCACGCCAGCTAGCGCCGTCATAGTCAGTCATGTGTTCAAGATTTGTAACACAAGTTTATAACGCCATAATCCACTATATCACAATCAGGTATGCCGACGTCACAATCACGCCACCTAGCGCCATCATAGTCAGTCATGTGTTCAAGATTTGTCACACAAGTTTATAACGCTATAATCAACTACATCACATGTGTGCCGACGTCACAATCACGCCACCTAGCGCCGTCATAGTCAGTCATGTGTTCAAATTATTTGTCCCTATAAATATCCATCAAAACAGTCAGTGAACTGTCCTAGGGCTAATTCGCCCGGCCGCTGTTGCTGCCATACGAAGAAACGACGCCCAGCCAAACTGGTTTCAAAATATCCAACATCTTATCTGTATAGTTATTCGAAATTGGGATTCTGAGAATCCAGGTCTCAGAGTATATAAATCGACACCAACACGTCGAAAACGTGGTGGGTCTTTTGCTAAAATGTGCAGGGCAAAGCTGGAATTGCATACCTCTATTAGCCCAAAGTGGAATACTTAATCCAATAATAATTTTGATGCGACAGGCCGCGGACCGCCCTTAAAGCCGTATCAAACATGTGTGTGTATGCGTGTGTGCGTGCGTGCGTGCGTGTGCGTGCGTGCGTGCTGAGCGTGCGTGCGTGCGCGTGTGTGTGCGTGGGCGGGTTAGTGCGCGTTCGCGAGTGTGTCAGTACGTGTGTGCGTTTGCCGTGCGTGTGTGTGTGTTCTTTTTATTATACAATCTGCTTAATTACACTATTCATTTGTTCGACCGCACGAACATGCCTAATTACTTATCGAATTGGTAAATTGATTTATTTTATCGTTTAATTGTGTTTCCATGTATTATAATAGTTCCCGTTGGTAAACGATACGCCTATTCCACGTGATTATTTATGAATCAAATTTGTAATTAATGTATTTATTGTGTAATTTTTCAAACTGTGTCTACTTCCTGGGTATCCAAAATATATAGAAAACATATTTACTCATAAAACCACATTATCAAAAATGCGTATATTATTCTACAAAATTAATTCAAATTTATATTATGCAGAATTTCGACTATTGTCCAGAGCTACACTTTGCTATTGTAGTCGAGCCTGTCTACAGCTGACATCAATCCGAAATGCCAAAATGTTGGTTCCTCAGGACGTGTGCTGTAAGAAAACACGTCCAGATGAGCCGCCGCCAGTTGCAGATGTGGTTTTATTAGCTGACTACTGTCTTTAGAACTCAATTTTGATTGACCACAAGGTGACCACTGTAGACAGGCCCAACACCGTCCCAAAAACGCTTCTTCTGTAGACACTATAACTTTACAATGTCTTGTATATATTCTCTTTTTCTGTATTCCATTCTTCTACTCTTTTTCTTTCTCAACACTTTCTTGCTGTTATCTCTGGAGCTCTTTGTGCTTTTCATCTGCGCTTATGTTTCTTATTCTGCCGCACGTGCACATGGCCTTGGAGTATATACATACTTGACAATGGATAATGATCTAGCTCAATACCGTGCGGCTATAGGTCTGTTTGCCTGCCACCCTCCAAAATCCATAGGTCGACAAAATATATCACCGGACTCATGGAGAATTGCAAGTGACTCTCGCAATTTACATTGCCCAGTTCCTATCCTGTCCTCTGTACTACCTGAATAATGTGATTAATATAATAATAATAAAAAAATTAATAATTTACATGCTCCTTTCATTAGCAGGCGATGTAGTCTAATCCCGGCCCAATAACCAGTAGTGGTCTCTCTATTGTCCATCTTAATGTTTGCGCTCTCAAAGATAAAATCCATCCTGTTGAAGCAAACTTGTCTAATTTTAACATCATTGCTATTACAGAAAGCCACCTTACACAAAACGTAAACAATGACACTAATACACTTCAAGGCTTCCAAGAGCCATATCGAAGGGACCGTCAGCAAGCATGGGGCGGAGTACGCGTCTATATAGCCGATAACATCGCCGCTTCTCGCCGTGTTGAATATGAATCTACTAGTATTGAAATGATCTGGATAGAAATTTATGATCAACCAGAACTGCTAATGTGTGTAATTTATCGACCACCCAATACTGATGTCGATAAATGGCAAATCATTTCCGATAACATAGAAAACGTCCGCGATTTAAACCCGAATAAAAACATTATGTTACTGGGGGGACCTAAATGATGATCTCCTTAGTACGGCAAACCACTACCTAGGTGACATTATTACCAGTTTTGGCTTTTATCAGCTAATAACAGAACCAACCCGCCATGTCTCGAATACATTACTTGACCCTATTATAATTAACAATATTAGGCTTGTCAAAGATAGTGGCGTTCTTGCACCTGTTTGTAGCGATCATATCCCAGCACATATGAACATAACATCCTGCATACCCAAACGGAAATCATACACGCGCCATATATGGGATTACGCAAAGGCTGACTGGGTGAAATTTAGAAACCACATATCTAATGCTCCGCGGAATACCATTTCCGACGAGCATGACGTCGATAGCTGGTGCCAAACCATTACCACAAATATAACTAATGCAGCCAACGCTAACATACCAAACAAAACAGTCACCATCCACCCAGATGATAAAGCGTGGATGTCTAGCAAAATTAGACACGAGATGAGAATTAGAGAAAAACTGTATAAGAAAACAAGGAAACCCAAACAAGAACAGAACCTTGCAAATTTTAAGAAACACAGAAATTCGGTCAAAACCTTAGTTCGGACAGCCAAACAAGAATTCAAAATCAAACTGGCAGAAAAAATAAAAAGGGACGCACAGGTTCCAAACTGTGGTGGAAGTAGAGCAAGTCTTTCTTGTTTGACACTAACTCCAATTTTGGCGATATACCCCCCTTAAAACGTGGTGACGGCTCATTTACCTATGACTTTATTTAAAAGGCTAATCTTCTAAATCACTATTTTTCAAGTATTGCGACGATTGATGAGTCAAATGTGGAATTACCCCCTTTATCCCTATATACAGAACACTTTTTAAATATGATCACAATAACGACTCAAGACGTTCTAGATATACTTTCTAAGCTGGATACCTCAAAAGCTGTCGGTCCCGACAGACAAAGTCCTAAACTATTAGTCATGAGTAAAAAGATTCTAGCTCCGATTCTAGCACGCTTCTTTAATTACTCACTCATAAATTCAAAATTTCCCACCTCCTGGAAAATTGCCAATGTAACTCCAATTTTTAAAAAGGGGGAAAGGGACTCGTGCACAAACTACCGCCCAATCTCTCTCTCTTGAGTTGTCCTAGCAAAGTCATGGAAAGAAAGGTTTTTAAATACGTTTACAACCACATTAGAGATAGTATCACTCCATACCAGTCTGGCTTTCTTCCTCCACATTCTACAGTAAATCAACTATTAGGAATATATACAGATATTGTCAAAGCTCTAGATGAACAAAAAGAAGTACTGTTCTTATTTTCGACGTTTCGAAAGCATTTGACCGAGTGTGGCATCGTGGCCTCCTACAGAAGCTCAAACAATCTGGCACCGCTGGAAATCTACTGTCATGGTTTGAAAGTTACCTTCATAATCGCTACCAGCGAGTAGTTATAAATGGTTACTAATCTACGTTGCTTCGATTACATGCTGGTGTGCCACAGGGCTCCGTTCTTGGGTCACTACCTTTCTTAGTATTTATTAACGATATGCCCAATGACATACTAAACAATATCAGACTATTTGCTGATGATACATGCCTTTATGTGATGTCGAACAACTTAGAAGACCATACACCATCTGTCGACCACGATCTGCAAGTAATGACCCATTGGGCAAACACATGGCTAGTCGATTTTAATGCTTCCAAAACAACGTCCATATTTATTTCTCTACGCAGAGATCCTACTGTTTTTCCAATAAATTAAAAAAATTCTGAAATAGTTCCATCGACCCATCATAAACACCTTGGTATCACGTTCAACAATAACGGTCATTGGCACAACCATGTGGAAAATATAATAGCAAATGCCCAGCTCAAGCTTTCATTACTCAAAGGACTAAAATATATCTTAGACCGCGAATGTCTCGAAATCATGTATAAGAGCTTTATTAGGCCATCGTTGGAATATGCTGATGCTGTCTGGGATAATTTACCACAACATCTTGTTAACAGACTAGAAGACGTACAAAAGGATGCTCTTAGGACAACTAGCGGAGTGACACGGAGTGCCCATATCGAAGATTTGTATATAGAAACTGGCATAGAAACACTTTCCCACCGACGAGAAATTCACAGATTAGTCATGTTTTACAAAATTGTCAATGGGATGACGAGCGAGGCCTTGACTGATTATCTCCATCCACTGATACTAGCACGTAATCCCTATAATATCCGACGCTCGAATTCTTTCACCCCAGTTAGATGTCGAACGGAACTAAGTGCCTGGAACACCCTTCCAGCACCTGTTACTATGTCTAATACCCTACCAGAATTCAAGACCAAACTAAGAGCAATGTCCCGTATTCCCAGTCCCCCTCTGTGGTATTACGTCGGCTCAAGAGTGGCTAATATATGTTTAAGTAGGCTTCGTAATGGCTGTAGTGGATTAAATAGACATCTATTCGATAACTTCCTCTCTGACTCTGCCAGCTGGGCCTGCGGCCATCCTGATGAATCTGTTAAACATTACCTTTTTAACTGTCCACTTTTTAACGAGCAAAGAACCACCTTTGAAAATGAGCTTGCCTCCAACCAAATCTCTTCAACAACCCTAACCACCCAGCAACTTCTATATGGCAGCGCTGACGTTGATGTAGAGTTAAACATCATGGTTTCTACCATTCTATGTCAATATATTACTGACACCTGTCGGTTTAAATGACCTACAGTAATTACAAACACCAATCATGGATTGTGTCGACAAATCTATAGCCGCGGATGTTTCTGGATGGCCATGCAGTGGGGACCAGCACGGGTGACTAGAGCACATCGAGCTCCTCCTTTCTCCTTATACCGCCATGTGATTCGTCAAACCATGCTTTTCTCCTTCTCGCGAAGATTTTATTTTGTCATCATTAGGCTACCTACAACATCTCTCCTCCTCCTCCTCCTTCTTCTTCTTCTTCTTCTTCTTCTTCTTCTTCTTCTTCTTCTTCTTCCTCTTCTTGTTCTTGTTCTTGTTCTTGTTCTTGTTATTATTATTATTATTATTATTATTATTATTATTATTATTATTATTATTATTATTATTATTATTATTATTATTATTATTATTAATGTTATTGTTGTTATTACTGTTGTGACAGTTGGCAATATTATTATTCGCCTCTTGATTTATTTAATGTAATATATTTGTACGTACGTGGGAGACACGCTAATAAGACATGTCTTATTGTGCTCCCACATAGACTAAAATAAACTTTGTTTAAATCAAGTATTCGTAGTTAGGTTCTGTGTCTAACGTACCCACATTTTTGTATGGGTCATTGAGTCCCAGTTTAATAGATCCGAGAAAGAAACGAGGTCGATAAAATCGCGGTATCTGCGTGTTCCTGATTTTTTTTTGGATTTTGGATTTTCGGATTTCTGGATTTCTTCCGATCAGACGTAAAGCTGTGGAATTCTAGTGCATAGTCACACCCTGTCTTGTGTTAAAATGTCGGACAAATGTGCCCCGTAGTTTCCGAGATATCCACAGATCCCGTGTCTGGTCCTATCCAGGGACACGTCTAGAAATACTCGTGTGTCATAAGTTCCTTTGTTGTGTTAAAATTTGATCCAAATCGGATCAGTTATTTTTTTTTAGATAAAGCCCGGAATAATTTTATGACTAACTGACTAAGGGACATGACGGCTTATTTTACACTGGCCTCCAGAAATGTAAACGATGCCCTCTGAAAGCAGCTAGATTTTACATTATTCGGGGATGGATCCCCCAGCACAACATCTGGTGTGTGTTTGTGTATGTGCGTGCGTGCGTGTGTGTGTGTTCTTGCAGGCAGGTGGGGGTGGGGAGGTGGGAGGTTGGGGGGGGGGGGGGGTGCTCGCCACCATTGCTACGCCACTGCACACATACATACTGCAGTGTAGGCCCTATTATAGTATTCACAAATCTCGCACTTTATGGGTAGAGTTTGGTATAGGGACTCGATATCTATAATGTTCAGATATGGCCCAATATTTATATCAATTATTTCCATTCAAATATCGGACGATATAAACCGTTTTTTATTATGTAATAAATATCATGTTGAATCTTAACTACTGCATCCTGAATATTTTTCTTTTACGCTAAAAATCGCAAAAATGATATGATCACTCATGAATAGATTAACTATGGCCTATTGCATCAGCTAGCTAGATAATATAGCATGAGTTGGGGTTTCCTTTAAAGAAAATGTGTATATTAATTTATTATAAGGTCCTGGACCTATACAACTCTTAGCTATCCACGAACTCATGGGCGTTTGAAGGATTTCAACATTGGTGGCGCAACCTGAGGTGACTGGCATAGCGTGCGTCGCTCCCTCTAGCACAATGGAGAAAAGGGAGGGGTCTTCACACCGGGGAAAATTGTGATTTCCAGACTGTTTATTAGGGGAAGGGGGTTTATGTATACGTATATACGTACGCACGTACGTACGTACACACGCATGTGCGTATCTGAGTGGGTGAGTGAGTGAACTCACGGGCGTGTGGGCGACCGAGCGAACGAGCAAACGAGCAAGTGAGTGAGTCTAGGCCGCCCATATGCTAGAGCATACGTGGGCTCGCGTGCGCACGCGTATGCCTAGGCGGCTGAACAAGGACTGTTTTGCTACGGTACGTTGTGAATTCAGTACATGTGTTTTGCTTTGCAAAAGCTTGGTAAATAAATAGACAGGTGTATGTATACAAACTTAAAAACTGATTATATTGACGTCATAGGCTAGTTTAAAAAAAGGTTTGTTTACATGATTGTTAACAATCTTACTGTTAAATTCTGATATTCAGTTCTTCCACAGTTCCACTTCATTAGCGTGAGGAAGTACCGTTAAGTCTGTTAGGTGAAAACGATGTTAATACTGCAGGCCGGTGTCTGCAACTACTCGCAGCAACCCTCTAAACAACGATCTTCTTCGCCATTGTATATGTTAGTCAAAGCTACATGAGATTTAACGTCCTCGTGCCCCGTTAAATATAGACACTTCTGCACGAGATAGATGCCTGTTGATTTCTGTTCAGTTTTACAGCATGTAATGCTACCCAGCCTGCAATTCTCTGACTCCATAATCGTTGTAACTATTGGACGCAATATTCGTTTAGTCTATTGTCTGCGCGTGCAAAGTCATTTGTCTGCCAGCTCTGGCGCGTAAGCATGCACAGAGGACGTATTCACGGCAGTACATTCGACGGTCTGTATATCAATAGGCTACTGTTCGGAGCAAGTCTCAATTTTCAGGAGAAAATAGGAGACAGCTTTTATATACTTTGACAATAATTTGCGTGAAAGCTGTTGCTATCAATGACAGCAGCAACTTACAGTTACAGTATTGTCAAATTAATTAGTAGGTACAGCGATTGCTACCTGCTGCAGATTCTATACTAATTAGAATCAACATTGTTGCTACTACTTGTACCTGCAAGCGCGTTGGTTTTGTTTGAGAAATTCTAGCCTGTGCAGACAATAGACTGAATGATTATGGCGTCCAATAGTTACAACGATTATGGAGTCAGGGCATTGTATGCTGAGTTGCATTGCATGCTGGAACACGATCTCCACAAATGGCGCATAATACCCCGCCTTGATGACAAACCAATGAATGACAGCTATCAGAAAATAGATATTTCTTCCTCAGACCCAGACCAGTCATCCTATGAAGTTTCAAATTGATCCGTTAAACGGTTCAGGAGTTATCATCCGGAAACCAATTTTCAAGATGGCAGCATGTGACTGACGGCCATCTTGGAGTTTGGATAATCGTCGATTCAGATAGGTCAAAGCGATCCAATAAATGGTAACAGAGTTATCATCCTGAAACCATTTTTTCAAGATGGCTGGTGGTGGCTGCCGACCATCTTTGAGTTCGAGAGGATTCTTCTTCAGACCTAGTCCAACCACACAATGAAGTTTCAAAGCGATCCGATAAACGGTTCAAGAGTTATCATCCAGAAACCAATTTTCAAGATGGCCGCCGGTGGCTGGCGGCCATCTTGGACTTCGGATCATTGTTGATTTCAATAGGTTTCTTCCCAAGACGTAATCCAACTACCCTATGAAGTCTCAAAGCGATCCGATAAACACTAACACAGTAATCATCCGGAAACCAAATTTTAAGATGGCCACCGGTGGCTGGCAGCCATCGTGGATTTCGGATCGTCTTCACTTTCGAGAGGATTCTTCCCCGGACCTTGTCCAATCACCATATGAAGTTTCAAAGCGATGCGACAAGCGGCAACAGAGTTATGATCCGGAAATGGCAATGGAGTTATTATCCGTAAACCACTCTGCCGCCCGTCTGCTCATCCATCCCCCATCATATAATACCATGTCAATTCTTTTGGCGGGGGAATAAAAATTGAACAAAAATCAACAGGCATCGCATATCTCGAGCACAAGTGTCTGTATTTAACTGAGTGGCGTGGGACGGCTAGGATTGTGCAATAGGACCACCATACCAGAGTGGAGTGGGAGGGCGAAGATGTTGCAATAGGACGATGGTGGCTGTGCCGCTGCTTATTGAAACATGTGCAATTCTGTAAGATATGCGTAACTGTTTCCTGGCTAGTGCCACAGGTGCACATTGCAGATGTGCCAATCTTCAGCTTGTTGTACATACGAGTACGCAGCGTGAAGTGTCCTGAACGGAGACGAAAGATTATGACATGTGCTCCTCTGGACAGCTGAGTATTGCTGGATGTTGATTCATGTTTTGGATGCTCATCTCTCTACATTTTCTTTACAGCTTGATTGATCACCGTCTAGACCTCTTTGAGTGTGCAACGATCATAGTGTTGTTCTTTTGTTGAGCCATTTTGCTAGAAAGTTAATTGGCTCCTTCGTTTCCCGAGATATTACAATGAGATGGGATACATTGGAGGATAACAGTGCTTGCATTGAGTGGCCGTCTAGATTTATCAAAGACAATAGTAATAACTATTACTGCATGTGGATGCTAGGAAAATGTAGGCACTACATCACATGATTGGCAAGATCATTAAATGTTATATATACACCTGTGCAAAAGTTAAGCACCACCCTATGTTTACGCACATGCGAGGGTATATTCATGTGCTATGAAGAAAGCAATAGCATAAACATTTATGTACCCATCCATCTTAGTGCAAGAGGTAATAATGCAACTAGAGGAATGCTGATTATGATGGTGGGGAAACACTGTATGTTTTTGTTTAAACTTGAAAACGAGGCCTGAATATGGTTACGTTGACACAACTGACAACTATTGCCCTACAGTTGACACACGTGGCTAGATTGTCATTAATGGTGTCTGAAAACGAAGTTTAACATCTGTGCACGAGTTTGAGACTGTCATTATTAATACCGGGTATATCCACCTTGTGCCTGGATGACGGCCTGGACACGACGTCTCATGCTGGTCACCAACCGACTGATACGCCATTGTGGTATTCGTTGCCATTCAAGATGGAGTGCGTCTGTTAATTCCTGTAGGTTCTGCACAGGAGGATCCCTCCTTCTCACCATGTTTCCCAGAATGTCCCAGATATGCTCAATAGGGTTCATGTCAGGGCTCCTTGATGGCCATGGTAGGGTTTCGATGGCATTCTGGTGGAGGTATTCATGCACAGCTCTAGCACGATGTGGTCGGGCGTTGTCATCCATGAATATAGGGTGGGTTCCAGGTGCATGATTTACAAAATGAGGGACCACAACTCTATCCAGTATGGAATCTTGATATCTTTGTCCATTTAGTGTTCCAGGTACAGTCAACAGATCCAGCTTACAATCAAATGAGATGCACCCCCATATCATAACGGAACCCCCACCAAATGGAACTTCTTCCTTGATGTTACGTTGGTCGTACGCCGTGCGTCTGGACCTCCATACACGAGTTCGACCATCTGTGGCATGAAGCAGGAACCGACTTTCATCGGACCAGTGTACCCGTCTCCAGGATCTCATGTTCCAGTGTCTTCTTTCGTTGCACCACCTCAGACGCTCCTCTTTGTGGTGTGCAGTGAGGAGAGGACGTCTGACAGGTCTCCTAGCTTTCATGCCAGCAGCATACAGTCTCCTTTTGACGGTAGACATTGACACTCTATTGCGCGTTTCCCATTGCTGGCTGAGCACTCTGCTGTTGGTGAATGGAGATCTCCTAACAAGGCGTACTAGGGCTCGATCATCACGGGCAGTAGTCTTCTTCGGTCTTCCAGATCTAGGCCTGTCCTTCACCTCGTTAGTTTGCCCATGTTTTGCAATCAAACGACTGATTACAGTATGGTTAATGTTCAGCTGTCTGCCAATCTCTCTGCATGACATACCAGTGGTATGCATGCCTATGATATGCCATTTCACACGATCACTTAACCTTCGTCTTGCCATAGCGGTTCACAATCAAGAGCTAATTCTCTCTGTACAAATAAACCACGGTCATGAACACAAAATTCCTAATCTTGTCGCCTAAATCTGTATGTAATGTTCTACACCTCAAACTGGACTTTTACATAACTGAACACGTGTGCTGTTTCCCGCCACGCACGGACATCAAGCGGCGTGAAGTCATGCATGCATGTGCATTTCGTACTTGGAATTATGTCAGCTAACGCGGGGACAAAAAGTATGGCAGCCTAGTTGTACCATCATGTTTCTACGTTCTATTGTTTTTGCTGGTGCTTAACTTTTGCACAGGTGTATATATAGTCAGCGGATCTCACTTAATTCTGAGTCGAGACACTTTTATCAAACAAGAGACAGATTCCAATTCTTAGTGAGAATCATCAGGATTTCTCGTTTTTCTCATTGTAATATCGTCCATGAAGAATGGTGTAGGGCTGTAACTATGTATTTAACTCTATCAGAAAGATCGATTTCTCCCTGCTTAGACACTGCCATCAAATCACAAAACAGTGCTCCGGAAGACTAGAACCAATCTTGAACACTGCCTCCTCGCTAGAGACAGATGTGTGCAGGTATGTCAATGTTCATGTGAAGGTTTTAGCCTAGCATGCTTCACCTATGCAATAGCAGAAATACACAATTAGGATCGACATACATACTTTTACTATATGCTATCGAGACAGTTCTTCCCACATTGATAACACACATTTGCCCAGATTATTTTGCCGAATTCTATCACTCTGTGTGCAAGAAATGGCCTCTCAGGACATTAGATTTTTAAGCAAAATTTCTAAAGATACTCATTTCCCTAAAATTGTCTCCAAATCGGGTAGACATTTACCAAAATTGAGAAAATTATAACGAGAACAATAGATTCCCAAATAATGACGGCTACAAATATACGCATCAAATAACAGATTCAAAGAAAGCCATAGTCAATGATTTTCTGCTACTCTCATTGCTTCGGGATAGCTTTAAGCTACATGTCTATTCCGAATTCGTCTCAAATTCATTAATTACTCTAATACAAGCGATTGCACGGAAATGAACAATTTCATCAAAGATTTTCAAGGGTTCAAGGGCAATATATCTATCTTTAAAGATTTACATATCTTTATATTGTATTATTATACAGGTGCCTGCTACACCTACTTTGAATTTCATCAGATTTATGTGATACTTCTACTAAAAGCATAAATCAGGCGTAATTTATGAAATTATATATATATATATATATATATATATATATATATATATATATATATATATATATATATATATATATATATATATATATATATATATATGCGTACGGGAGGACGGATGGATAGATAGATAGATAGATAAATAGATAATCCTTCACTTCACGGATATCAAGTGATGTAACTTGTCGAATTGCCAATGCCTTCTAAATGTGCTCAAATGCACTGAAATGTGCAAACTCCAAATAAGTGACAATATGAGGGAACACACTGAAGAATATTCCTGTGTTGAAAACAGCTGAGATAATGACGAGGACAATGACGGTGGTCATTACACTGATTAGTGTCAACAATGTCTCGATGAAACCCACTGCATCTCAATTCTAACGTAGACTAACCATACAAGAAAACTTATTTGCCTGGGCGCGGGTGCTGCCTACTGCAGATTAAAATCCAGATATTTAGCAGGAAATTCATGAATCCATTGAGTGAGTGCTCTGGAAAGGTGAATTGTCTGTAAGTAAATAGTTGTGCAAACAAATTCAATGTGTATACTGACAATTCACCTTTCCAGAGTACCCACCCATCATATGACGTCATAATGAACTGCGCGATGTGTACAATGACATCACAATGAATGACGTCATGAATGACCTCGATAAGTACGTCACGAACTCATATTTGAAGACAGTCCATGCGTTGCTGTACAAATTGTTTGCTTTTACTATTTAATAAATATTCTGTTGAATATTTTGAAACTAATTTGACTGGGCATCCAGTCAAATTAGTTTCAAAGTATTCAACAGCTTACCTGTATAGTTTTCTGGAAATTGATAGTCAGGCAATTCAGAGATCGATCGATCCCAACACGAGCGGGTGTGTGGGCGGAGCTTAGATAGAGATGGGCGGGGCATAGCAAAAACTGAAAAGGTCAATTTCTTACATTGTAAAATAATGTGTCATTTCTGACCATTGTTACTGATGCTTACTTTATTTTAATATCAACTGAGAACCTTGACGGGTACATATAGCTTGTGTCAAATAAACATAATGACAATATTGAGAGGATATCAGTGGATAAATAATTGCATGAATTCCTGATAACACGATGTGAAGATTGTATATATTTTAACTTTTTAAAACTGATTTGACATGCTTTTGCTCATAAATGTGTTTCATGGGTTTTAGCCATTTGATGAAGCAAGTTTATGCGGGGTGCGCGCATACCCACACATCACACATATAAGACAGTGGAAAAACCCCAGAAACCAACTACAGACCACTCAAAACAAATTAAATACATATTATATACTTCCATAAAGATAGCCACAGTATCAATGACTTTGTTGTATTCATGAGCCATTAAAATAATTTGTGATTATGACAAAAGATGAATTGACAATGTTCCTGTAGCAAGAATGACGGAAACCACGCAGGCTATGCCAAATACTTAGATTTTGCTCACTGTATCCTAGCCTGGGCGGCTGAGCAAAGGTGCTGACTGTATGTTGTAGATCGCAGCATTGCTGATTTCGTTCAGTACAGGACAAGATACAGCAGAAAACATGGTACGTCAAGTAGGCCTATCAAAGGCTTCTAACTTTTATGGATCGAAGGTATTTGTTGTTCATGCATCCGTAAGTACACACATGGAGCTAGTTATTCCAGCTAATTCATGCATACTATCATGTAACTCATCTTGTATCCCGTTATTAATATACAGCAGCGTGTAGCTGCAATGTGTGACTAAGAGCATGTTGTGATGGCAGATTTATAGCACGCATTGATCTCCCAACAGTCAAACCGGCTCGAAACACCACCACTATCAGTTGACACTAGATACACAATGTAGCAGAGATCGAGATGTGTGTACTGGAGGAGGTTAGAAGAAGGAAGAAATGGAAGACGAATTGTTACAAATGCTTTGAATACGTCTAAACAACGTAGGATATTAGGTTAAATAACGTTGTTTTGGGAGAAGGTGAGCTGTTATTATAACCTGGCTGAATCTACAGAACAGATAAAAAGAGGATTTAGATGAAATATGTTATGAAGATATATATGAATAATAATAAGTGTTCCTTTCCACCAGAATTAAATAAGGTGCTTTCTTAAGGCATGTGTGAAAATCTAAAATGAGTCTGTTATCGACGTATCTCTGATGCCAATTGGTTCTCCTACAATGACACAGGGCCCATGTGGACTGATTTCGTGTCAGGTACAGTCATATTGGAATTTGAATATTTTCACTTAGGGATAAAACATCAAATAAAGGTCCCAAGTGGCCTGTATAAGTTGCTTGGAATATTGTGAAATCCTGACATTTCAAATAAAAAGAGCATGTTAACAGGAATTCAACAGTTCTGGCCAGAAACAGAAGAATAGGTTTAGTACAAATTGTGGCCGGGCATTTTATGAGTAATATTTCAAACGATTTCCTGGACCTTTTCGGAAATCCATGCCCAACGAAAAAAAATTACCAATTAAACTTCTGCATAAGTTTTCAAAACTCGACTACCTAAAGTCTTTCCAGACAAGTTTGGTTGAAATAGGCCTAAGAATTAAAAATGAATCATTATAACCGATTTCCTAAAACATTGTCGGAAATTCAATACAAAAGGAATTTAGCTGCGGCCCGTGAGTAAAGCGCAAAGATGACAAATGCAGTGGCGTAGGCAGCGTGAAATTGTCCAGAGGTAAAGAACCGAAACACATTTAAGTCTATATTATAGGTAAGGAGTAACGAGGAAAAATAAAGACTGGAAGGTAATCTCGTAAGATACAAGAGGATCCTTATAAACCAAATGAATGATGACAACTACTATAGTCTAGCGGATGGCTTCGCTGGGGCCGAGTTATACGTAATCTCTGATACAGCTGTTTCTCCTGTAACCGGAATCTATACCATCTGCATTGTTACGCCATTCCATCCCAAGGGATCTGAGCGGGATAGCTATCAAAGCACAAGCCAATGTATAGATGACCAAAACAATGCTAACTGGAACAAACTAATTTCGTTTCTAAACAGAATACCACGTGAGCTTGTGCACGCGCCCATAGATACTTCTTATTAAAATCTTTTTTAACATAATGACAATTTTGTTGACAGGTAGCAATATGTACAGTAATTGCAAAGCGGGCAGGATATACTGTCTATCGGCTCTGGCTAATAAACTTAAGCAGCCTATTGTGCCATTATCTAATGTCAGGCGTAAACATATATAACGACGCAGCCGAGTGTTCCGGGTTGTAAGAAATTCAGCCGTACGCTGAAAAAAACTACTAGTCGCCAACCAATTAGTTGTTCAGATTAAACATGTTAACATAACATAACATAACATAACACGTATACAGCTTACCAGGACTTTTACGTCCTATTATCAGCTGGTGTATAAACTATAATTATTAATTATTAATGTATGGTGATTTTCGGGTGATTTGGCTTATCTAATGCTCTATAGTTGTAGTACACTGGGTGCGCTACATAGATTTTGTCTAGTCTAGCTTTGAATGTGTTTATGGTAGGTGCGTCAACGACTGTTTCCGGTAATGCATTCCACCAGTCTATGATTCTGTTGGAGAAAAAATTCAGTCTATTGTTAGTATTCGCTCTAGTTTTTCTAATTTTGAATTTGTGGCCACGTGTTCTGTCATCTTGATTTAATGTGAAAAGTTTACTGGGATTTACTGAGTAGATATTATTAAGATACTTAAAAACATTTGAGATCTCCTCGTATTCTCACTAGTTGTGAGTTCTAAGTTCTTGCTTATTTGTTAACAAATCAAGAGACGATCACGCGCTTTTGCAGGACATAGGTATCAAACAAACCTCATCTTTATTATTTTTAAATAGCTAATTGCGACATCATCCATGGCCATATAGTTTCTAACCTGCGCGTGCCAAGTAACATATCTATAACGAGACTCCAGGGTCAACCCCGATCTCCTTTAAGACAAGTGTTCTCATAGTAGGTGTTCAAATGTCTTGCATAATTTGATTTTGCAACTGCATGAAGTGGTCTTTATGTCAGCTGAACACTTAATAGAACCGGTTTTTGGCACACGTGCACTTCTTTCTCTTTCCACACATTACATTGGCTGTTGAAGTAGAACTTCGCACACAAGGCCCCCTACAGCCAAAGCTTTCATGTCGCGCTGCGAAGTACGTGGTGGATTCTTACCAAAAAGCGTCTTTATTAATTATATTATTATATTCCGACAAAGATACTTAGCTTCTCGCTGCTTGAATGAGGCAGTTACACAAAAGGTAGCTTGAAAGACGTTATGTGTACGCTTATACACAACTGGTTGGCGACCTAACGATTTCAACTTTGGGAGACCAGTAAGGTGTTTAGGTGTACTAGGGGCGGAGCCAGGTATGTGTGTGTAGGAGGTGGCGGTGACCAGTCACCACCCACCCCCTTATTTGGAATAACAATGTTGTTTTCAAATTTTGTGTATATAGGCCGATATCGGATCAGATGTCGGCCTGCTGGGCTCGTTAATGCATTTCCCATTGAATGTTTCTACCATTCCACCGCTCCACACACACACACGCACGCACGCACGCACGCACGCACGCACGCACGCACGCACACACACACACACACACACACACATACACACCGCATGATGTCACATCCACGGCTGAAGTTCACACTGGAGTTACTATGCACCTCAATGAGGTTGTACAACCTGCACGAATGCTACAACAACCTGACGCTATCATAATTGATGGGTGTGCCATACTTTGGGTTAATACACTGGCCTGCACAAAGAACAGTTTAAACATATGTGGATGGTTTCCTGAGCTACATTCTTGAGAAGCTTCGCCAGGCGAATGTGTGTCTGGTATTTCATCATTATTAAGCCCACAACATCGAGTGTAGTGCCAGGACATCTGACGCTGGCAAGCTTGTAGGGTTACAGGATCACACTTGATACAGCACTACCACCACATCAAGTTAACTGTCACTGCAAACAAAGTACAGCGTATAGGGATTATTTACGATCAACTTATCAAGAAAATTAGACTGTCATACGCAGACAAATGGAGGTCACAACTTAGTGGAGTAAGTTATTGCTAATTTTGTATTTTGGTGGCCATCGGAAATTTTCTAAAAAACCCCAAACCTATCTATGACCACCAAATGAGTTTTCTTCCTTGGTGTCTGGTACCACTTAAACAATGTTTAATGGACATAATCAGACTCTATCTCCCTGAAAAACGACATATAGGCACTGAAATCATCATTATATCTGATCGACAATGTGAAATAGAGATAATAATGGATGTTGGCAGGCATCGTGGTCATTAATAAATTTTGAGTAAATGTCCGTTGGTCTATGTGACGACCCAAACTAGTTTTATCGTGCATAATTCAACTCTGTGATCCCGAAAACCTACAGCTAGACACCAAAATCGTTATTCTACCTGTTCAGGAAAGCAAGATATAGCTGATAATGTATTTTGGCGGCCATCTTGGTGACCATCTTATATATTTTTTAATTCCTCAAGGGTGCCAGGGGGCATCATCCAGTTTCATGGCTAAAAAAACCACTAAAAACAATTGGGAGTCCAATTTTTACGGGTTTCCGGTCTGGCAACCAGACTAATGCATGGCCACAAGGTACCAATCACAACAGATCAAATTTGCAAACCTTTCATTGAACCTCATCCACGCCGAATGAGATCATCATCGCGATTTGCTGACGACCATTGACATAATCATTTCTGCGAATGATGGCCAAGAATCAATCTGCTTTGTCTTTACTCATGCGTAGTGCGTCTTTTATAAGCATCATTGATAAATACATTTGCAACTTTGATCATTCCTGCAACAACCGAGCCATTGAGTCATACTCCTGAAACCAGGTATACGTATTGATTAATCAATAATCGATTAATCAATACTTATACCTGCCACGGATGCATTTGGTTATCGTGTAACCTTTTTACTCAGGCCATCCTCGGAGGAGATATTTTGTGTCACCCCTTTAAAGGATCCTAGATCCACCCCTAGTGTCCCTCCAACTGAGGGGTGGGATGGGGGTGAAGCACCGAGGTTCTTCCGCTGGAAATTTGTGAAATTAGGCTTTTTGAATAGCCACTTTATCAACACCGCAATAGCCTACTTGCTGCATTAAAACGGGTTTGAACATTTAACATGAAATGTAAAATCTGAATTTTATCGATTATTTGAAAATTTTCTGTTTATTTGATGGGGTGCGGCATAAAATATGGCGCACACCTACAAATAATTTGTGGTGCGGACATGTTGTGGTTGTGATGCTTTTGGCATCTAGAAGGCCAAGGCGCATGTATCGCTTACCAGGAACATCAGCATTTCATGTGGAAAGGCCGTGTTCCACACGTAGAGCTCTAGAATATAGATTTTTTTTAAATATCAGAAATTGAAAAATCCTGGCCAGAAATCAAAATTTACGTTCTAAAAGTACAAATTGTGAAAGGGCATTTTAGAAGTAATACTTTTGACGATTTCCTTTTGAAAATCCAAGATTGTCGCCAAAAGAATTAACCAATCAAAATTGTCTTTGACAAGTCTACCACACTAGGATTATTTCACCCAAGTTTCATTGCAATCATGCCATTGATAAGAAGTAGCATTTTATTTAAGGGAATTCTGGGCAATTTTCGGAAAATCCAAGATGGGGTGAACCGGGAAAATCAACCAATAAAAATTCTGAATAGAAATTCTGGAACCCACCACGATAAGATCCTTTCGGTTCCATTTGTTTAAATTCCGACAAGATGGTTAGGAGATATGGTTTCAAAAATTTCCAGAAAATTTCAACAAGAGGCCCAAAGTGGCTACTGGCACACCCGAACAAAACGAGATGACGACTGGAAAAATTTACCAATCTAATTTCTGATGGCTGTCAAACTGTTTATCCGACAGTTTCGAAAATGGCAAATTTGAAATCGGAATACCCAAAAACCTGTATAAAACCAATTTCGGCTTCAAAATCCATCAATATGACTGCCAAACATGCTACATTTTGATTGGCCCACGGTGGCCATGTTTATTGATGTATCAACTTCCTTGAACAAATTTGTATCACTTAGTCCCTAATCATATCTCCCAAACTTCGTCCCGATCCGTTCAGAGGATCTGGATGTCGTTTTTTGCAAAAACTAGGTCATCCAACATGGCCGCCAAACCATTTGACCAATCAAGTTCCCTTGAACAAACTTGGTTCACCTCTTGCCCTAAATGATATTTCCTGAGTTTTAAACCAATAACCCAAAAGGTTGCGGAGATTTTTAGACGTTTATAAAAATCGGCCAAAATCCAAGATGGCCACCGTCCAAATTGGTCGATCGGCTTTGTTTGAACAAATCTCTATGCCCGAAGGATGTTGCCTGCAAACTATAATTGAAATCGTGGACAGTGGTTCTCGAGAAGACATTTTAAATTTCCCATTGCTTTAGTATGGGATCGTTTGGCAGGAAAATGATCCAAGATGGCACCAAAACGTTTCTGACAATTTCATAAATGGCAAATTTGAAATCAAAACACACAAAAGCCTATATAAAACCAATTTTGGCTTCAAAATCAATCAAATAAAAATATCCAATATGGCGGCCAAACATGCTAAATTTTGATTGGCGAACAGCGGCCATGTATTTTAATCCCTAATCGTATCTCGCAAATTTTGGCCTAATCAGCAGTTCTGGATAAGTCGTTTTCACGAAAGCTAGGTCATCTAAGATAGCCGTCAAACTATTTGGCTAATCAGGTTCCCTTGAACAAATTGGGTTCAGCTCTTTCCCTAGATGATATTTCATGAGTTTTGAATCACTCCCCCAGGTAGTTTCGGAGATTTTTAAACACATTTCTAAAAATTGGCCAAAATCCAAGATGGCCACCAGCCAAATTGGCCGATCGGATTTCGTTGAACAAACTTGAATCTCTATGCCCTAGGGATGCTTCCTGCCACATGTAATTGAAATGGGCTAGTGGTTCTTGAGAAGTCATTTAAAGAAAAAGTTGACGGATGGCCGCCACTTTCAGGCCTGGTGAGCTAATAATTCTTAATCCAAGATGGTTGCCCAAAAAATTGATCAATCACAATTCTGAATAGTTTCTAGAGCTTACTACCATAGGATTCTTCCAGACAAATTTGGTTTAAAATCTGCAAAGCTATTTAGAATTAGGTACGTCTTAAAGCAAAACTTGAGGGACAGACGGCGGACAGATGGACCATGGCATAAGCTCATTTGGCCCGCTGAGCTAAGATTAGCGTAATCCCCTTCCAATGCATGTATTTACATCTTCAGACTGACTATTGCCATTACATCCATACATTTGAGTTGTGTGTATATAGGTGTATGCATCTTTCCACAACAATCACTATTAAAGCACTGGATTGGGTAACTCAAGTTCTAGGCTTTTTAGCATTTCGAAATGTGGATAGCATTAAAATGGGTAGTCCAGCATCATACAATGTCCTCTTCTTAATTAGTAAATGGCGGGCAATTCGATACCTCCTGCTGAGGCCAGCTGGATGGTATGTAATCACCAGAGCTTCCACACATGCTATGATTAATGCTTGTTAATCTGTATTGGAATTTGATAACTCCTTTGTCACAGATTAGATGCTGATTTTGCAAGGGTATTCTCGTTGATGTTCCCAGGAATATCACAGCGTGTAGGATTCCAATGTATAATACCAAGGCAATGCCGGTAGTGGTAGTGATGGTAACAAGTCTTCCCTTATCGCAACTTACTTGAGTTAAGAGAGCACCTGTAATTAGTACCCACATAAACCCAGTGCCCACACATATAAAGTGCAGCATAACAGTTGTCACAAACACAGGGATGGGAAAGTGGCATCCATAAAGATTGGCAAGTTGTAGAGCTACTCGTACAAGCGTCCTTCAGATTCTTGAGACATTTTTGTTTGCTCACATGCTAGCCTATGTGTGAACGACTAAAATAGTCATCTTTGTCTATGATATATGAGAACTGTGCAATAATAAACTCCCACTGTTTGTAAACAAAACACATAAGAACCATATATCGATAGACAATCGTTGATGCAGTTCTGTTCCAACAAAACACACACCTCCAGCCGCAAGTAATTTCCTGATCTCCATGAACGATTATCATTTAATATGTATAAGAATGATTTTATGTTTATAATTATGAAACAGTGTTACTGTTACAGGATGCTGAATTGGCACTTTTTCATATTCCATTATTTTATTGCATAATAACTATTAAACAGCTGATCATTTTAAACAAGCCCCTGCAGGCTGCAGCTGCACCATTGTTAAATGACAGCTTACATAGGCTGCAGCTGCACCGTTGTTAAATCACAGCTTACATAGGCTGCAGCTGCACCGTTGTTAAATCACAGCTTACATAGGCTGCAGCTGCACCGTTGTTAAATCACAGCTTACATAGGCTGCAGCTGCACCGTTGTTAAATCACAGCTTACATAGGCTGCAGCTGCACCGTTGTTAAATCACAGCTTACATAGGCTGCAGCTGCACCATTGTTAAATCACAGCTTACATAGGCTGCAGCTGCACCATTGTTAAATCACAGCTTACATAGGCTGCAGCTGCACAATTGTTAAATCACAGCTTACATAGGCTGCAGCTGCTCCATTGTTAAATCACAGCTTACATAGGCTGCAGCTGCTCCATTGTTAAATGACAGCTTACATAGGCTGCAGCTGCGCCATTGTTAAATCACAGCTTACATAGGCTGCAGCTGCTCCATTGTTAAATCACAGCTTACATAGGCTGCAGCTGCGCCATTGTTAAATCACAGCTTACATAGGCTGCAGCTGCTCCATTGTTAAATGACAGCTTACATAGGCTGCAGCTGCGCCATTGTTAAATCACAGCTTACATAGGCTGCAGCTGCTCCATTGTTAAATGACAGCTTACATAGGCTGCAGCTGCACCATTGTTAAATCACAGCTTACATAGGCTGCAGCTGCGCCATTGTTAAATCACAGCTTAGATAGGCTGCAGCTGCTCCATTGTTAAATCACAGCTTACATAGGCTGCAGCTGCACCATTGTTAAATCACAGCTTACATAGGCTGCAGCTGCACCATTGTTAAATCACAGCTTACATAGGCTGCAGCTGCACCATTGTTAAATCACAGCTTACATAGGCTGCAGCTGCACCATTGTTAAATCACAGCTTACATAGGCTGCAGCTGCACCATTGTTAAATCACAGCTTACATAGGCTGCAGCTGCTCCATTGTTAAATCACAGCTTACATAGGCTGCAGCTGCTCCATTGTTAAATGACAGCTTACATAGGCTGCAGCTACACAATTGTTAAATCACAGCTTACATAGGCTGCAGCTGCTCCATTGTTTAATCACAGCTTACATAGGCTGCAGCTGCTCCATTGTTAAATCACAGCTTACATAGGCTGCAGCTGCTCCATTGTTAAATCACAGCTTACATAGGCTGCAGCTGCTCCATTGTTAAATGACAGCTTACATAGGCTGCAGCTGCACAATTGTTAAATCACAGCTTACATAGGCTGCAGCTGTTCCATTGTTAAATCACAGCTTACATAGGCTGCAGCTGCTCCATTGTTAAATCACAGCTTACATAGGCTGCAGCTGCTCCATTGTTAAATCACAGCTTACATAGGCTGCAGCTGCTCCATTGTTAAATCACAGCTTACATAGGCTGCAGCTGCTCCATTGTTAAATCACAGCTTACATAGGCTGCAGCTGCACCATTGTTAAATCACAGCTTACATAGGCTGCAGCTGCTCCATTGTTAAATGACAGCTTACATAGGCTGCAGCTGCACCATTGTTAAATCACAGCTTACATAGGCTGCAGCTGCACCATTGTTAAATCACAGCTTACATAGGCTGCAGCTGCTCCATTGTTAAATCACAGCTTACATAGGCTGCAGCTGCACCATTGTTAAATGACAGCTTACATAGGCTGCAGCTGCACCATTGTTAAATCACAGCTTACATAGGCTGCAGCTGCACCATTGTTAAATGACAGCTTACATAGGCTGCAGCTGCACCATTGTTAAATCACAGCTTACATAGGCTGCAGCTGCACCATTGTTAAATCACAGCTTACATAGGCTGCAGCTGCACAATTGTTAAATCACAGCTTACATAGGCTGCAGCTGCACCATTGTTAAATGACAGCTTACATAGGCTTAGCTTTATACCCACCATATGTCCTTGACTTGCTGTGACTCTGTTCACCTGCTTGCTGTGACTCTGTTCACCTGCTTGCCGTGACTCTGTTCACCTGCTTGCCGTGACTCTGTTCACCTGCTTGCCGTGACTCTGTTCACCTGCTTGCTGTGACTCTGTTCACCTGCTTGCTGTGACTCTGTTCACCTGCTTGCCGTGAATAGACACATCCATTTCTAAACTCTGCCACACCCATTAATAGCCAAGCACTGTCCAGTTTCACTGCAGGTTTGAATCGATTTTAACACCTTGAACCCTGAACTTCCATATGCTGAACTTTAAGGCAGCTATAATGAATTATTCACATAACAAGGGATTCATCCACTTCCAGACCGGTTTCACTATCTTCGGTGTTCGTCAGATAGAGGCAGGAATTGAATCGACAACCTTTGGTCTCTGAGTCGAGCTCATTACTAGAGGACCATGGGTGTAACATGGTGTCCAGGTAGGTGGCTGACATACTATAATTAGACAACTGTCGGATCGCCATTGATTATGTGCCCAGGCATCTTTAGCTTGTACGATATCACAGAGACCACACGTTTATCCAGCCATCCAACCACTGGACCTTTCCAATTTTAGCCATGCCCCCCGCCGATCTCTAGTTAAGCTCCACCCACGCTTCACCCGATCGATCCCTGAACTCCCTGACTATCAATTTCCAGAAAACTATACATGTAAGCTGTTAAATATTTTGAAACTAATTTGACTGGACGCTGTTGCTGCCAATGGCAGCAACAGCGACCAATCAAATTAGTTTCAAAATATTCAACAGCATCTTTATTAAATAGTAGACATACAATTCGTACAACGCTTAGTCCGCCACCAATTATGCATTCATGACATACTTATCTACGTCATTCATGATGTCATTGATTATGATGTCATCCTACACGTCACGTAGTTGATTACGACATCATATGAAGGATGGATAAACTGGAAAGGTCCATTGTATATAGGTAATTGTGCGGTATTAGAATCGTGATTAAGTGCTGATCAGGCAGGGACAGGATTTGAACCCATGGTCCTCTGGTAATCAGGTCGACTCAGACCAAATTTCATGGGTTCAAATCCTGCATCCACCGGATAAGCACCAAAAAGTGTGAAACCGGTTGTGGAATGTATGTCACTAGATGAGTCTCATGGTGTGTGAATAATTCATTAATCACAATTCTGTAACAGCACAAAATTATGTAAATGCTAACAAGGGCAATCAGAGATTGCAGATCTTTGCTCTGCCAGTTTTGTCACACAGTGATACTGTAAAAGGTTTTCAGATTTTCTGGAGGATTTATGGATTTTTTAGGCTGTTCCTGGATTACGTTCCCAATTGTTGAATCACAGTGTATGGTCAGACTTTTTCCTGTGCATAAATTCGAACCAAATCGGACCAACAGTTTCTGAGATAGACACAAATCCAGAATTTTTTTTAGCCGAATCACGGTCAAAGTCTGGAAATCATCTTGGACTGCCTGACTGACTGGGTTCCTTTAATGTGTTAAAATTTAAGCCAAATCAGATCAGCAGTTTTTGAGATACGTCTTCGGACACATTCACACACACGCACACAGACCAGATCACAACAGCCTCTTCTCCTTAGGGGGCAAGAGTAACTAGATACAATTTGTTGAATATTTTGAAAATCTGAATGGGAGCTGGGTTTTTTAAATTCACCAAAGATATACAATTGAGATGGTTAGTCCAATTTTTTACCCCTTAATGTTAGACCTCCATCATTTGCTCGTGACATCAGCTAACACATTACAAGTGAGATATTTTGAATATGACGTAGCATACTTGAGTGGAGGCCTACCAAATATGAAGCCAATATCAACAGAGTAACGGCCCACAGATCAGTAAGTTAAAAGCAACTGATAAACCTATGTACTTATAGCTAACTTTAATGGATAAATTTGTCAAATGGATAGACAGTTATAACACAATAATCATCTTCCCTACTTGCTTTCAAACAAGCTTCGACAATGTCATCCAATAGTCCATGCCATGTGATGAAGCTTGCCATTAAATCAGTTGATTTCAGTATACATCTTTAACCCATGAATGACTAAATTTGGTCAAGAAAATCAAGTTGTTTATTCAATTTCCATTTGCAGGCCGAGACTATTTTTGAATCTTTAGCACTAAAAAGACTGGCTCGCCAGTCATTCCTATGAAATTTTTTAATATCCTTCTCTTGGGCTGCAAATGAACATGTCTCAATGACACTGCAGAGGCCGGTTTGGGCTGGCTTCACCATGAAAGGGTTGAACATAGACTTGACAATGGAAAATAGACACATGTTCAGTGGAATAATCAGTTCACGACGGCTGAACTACTGCTGTGTGTGCATAATATATCCAGATGTATAATAGGGACCATTATCAAGCTAGGTCTACTGAACTTAGCAGAATATGCTGGCTGTATTACACACATTTCATAACATTCTCTCCATCACCACTCAACACAAACACATCACACTGTCTAGCATTACCTCTCTTCCTATCACACAGTCAGATTAAATCACAATGTATATACAAGATTTACATACACACATAACAGGGGAGACAATTCAGCAATATTGTGGACTAGAAAAAAGGTTAGCTCCCTTGATTGTACAAAGGAAAGCTATTTTTAGATACTCAACACATTCACTCATATCTGTAGAACATTCTGAAAATAATTACAAGCTGTTTTGTTTCTATATAACTTATTCTGACGGTATGTAAGCATAAGTCTGAACAGGATTACATATGTAGGTTGATTTGTATGCACGTAATCAAACCAAACACTGTTTGAGTGATTGCTGCATTCTTGTTCAGTTATGTACTGCTACAGGCTCTTACAGACATTAATATTCAAACTTCCACACACCAATTCCTTCATGATGTAAGAAATAGTCTGTTACTTTGGTTAGAATTGATATAGGGAAATGCATATCCGTATGTCTTTGACTACCACACACAGCTAATTATGCAAAAAAACCCACCCGGATTAAAGGTTTTTAGTCGTGATTTGCAGCTAGTGTCTGTCTGTCTGTCTGTCATTAGTACACTTCAGACAAGGCTGGCTAAACCACACATCTGGATTTGTTATATGACATCTAACACTTCCTAATTTGCGTTGACTTAGTAGAAATTGTCCACGAGTTAGTTGTGTTTAGAATGGGTCATGCAATTGATAAATAGCTCTGGACAAATGAAATGCTATCAATTCGTTAATTTGCCTGACAACACAGCTTATTTGCTTTGTACTGGAAACCCATTGTTAACCATAGTTGAATATATCCTTTCCAAAATTTCAAAAACAGTTTTCTCTTGACCTGCAAATAGACATTCATTAAGCAAAAATCTGTTTTCTTGACCATTATCTTAATTAATCCACAACTAAACCTAATCCCCTTAACGTAACAAGTTTTACACTTTCTAACCCCTATGCACTCGGTAGCCGGCAAGAATACTTTAAGGATGGACTCAACAATAAGAGAAACGGTTTCATCACTCAGCAACATCAATGCTGATGCGCTTTCACCAACTGACCATCACAATGAGATATTGGAATGTGTGATAGATGTGGGCAGGCACTTTTAAATAATCTGTGCAATCATGAAATTCGCCTTATTAACATAATTCTACTTGACTGTTTTTGCAGGCTAAAATTAAAAATCATACAAGATAAATATATTCATTGTATTGAGCAAGGAAATTATATATATATTATATACAATGGTTGGCTGGAAAGTTCGGAGGCTAAACATGATGCCCTTGTGGGATGAGACCATGTATGGGCGATTTTTCAACATAGTCCCCTTTGAGGTCCCCACACTTCTTCCAACAGTGCTTGCAGCGCTTGGATCCCCTTGGCGTAGAAGCTTCATCCTGAAAGGTAAAAGTCATCAATGGCAGATATCACCTCATCATCGCTCCGATATTGCTTCCCAGCCAAATGTTTTTTCATGTTCGGAAACGGGTGGAAGGCAGATTGTGCCAAATCAGCAGAGTACGGTTGGTCGTCACGCACAGCAGCCATGGCAACCAACGACCTGTAAGCTGGGGCATTGTCCTGATGAAACAAGACTCCCTTCATAAGTTTTCCTCGGTGTTTGGTCTTGATAGCCATGCATAGGTGCCTCAGCAAGTTGGCATATTACTCTCCCTTTATGGTTTGGCCCTTTGAAAGGTAGTCCACGAACACAATGCCCTTTGCCTCCTAGAAAACTGAGGCCATCATCTTCCCGGTAGACAAAACTATGACCCAGCACTCATCCTGGGTTAGGAAACGTTTGATGAAATTAGTTGGATCTGCTTCAAAACACCCCAAGTTCTCCCTTGACATGACTACCCTGGTGCACTTTTGATCATGGGTCAGGCAACGTGGCACCCACCGAGCAGAAACCTTTGACATTCTAAGTTCTGTACTCAGAATGTTCTCAACTCTCTCACGGGAGATTCCAACAGCACTAACTATCTAATTAATAGTCAATCTCCCATCGTCCATCACTATGTGGTGAACACTATCAATGTTTTCCCCGGTGGTGGCAGTTGCAAGCCGTCCAGACCTTGGATCATCTTAAAGGCTCTCTCTAACCCTCTTATAATCAGCTTCCCACTTTTGCACTGTTGATAAAGCTTGGGCGTCATCCTCTAATGTAGCAACCATATCAGCATGACTGTCCTTGGGAGTTAAAATGCACTTCTGCAGCTACTTGATGACACCGCGATGCCAAATTTGCTCCATTTTTATGAATACTCACTATGACAAACTTTCACAGTCGTCTACGAACCACCAAATAAGGCATTGTCTGGAAACAAACAATACAATTAGTTATCAAAAGGGTTGATATCAATGCATGCTAAGTTTCATTGATCTGACATTACTCCTTCATAGTCAACCAACAAACTTTTCAGCCAACCCTCGCATAGATATATATATATATAAACCTGGTGACAATGGGTCTGACAGCTTATCAGTCACAGGTAAATTGCATAGTTAAATGTTCAACTTTACTTGTGTTGCAGTAAGATCAGCTAAATGCAATCCTTACCGTGAAATGTCAATAACCCTATGCTGAAAATACAGGTGAGAATGATAGGAATGAAATGCGATATCGAAATACAGGTGAGAATGATAGGAATGAAATGCGATATTGCTATACATACAGTAATAAAGCTGTCGCCAAAGTATGGTCACGATGGGGAGATTGATAGTATCGTAGCATTCACAATGCCCTGTAGGTGGGGCTTAGAATACACCTTCCGTATCCTCTGCGTGTCGTAAGAGGCGACTAAAGGAGGTAAGGGTGAGGTAACCCTGACAGAAACCTCGAGTGCTGAAGACGGAGGTTCCAGGCCGCACGGCGCACTCTAATAAACCATGGATCCACGCACTTAACGCTTATGATCATGTCGATAGTCACTTACAGGACTGGCGGTATGATCAGCGAACAAAAAGAAGAAGAAGTAGCATTGACATAGATGCAGGAATTAAGCTTTAATTAAAATTTTGGTGACTGTAGGTATGATAGTTTAGTTGTAGCAGAGCGAAACGCAAATTCTAACCTATTATACCAGCATGTACTAAGTCCAACCAAACAGAAAAGTTAACCTGAAATTATTTACACTGAAAAACATAGGCAAGAGTAGTATAAATGCACTGTAGTGTTGATAGAGATGCAGTAATAAAGCTATATTTGAAGCTTAGTTACAAAAGGCCTGAATGTTTAGCCATAGGCAAGCTAAACGCAAACCGCAACAGAGTCAGGTGTTATTCTATACGCTCCTTTTGCTTTGTACATGTGACCTAATGAGTCCCAGTCATCATGTCTAAAGGGATGAGAATTCAGGAAGATTAAAAGGGAACACAAATACAGGACAGTCACAGCACGCCAAATAATTCTTTTGCATATATTTGCATATTTTTGAATTCCGTAATATTAAATTTCGACACAGAAAGTAATTTTCTTCAATTTCAAATGAGCATCACATAGTGAGATCATCACGTAGTGAGATCATCATGTGAATGATTGTTGTAGTATGATGTTATCGTATGAATGATTGTTGTGGTATGACGTCATCGCGTGAATGATTGTTGTAGCATGACCTGTGGTATGACATCATTGCATGAATGATTGTTGTGGAATGATGTCATCGTGTGAATGATTGTTGTGGTATGACATCATCGTGTGAATGAGTTGTGGTATGACGTCATCGCGTGAATGATTGTTGTGGTATGATGTCATCGCGTGAATGATTGTTGTGGTATGATGTTATAGCGTGAATGATTGTTGTGGCATGATGTTATCGCGTGAATGATTGTTGTGGTATGTCATCGCGTGAATACTTGTTGTGGTATGATGTCATAGCGTGAATGATTGTTGTGGTATGACGTCATCGTGTGAATGATTTTTGTGGTATGATGTCATCGCGTGAATGATTGTTGTGGTATGATGTCATCACGTGAATGATTGTTGTGGTATGATGTCATCGCGTGAATGATTGTTGTGGTATGATGTCATCACATGAATGATTGTTGTGGTATAATGTCATCGCGTGAATGGTTGTTGTGGTATGATGTTATCGCGTGAATGATTGTTGTGGTATGACGCCATCGCGTGAATGATTGTTGTGGTATGATGCTATCGCGTGAATGATTGTTGTGGTATGATGTCGTGTGAATGATTGCTGTCATATGATGCCATCATGTGAATGATTGTTGTCATATGATGTCATCGTGTGAATGATTGTTGTCATATGATGTCATCGTGTGAATGATTGTTGTCATATGATGTCATCGTGTGAATGATTGTTGTCATATGATGTCATCGTGTGAATGATTGTTGTGGTATGATGTCATTGTGTGAATGATTGTTGTGGTATGATGTCATCGTGTGAATGATTGTTGTGGTATGTTGTCATCTTGTAAATAGTACTTTGTTGTTGATGATTGACAGCTCACAGGAGCTCATTCAGACACCACCAGATTAATGAGAAGCAAGAGAAATACTAGCATTTGTTAAAATAAACCCTGAATTGAAGATGATGTCCGCCTCCTAACTGTATAAGACACTAATTACTTCTAATCTGAAAACACACATGGCGTAATCGGAATCAGTGTGGTTGATGAATCACGGGATGCCATCATATTTTATCGCCTGTCAAAATTCATGACTTTAACCAAAATTTTAACAATGATAGTTTGTGAAACTCTGTCAACTTCTTCTTAATTCATAAAATAAGATAAAATCTTTTATTATTGGTGTTTTATATTAAAATCTAAATCTCATTTTTGACACCCTTTAAAGAGAACTTACTTCTGTGGCACACCCTTTAACCACGCCCACAAATCATCAGCACCTTACTCCCTTTCATACTGTGAATAATTAAATAATAATTCACAAAGCAATCATCGTAGATTTCTATAAATGCTTTCTTACAATTTTTACAATAATTATGGTAGCTAAAGTAATCAATACAAGAATAGTTTATTTACAGAATATTTACTGAAAATTACAATAATATAAACATTATTTACAATAAGTACATTTTAATTTAAATATTAATAAATTAAACACATTTAGTATTGCATGGAGTGGTCAAGAATGGTCATCATTAACAATGAAAGGTGGCGCATTTTAAGACTAACTGGATTATCTTTGACACGAAGCTTTCAAAGATAAATAACAGTGCTTCATCAGGTCCTGACTAACCACATTTAAATGACAAAGCTAGACAATAACACATGATTACCATGCATTTTAAGACTAACTGGATTATCTTTGACACGAAGCTTTCAAAGATAACAGTGTTTCATCAGGTCCTGACTAAGCACATTTAAATGACAAAGCTAGACAATAACACATGATTACCATGCATTTTAAGACTAACTGGATTATCTTTGACACGAAGCTTTCAAAGATAACAGTATTTCATCACGTCCTGACTAAGCACATTTAAATGACAAAGCTAGACAATAACACATGATTACCATATTAACTATCTGATTGCTGTAAGCTACCACATAATAATTTCAATGGCCAATAACTCTGGACATGCTGAAAATTTTGAAAACAATTTGACTGACAGTTGTTGGTGGCTTAGCCACCAACAACTTTCAGTCACATTGTTTTCAAAATAGTCAGCATATACAGAGTTAAACACCATAGAAAATGTAATCTGCAGTAATTCAGCAGGATATTGCAACTTTCAGTCAGCAATATGAAAACAAAGAGACGAGTGATTGCCAGTAACAGATTCAGAGAAAGTGGAGATTGCACTAGCTGTAAATAATAAGCCAAGCAAAACAACGATTCCTGCTAAAAGATAAGTAGTTCAGTACAAAGCGTTGATGATCATTGCTGCTGTTTCTTCCTTAAACTGAGAAGTGATTATCATGGTCTTGGATCGACTGTACTGAGAAATGTCCATTTGCAGGCCGAGAGAAATGTACTTAAATAAAATTCTAATTTACCTCTAAAATAACAGGTTCGATATCTAAGCCAGTCGTTCGGTGGTACATTTTCAAAAATAGTCCTCTCTTGCCCTGGAAATGGATTATGCACTCAGCAGAAATTCCAATTTTCCTGAGAAATTTTGCCCGTTAAAGAATATATTGAGATGCTTTGAAGTTGAAAAAAGTGTAATAAATTTTACTAGGCAAATATTAAAGACTCATACATCAAGGCAGTCCTACAACAAAAGTGAAGACAATTTAACTAATTTAACAAAGATTTGATTTTGAAGCAAGGCCTTCAAGTTAAATTAATTTCAATAAAGCTAACACAATATGCCTTACATTGCAAATAATGTGCGGTACAGTATGGCTCAGAAATAACTTAACATGTTTCCAGAACAAAAACCAGAAACATTTTAGTACAATTTTTAACATGACGTAAGAAATGGTCTGTTGATTATTTTGAACTTAATTTGATCGGAAGTCATTGCTGCCTTAGGCAGAGAGAGAGAGAGGCCTTAGGCAGCAATGGCTTCCAATCAAATTAAGTTCAAAGTATTCAACTACATTTTATTTTTTTTGGATGTTATTTTTTAGCTGTACTGTGTCTGGTGGGTTGACAACATGATTGACCAGGACTGGAGGATGATGCAGGCAAGAACATGTTTGAAACGTCTGGAATACTGGTAAAGAGGTGAGCATAATCTGTCCTCTCACATCACATGACCACTGGCGCACATGCTTTACGCACACTCATCTCCTGTAAGTAAGAACACAACTATCTGGTGAATATCATCATCTCATTATAACAGCAGCTAATACTTTTATTCCTGAAATAGTCATATCTCAATTATCCTCATCATTCCCCCCTCCACAATGAATTCAAGTTCATGAGATAAGGGAGATAACTCCTCATACGTTGGTTACCGGATGCTGTGCACAGATGTTTATGCCCAATCTGAAGAGTGTAGGATTATAGACAGCATGACAAATGCAATGTATCGGTATTACATAACCTGTCTGGTTGACAGTTAACACAATAGGCAAAGCAATTACCCTCCGTGAGCTGTGGACACCGAGTCAGGAAAATAACCGGACAAGACTTGTATTTTATAAAATCCTAGGTATAAACTTGATAAGTCAAACCTAGAGCTTTGGCGCCACAAGACGAGCATTCAGGCGATATGTCGTCTTAAAGAGTTGCACTCTCATGGTCCCAGAAGCCATTTCAAATGCTAACTGACCTGCATGCATTTGTCTATTAGGGCCACATTTACCGGCTCATATAGTGTAGTGCGGGAGTACTCTGTTGATAGTTACCAGTCTAACACTTGAAATGCCAGTGCTTCAATTTCCACACCTCTAAGGAGGAAGTTTGTTGAATATTTTGAAACTAGTTTGACTGGAACCTGTTGAAAATATTCAAGAGAATATTCCTTATGTTGTAACAAATTTATGGTTTCTGTTCTGTAATGGTTAAAGGGTTGATATATGTGTACTGAGAATCTTACCCATGTATTCAGTAGTGATGTCACGGATACTTTATCAGGCATCTTCAGCAGCTGAGTGGCCAACACATGTTTGATCGTCTGTAAGAATGGCGTCGCTTCTGTAAATAAACACTATGGTAAATCAAGTAATATTATAGCATTTATGTTAAATAATTTCAGCCTAACATGCACTTGAATATAAAGAGTATAATACAGGTCTGACATCAAATATTAGTATCTCAAAATTAAAATGTAGATTATATGTGTGATAGCATAAGAGTATTGTGTGTGGTACAACCAGTTGATTATTTGCTTGCTTGCTCGATTGTTTCCATTTAACATACAATGTAATAGATGAATCCGATCTGTAGCTCAAGTATATGACGTCATAATGAATTATGTTACATGTAGGCTGACATTACAATCAATATGCATATTGAATGACATTGCTAAGTCTGTCATAAACTTTTAAAAGTCTGTCATGTGTAGTAATTTTATGTCTTTTAGGGCTTCACGATATACCGATATTATATCGAATACCGGTATCATAGCCATACCGTTAGTGATATACAGAAATATCGAGATATAAGATAAAACCGGTATAACATTTTGCTAGGCAGATAATCTGCTTCCCATTAGTAATATGTCAATAGTATATAGCTGTCTAGCGATATAAGTTACTGCTCTTCGTACGGGAAAATTATATTTTACCCTATTTAACGATCACACGTTTCTTATTTATCCAGAGCTGTCAAATTGTTGTTTTGGGGCTAGTGTTAGAGTAATTGATAAATTAACGACTACAGCTATGAAAGTTACCTACGTATAAGAATGCACTTCTTGCCAAAAAATTGAATAAAACTTATTTTAATTAACATCATAGGTCATCGGATGGTTAAAAAAGGCTAAAACCTATCTTTTCCTGCGCTAATATTTTACAATTTCGGCCCGTTGTTTGCTAGAAAAATCATAATATGAAATGAATATTTTGAGTGATATTTTATATCAATTACCACAGCCTGGTTAGTCACCGCTTTCTCGGAATTGTGCGTCTTTGTAGTGACCGCCCAACAGCCCAAGTAAAGAGGAACCCGACACTATGAGAAAAACTCAATTCCCGCAAGCATTATTCACTTCTTATGTTGGCGGGTATCATTAGATATCGATCGATACGAGCTAGTCTAATGAGAGTGAGCTTAGGCCTATGTACTCGCAGCATATGGTAGTCTATTTAGTATGTGTTATAATGGCTATGTTGTAACCCTGCATGGAGATTTCCACGTTTCGTCCCATTGCAAATTCATTCTATAAAGCACAGGCCATCGTGGAAAGTTCATTTATTATTTTAACATATACATCAATGCCGATATACAGGAAAATGAGTAAAACGTAGGTTTACATTCATATCCAACGTGTTTGACTCATAACATTGATAGTTGTCAGTAAAATATCAACCGCAGTTTCACTGGGTGAGTTTATATGGGACGAGATGGTCACTGGTTACCGGTAACTCGCGATCTCCACCCGGAAATAGTTGTAATTTCGTGGCAAATTCAAATCATTTGTAGGGATGATTTGGGGGACTTTCAGCCGTTTTGGGATATGATTTAACTGAAGACAGTTAAAATTTAGCGCTTAATATCAGGAGTCATGTTTATTGTGGAAGCGTTGATATACGTTGAATATGGAATCGTACTACTCAAGCCTCACGCCATTTTCTCCATCGGAATAATACCGGTATTAAAGGTATACCAGTATGAAAATTGATTTCGATACCGATATTAATTTTTCTAATACCGTGAAGCCCTAATGTCTTTACTACTTAACACCCAGTCAAATTAGTTTCAAAATATTCAACTGCTTACCTATATAGTTACCTTGATATTGCGATTTTGGGAATTCATGGTTCGATCGTTCGTAATCCTGGCAAAGTGCGGGTGGAGCTTAGCTAGAAATGGGTGGGCCATAGCCAAAATTGGATTCATCCATTGTAAGTTTGTCATAGTGTTTGATGTGCAAGCACCTCAGTGCGCCAGTATGGCCATCCAGGCAATTCTTCCACTACACAATCATTTTGAGTGTGGATGGATATCAAACAATCATTTTGAGTGTGGATGGATAGCAAACAATCATTTTGAGTGTGGATGGATAGCAAACAATCATTTTGAGTGTGAATGGATAGCAAACAATCATTTTGAGTGTGAATGCATATCAAACAATCATTTTGAGTGTGAATGGATAGCAAACAATCATTTTGAGTGTGGATGGATAGCAAACAATCATTTTGAGTGTGAATGGATATCAAACAATCGTTTTGAGTGTGAATGCATATCAAACAATCATTTTGAGTGTGGATGGATAGAAAACAATCATTTTGAGTGTGAATGCATATCAAACAATCATTTTGAGTGTGAATGGATAGCAAACAATCATTTTGAGTGTGAATGGATAGCAAACAATCATTTTGAGTGTGAATGCATATCAAACAATCATTTTGAGTGTGAATGGATAGCAAACAATCATTTTGAGTGTGAATGGATACCAAACAATCATTTTGAGTGTGGATGGATATAAAACAATCATTTTGAGTGTGAATGGATAGCAAACAATCATTTTGAGTGTGAATGCATATCAAACAATCATTTTGAGTGTGAATGCATATCAAACAATCATTTTAAATGTGAATGGATAGCAGACAATCATTTTGAGAGTGGATGGATAGCAGACAATCATTTTGAGTGTGGATGGATAGCAGACAATCATTTTGAGTGTGGATGGATAGAAAACAATCATTTTGAGTGTGAATGCATATCAAACAATCATTTTAAATGTGAATGGATAGCAGACAATCATTTTGAGTGTGAATGCATATCAAACAATCATTTTGAGTGTGAATGCATATCAAACAATCATTTTAAATGTGAATGGATAGCAGACAATCATTTTGAGAGTGGATGGATAGCAGACAATCATTTTGAGTGTGGATGGATAGCAGACAATCATTTTGAGTGTGGATGGATAGAAAACAATCATTTTGAGTGTGAATGGATAGCAAACAATCATTTTGAGTGTGAATGCATATCAAACAATCATTTTGAATGTGAATGGATAGCAAACAATCATTTTGAGTGTGGATGGATAGCAAACAATAATTTTGAGTGTGAATGGATAGCAACCAATCATTTTGAGTGTGAATGCATATCAAACAATCATTTTGAGTGTGGATGGATAGCAGACAATCATTTTGAGTGTGAATGCATATCAAACAATCATTTTGAGTGTGAATGGATAGCAAACAATCATTTTGAGTGTGGATGGATAGAAAACAATCATTTTGAGTTTGAATGGATAGCAGACAATCATATTGAGTGTGGATGGATATCAAACAATCATTTTGAGTGTGAATGGATAGAAAACAATCATTTTGAATGTGAATGGATAGAAAACAATCATTTTGAGTGTGAATGCATATCAAACAATCATTTTGAGTGTGAATGGATAGCAAACAATCATTTTGAGTGTGGATGGATAGAAAACAATCATTTTGAGTTTGAATGGATAGCAGACAATCATATTGAGTGTGGATGGATATCAAACAATCATTTTGAGTGTGAATGGATAGAAAACAATCATTTTGAATGTGAATGGATAGAAAACAATCATTTTGAGTGTGAATGGATAGCAAACAGTCATTTTGAGTGTGAATGCATATCAAACAATCATTTTGAGTGTGGATGGATAGCAAACAATCATTTTGAGTGTGAATGCATATCAAACAATCATTTTGAGTGTGAATGGATAGCAAACAATCATTTTGAGTGTGGATGGATAGAAAACAATCATTTTGAGTGTGAATGGATAGAAAACAATCATTTTGAGTGTGAATGGATAGCAAACAATCATTTTGAGTGTGGATGGATAGAAAACAATCATTTTGAGTGTGGATGGATAGCAGACAATCATTTTGAATGTGAATGGATAGAAAACAATCATTTTGAGTGTGGATGGATAGTAGACAATCATTTTGAGTGTGGATGGATAGAAAACAATCATTTTGAGTGTGGATCCATATCAAACAATCATTTTGAGTGTGGATGGATAGAAAACAATCATTTTGAGTGTGGATGGATAGCAGACAATCATTTTGAGTGTGAATGCATATCAAACAATCATTTTGAGTGTGGATGGATAGAAAACAATCATTTTGAGTGTGGATGGATAGCAGACAATTATTTTGAGTGTGAATGGATAGAAAACAATCATTTTGAGTGTGGATGGATATCAAACAATCATTTTGAGTGTGGATGGATATCAAACAATCATTTTGAGTGTGGATGGATAGAAAACAATCATTTTGAATGTGGATGGATAGAAAACAATCATTTTGAGTGTGGATGGATAGAAAACAATCATTTTGAGTGTGGATGGATAGCAGACAATCATTTTGAGTGTGGATGGATAGAAAACAATCATTTTGAGTGACGATGGATAGAAAACAATCATTTTGAGTGTGGATGGATAGCAGACAATCATTTTGAATGTGGATGGATAGAAAACAATCATTTTCAGTGACGATGGATAGAAAACAATCATTTTGAGTGAGGATGGATAGCAGACAATCATTTTGAATGTGAATGGATAGAAAACAATCATTTTGAGTGTGGATGGATAGCAGACAATCATTTTGAGTGTGGATGGATAGAAAACAATCATTTTGAGTGTGGATGGATAGAAAACAATCATTTTGAGTGTGGATGGATAGAAAACAATCATTTTGAGTGTGGATGGATAGAAAACAATCATTTTGAGTGTGAATGGATATCAAACAATCATTTTGAGTATGGATGGATAGAAAACAATCATTTTGAGTGTGGATGGATAGAAAACAATCATTTTGAGTGTGGATGGATAGCAGACAATCATTTTGAGTGTGGATGGATAGAAAACAATCATTTTGAGTGTGAATGGATAGAAAACAATCATTTTGAGTGTGGATGGATAACAGAATTATTTTGAGTGTGAATGCATATCAAACAATCATTTTGAGTGTGGATGGACAGAAAACAATCATTTTGAGTGTGGATGGATAGAAAACAATCATTTTGAATGTGGATGGATAGAAAACAATCATTTTGAATGTGAATGGATAGCAAACAATAATTTTGAGTGTGGATGGATAGCAGACAATCATTTTGAGTGTGAATGCATATCAAACAATCATTTTGAGTGTGGATGGATAGAAAACAATCATTTTGAATGTGAATGGATAGAAAACAATCATTTTCAGTGTGGATGGATAGAAAACAATCATTTTGAGTGTGGATGGATAACAGACAATCATTTTGAGTGTGAATGCATATCAAACAATCATTTTGAGTGTGGATGGACAGAAAACAATCATTTTGAGTGTGGATGGATAGAAAACAATCATTTTGAATGTGGATGGATAGAAAACAATCATTTTGAATGTGAATGGATAGAAAACAATAATTTTGAGTGTGGATGGATAGCAGACAATCATTTTGAGTGTGAATGCATATCAAACAATCATTTTGAGTGTGGATGGATAGAAAACAATCATTTTGAGTGTGGATGGATAGCAGACAATCATTTTGAATGTGAATGGATAGAAAACAATCATTTTGAGTGTGGATGGATAGCAGACAATCATTTTGAGTGTGGATGGATAGAAAACAATCATTTTGAGTGTGGATCCATATCAAACAATCATTTTGAGTGTGGATGGATAGAAAACAATCATTTTGAGTGTGGATGGATAGCAGACAATCATTTTGAGTGTGAATGCATATCAAACAATCATTTTGAGTGTGGATGGATAGAAAACAATCATTTTGAGTGTGGATGGATAGCAGACAATTATTTTGAGTGTGAATGGATAGAAAACAATCATTTTGAGTGTGGATGGATAGAAAACAATCATTTTGAGTGTGGATGGATATCAAACAATCATTTTGAGTGTGGATGGATAGAAAACAATCATTTTGAATGTGGATGGATAGAAAACAATCATTTTGAGTGACGATGGATAGAAAACAATCATTTTGAGTGTGGATGGATAGCAGACAATCATTTTGAATGTGGATGGATAGAAAACAATCATTTTCAGTGACGATGGATAGAAAACAATCATTTTGAGTGTGGATGGATAGCAGACAATCATTTTGAATGTGAATGGATAGAAAACAATCATTTTGAGTGTGGATGGATAGCAGACAATCATTTTGAGTGTGGATGGATAGAAAACAATCATTTTGAGTGTGGATGGATAGAAAACAATCATTTTGAGTGTGGATGGATAGAAAACAATCATTTTGAGTGTGGATGGATAGAAAACAATCATTTTGAGTGTGAATGGATATCAAACAATCATTTTGAGTGTGGATGGATAGAAAACAATCATTTTGAGTGTGGATGGATAGAAAACAATCATTTTGAGTGTGGATGGATAGCAGACAATCATTTTGAGTGTGGATGGATAGAAAACAATCATTTTGAGTGTGAATGGATATCAAACAATCATTTTGAGTGTGAATGGATAGAAAACAATCATTTTGAGTGTGGATGGATAGAAAACAATCATTTTGAATGTGAATGGATAGCAGACAATCATTTTGAGTGTGAATGCATATCAAACAATCATTTTGAGTGTGGATGGATAGAAAACAATCATTTTGAGTGTGGATGGATAACAGAATTATTTTGAGTGTGAATGCATATCAAACAATCATTTTGAGTGTGGATGGACAGAAAACAATCATTTTGAGTGTGGATGGATAGAAAACAATCATTTTGAATGTGGATGGATAGAAAACAATCATTTTGAATGTGAATGGATAGAAAACAATAATTTTGAGTGTGGATGGATAGCAGACAATCACTTTGAGTGTGAATGCATATCAAACAATCATTTTGAGTGTGGATGGATAGAAAACAATCATTTTGAATGTGAATGGATAGAAAACAATCATTTTGAGTGTGGATGGATAGAAAACAATCATTTTGAGTGTGGATGGATAGAAAACAATCATTTTGAGTGTGGATGGATAGAAAACAATCATTTTGAGTGTGGATGGATAGAAAACAATCATTTTGAGTGTGGATGGATAGCAGACAATCATTTTGAGTGTGAATGCATATCAAACAATCATTTTGAGTGTGGATGGATAGAAAACAATCATTTTGAGTGTGGATGGATAGAAAACAATCATTTTGAGTGTGAATGCATATCAAACAATCATTTTGAGTGTGGGTGGATAGATACAATCATTTTGAATGTGAATGGATAGAAAACAATCATTTTGAGTGTGGATGGATAGAAAACAATCATTTTGAGTGTGGATGGATAGAAAACAATCATTTTGAGTGTGAATGGATAGAAAACAATCATTTTGAGTGTGGATGGATAGAAAACAATCATTTTGAGTGTGGATGGATAGCAAACAATCATTTTGAGTGTGGATGGATATCAAACAATCATTTTGAGTGTGGATGGATAGAAAACAATCATTTTGAGTGTGGATGGATAGAAAACAATCATTTTGAGTGTGGATGGATAGAAAACAATCATTTTGAGTGTGGATGGATAGAAAACAATCATTTTGAGTGTGGATGGATAGAAAACAATCATTTTGAATGTGGATGGATAGAAAACAATCATTTTGAATGTGAATGGATAGAAAACAATCATTTTGAGTGTGGATGGATAGCAGACAATCATTTTGAGTGTGAATGCATATCAAACAATCATTTTGAGTGTGGATGGATAGAAAACAATCATTTTGAGTGTGGATGGATAGCAGACAATCATTTTGAGTGTGAATGCATATCAAACAATCATTTTGAGTGTGGATGGATAGAAAACAATCATTTTGAGTGTGGATGGATAGCAAACAATCATTTTGAGTGTGAATGCATATCAAACAATCATTTTGAGTGTGGATGGATAGAAAACAATCATTTTGAGTGTGGATGGATAGAAAACAATCATTTTGAATGTGGATGGATAGAAAACAATCATTTTGAATGTGGATGGATAGCAGACAATCATTTTGAGTGTGAATGCATATCAAACAATCATTTTGAGTGTGGATGGATAGAAAACAATCATTTTGAGTGTGGATGGATAGCAGACAATCATTTTGAGTGTGAATGCATATCAAACAATCATTTTGAGTGTGGATGGATAGAAAACAATCATTTTGAGTGTGGATGGATAGAAAACAATCATTTTGAATGTGGATGGATAGAAAACAATCATTTTGAATGTGAATGGATAGAAAACAATCATTTTGAGTGTGGATGGATAGCAGACAATCATTTTGAGTGTGAATGCATATCAAACAATCATTTTGAGTGTGGATGGATAGAAAACAATCATTTTGAGTGTGGATGGATAGAAAACAATCATTTTGAGTGTGGATGGATAGAAAACAATCATTTTGAGTGTGGATGGATAGCAGACAATCATTTTGAGTGTGAATGCATATCAAACAATCATTTTGAGTGTGGATGGATAGAAAACAATCATTTTGAGTGTGGATGGATAGAAAACAATCATTTTGAATGTGAATGGATAGAAAACAATCATTTTGAGTGTGGATGGATAGCAGACAATCATTTTGAGTGTGAATGCATATCAAACAATCATTTTGAGTGTGGATGGATAGAAAACAATCATTTTGAATGTGAATGGATAGAAAACAATCATTTTGAGTGTGGATGGATAGAAAACAATCATTTTGAGTGTGGATGGATAGAAAACAATCATTTTGAGTGTGAATGGATAGAAAACAATCATTTTGAGTGTGGATGGATAGAAAACAATCATTTTGAATGTGGATGGATAGAAAACAATCATTTTGAATGTGAATGGATAGAAAACAATAATTTTGAGTGTGGATGGATAGCAGACAATCATTTTGAGTGTGAATGCATATCAAACAATCATTTTGAATGTGAATGGATAGAAAACAATCATTTTGAGTGTGAATGGATATCAAACAATCATTTTGAGTGTGGATGGATAGAAAACAATCATTTTGAATGTGAATGGATAGAAAACAATCATTTTGAGTGTGGATGGATAGAAAACAATCATTTTGAGTGTGGATGGATAGAAAACAATCATTTTGACTGTGGATGGATAGAAAACAATCATTTTGAGTGTGAATGGATAGAAAACAATCATTTTGAGTGTGGATGGATAGCAGACAATCATTTTGAGTGTGAATGCATATCAAACAATCATTTTGAGTGTGGATGGATAGAAAACAATCATTTTGAGTGTGGATGGATAGAAAACAATCATTTTGAATGTGGATGGATAGAAAACAATCATTTTGAGTGTGGATGGATAGAAAACAATCATTTTGAGTGTGGATGGATAGAAAACAATCATTTTGAGTGTGGATGGATAGAAAACAATCATTTTGAGTGTGGATGGATAGAAAACAATCATTTTGAGTGTGGATGGATAGAAAACAATCATTTTGAATGTGAATGGATAGCAGACAATCATTTTGAGTGTGAATGCATATCAAACAATCATTTTGAGTGTGGATGGATAGAAAACAATCATTTTGAATGTGAATGGATAGAAAACAATCATTTTGAGTGTGGATGGATAGAAAACAATCATTTTGAGTGTGAATGGATAGAAAACAATCATTTTGAGTGTGAATGGATAGAAAACAATCATTTTGAGTGTGGATGGATAGAAAACAATCATTTTGAGTGTGGATGGATAGCAGACAATCATTTTGAGTGTGAATGCATATCAAACAATCATTTTGAGTGTGGATGGATAGAAAACAATCATTTTGAATGTGAATGGATAGAAAACAATCATTTTGAGTGTGAATGCATATCAAACAATCATTTTGAGTGTGGGTGGATAGATACAATCATTTTGAATGTGAATGGATAGAAAACAATCATTTTGAGTGTTGATGGATAGAAAACAATCATTTTGAGTGTGGATGGATAGAAAACAATCATTTTGAGTGTGAATGGATAGAAAACAATCATTTTGAGTGTGGATGGATAGAAAACAATCCTTTTGAGTGTGGATGGATAGCAGACAATCATTTTGAGTGTGGATGGATAGAAAACAATCATTTTGAGTGTGGATGGATAGAAAACAATCATTTTGAGTGTGAATGGATAGAAAACAATCATTTTGAGTGTGGATGGATAGAAATCAATCATTTTGAGTGTGGATGGATAGAAAACAATCATTTTGAGAGTGGATGGATAGAAAACAATCATTTTGAATGTGGATGGATAGAAAACAATCATTTTGAATGTGAATGGATAGAAAACAATCATTTTGAGTGTGGATGGATAGCAGACAATCATTTTGAGTGTGAATGCATATCAAACAATCATTTTGAGTGTGGATGGATAGAAAACAATCATTTTGAGTGTGGATGGATAACAGACAATCATTTTGAGTGTGAATGCATATCAAACAATCATTTTGAATGTGAATGGATAGAAAACAATCATTTTGAGTGTGAATGCATATCAAACAATCATTTTGAGTGTGGCTGGATAGAAAACAATCATTTTGAATGTGGATGGATAGAAAACAATCATTTTGAATGTGAATGGATAGAAAACAATAATTTTGAGTGTGGATGGATAGCAGACAATCATTTTGAGTGTGAATGCATATCAAACAATCATTTTGAATGTGAATGGATAGAAAACAATCATTTTGAGTGTGAATGCATATCAAACAATCATTTTGAGTGTGGATGGATAGAAAACAATCATTTTGAATGTGAATGGATAGAAAACAATCATTTTGAGTGTGGATGGATAGAAAACAATCATTTTGAGTGTGGATGGATAGAAAACAATCATTTTGAGTGTGAATGGATAGAAAACAATCATTTTGAGTGTGGATGGATAGAAAACAATCATTTTGAGTGTGGATGGATAGCAGACAATCATTTTGAGTGTGAATGCATATCAAACAATCATTTTGAGTGTGGATGGATAGAAAACAATCATTTTGAGTGTGGATGGATAGAAAACAATCATTTTGAATGTGGATGGATAGAAAACAATCATTTTGAGTGTGGATGGATAGAAAACAATCATTTTGAGTGTGGATGGATAGAAAACAATCATTTTGAGTGTGAATGGATAGAAAACAATCATTTTGAGTGTGGATGGATAGAAAACAATCATTTTGAATGTGGATGGATAGAAAACAATCATTTTGAGTGTGGATGGATAGCAGACAATCATTTTGAGTGTGAATGCATATCAAACAATCATTTTGAGTGTGGATGGATAGAAAACAATCATTTTGAATGTGAATGGATAGAAAACAATCATTTTGAGTGTGGATGGATAGAAAACAATCATTTTGAGTGTGGATGGATAGAAAACAATCATTTTGAGTGTGAATGGATAGAAAACAATCATTTTGAGTGTGGATGGATAGAAAACAATCATTTTGAGTGTGGATGGATAGCAGACAATCATTTTGAGTGTGAATGGATAGAAAACAATCATTTTGAGTGTGGATGGATAGAAAACAATCATTTTGAATGTGAATGGATAGAAAACAATCATTTTGAGTGTGAATGCATATCAAACAATCATTTTGAGTGTGGGTGGATAGATACAATCATTTTGAATGTGAATGGATAGAAAACAATCATTTTGAGTGTGGATGGATAGAAAACAATCATTTTGAGTGTGGATGGATAGAAAACAATCATTTTGAGTGTGAATGGATAGAAAACAATCATTTTGAGTGTGGATGGATAGAAAACAATCATTTTGAGTGTGGATGGATAGCAGACAATCATTTTGAGTGTGGATGGATAGAAAACAATCATTTTGAGTGTGGATGGATAGAAAACAATCATTTTGAGTGTGGATGGATAGAAAACAATCATTTTGAGTGTGAATGGATAGAAAACAATCATTTTGAGTGTGGATGGATAGAAAACAATCATTTTGAGTGTGGATGGATAGAAAACAATCATTTTGAGTGTGGATGGATAGAAAACAATCATTTTGAGTGTGGATGGATAGAAAACAATCATTTTGAGTGTGAATGGATATTAAACAATCATTTTGAGTGTGAATGGATAGAAAACAATCATTTTGAGTGTGGATGGATAGAAAACAATCATTTTGAGTGTGGATGGATAGCAGACAATCATTTTGAGTGTGAATGCATATCAAACAATCATTTTGAGTGTGGATGGATAGAAAACAATCATTTTGAGTGTGGATGGATAACAGACAATTATTTTGAGTGTGAATGCATATCAAACAATCATTTTGAGTGTGGATGGACAGAAAACAATCATTTTGAGTGTGGATGGATAGAAAACAATCATTTTGAATGTGGATGGATAGAAAACAATCATTTTGAATGTGAATGGATAGAAAACAATAATTTTGAGTGTGGATGGATAGCAGACAATCATTTTGAGTGTGAATGCATATCAAACAATCATTTTGAGTGTGGATGGATAGAAAACAATCATTTTGAGTGTGGATGGATAGAAAGACAATCATTTTGAGTGTGGATGGATAGAAAACAATCATTTTGAGTGTGGATCCATATCAAACAATCATTTTGAGTGTGGATGGATAGAAAACAATCATTTTGAGTGTGGATGGATAGAAAACAATCATTTTGAATGTGGATGGATAGAAAACAATCATTTTGAATGTGAATGGATAGAAAACAATAATTTTGAGTGTGGATGGATAGCAGACAATCATTAGAGTGTGAATGCATATCAAACAATCATTTTGAGTGTGGATGGATAGAAAACAATCATTTTGAATGTGAATGGATAGAAAACAATCATTTTGAGTGTGGATGGATAGAAAACAATCATTTTGAGTGTGAATGGATAGAAAACAATCATTTTGAGTGTGAATGGATAGAAAACAATCATTTTGAGTGTGGATGGATAGAAAACAATCATTTTGAGTGTGGATGGATAGCAGACAATCATTTTGAGTGTGGATGGATAGAAAACAATCATTTTGAGTGACGATGGATAGAAAACAATCATTTTGAGTGTGGATGGATAGCAGACAATCATTTTGAGTGTGGATGGATAGAAAACAATCATTTTGAGTGTGGATGGATAGAAAACAATCATTTTGAATGTGGATGGATAGAAAACAATCATTTTGAGTGTGGATGGATAGAAAACAATCATTTTGAGTGTGGATGGATAGCAGACAATCATTTTGAGTGTGGATGGATAGAAAACAATCATTTTGAGTGTGGATCCATATCAAACAATCATTTTGAGTGTGGATGGATAGAAAACAATCATTTTGAGTGTGGATGGATAGCAGACAATCATTTTGAGTGTGAATGCATATCAAACAATCATTTTGAGTGTGGATGGATAGAAAACAATCATTTTGAGTGTGGATGGATAGCAGACAATTATTTTGAGTGTGAATGGATAGAAAACAATCATTTTGAGTGTGGATGGATAGAAAACAATCATTTTGAGTGTGGATGGATAGAAAACAATCATTTTGAGTGTGGATGGATAGAAAACAATCATTTTGAGTGTGGATGGATAACAGACAATCATTTTGAGTGTGAATGCATATCAAACAATCATTTTGAGTGTGGATGGATAGAAAACAATCATTTTGAGTGTGGATGGATAGAAAACAATCATTTTGAATGTGGATGGATAGAAAACAATCATTTTGAATGTGAATGGATAGAAAACAATAATTTTGAGTGTGGATGGATAGCAGACAATCATTTTGAGTGTGAATGCATATCAAACAATCATTTTGAGTGTGGATGGATAGAAAACAATCATTTTGAATGTGAATGGATAGAAAACAATCATTTTGAGTGTGGATGGATAGAAAACAATCATTTTGAGTGTGGATGGATAGAAAACAATCATTTTGAATGTGGATGGATAGAAAACAATCATTTTGAATGTGAATGGATAGAAAACAATCATTTTGAGTGTGGATGGATAGCAGACAATCATTTTGAGTGTGAATGCATATCAAACAATCATTTTGAGTGTGGATGGATAGAAAACAATCATTTTGAATGTGAATGGATAGAAAACAATCATTTTGAGTGTGGATGGATAGAAAACAATCATTTTGAGTGTGGATGGATAGAAAACAATCATTTTGAGTGTGAATGGATAGAAAACAATCATTTTGAGTGTGGATGGATAGAAAACAATCATTTTGAGTGTGGATGGATAGCAGACAATCATTTTGAGTGTGGATGGATAGAAAACAATCATTTTGAGTGTGGATGGATAGAAAACAATCATTTTGAGTGTGGATGGATAGCAGACAATCATTTTGAGTGTGGATGGATAGAAAACAATCATTTTGAGTGTGGATGGATAGAAAACAATCATTTTGAATGTGGATGGATAGAAAACAATCATTTTGAGTGTGGATGGATAGAAAACAATCATTTTGAGTGTGGATGGATAGCAGACAATCATTTTGAGTGTGGATGGATAGAAAACAATCATTTTGAGTGTGGATCCATATCAAACAATTATTTTGAGTGTGGATGGATAGAAAACAATCATTTTGAGTGTGGATGGATAGCAGACAATCATTTTGAGTGTGAATGCATATCAAACAATCATTTTGAGTGTGGATGGATAGAAAACAATCATTTTGAGTGTGGATGGATAGCAGACAATTATTTTGAGTGTGAATGGATAGAAAACAATCATTTTGAGTGTGGATGGATATCAAACAATCATTTTGAGTGTGGATGGATATCAAACAATCATTTTGAGTGTGGATGGATAGAAAACAATCATTTTGAGTGTGGATGGATAACAGAATTATTTTGAGTGTGAATGCATATCAAACAATCATTTTGAGTGTGGATGGACAGAAAACAATCATTTTGAGTGTGGATGGATAGAAAACAATCATTTTGAATGTGGATGGATAGAAAACAATCATTTTGAATGTGAATGGATAGAAAACAATAATTTTGAGTGTGGATGGATAGCAGACAATCACTTTGAGTGTGAATGCATATCAAACAATCATTTTGAGTGTGGATGGATAGAAAACAATCATTTTGAATGTGAATGGATAGAAAACAATCATTTTGAGTGTGGATGGATAGAAAACAATCATTTTGAGTGTGAATGGATAGAAAACAATCATTTTGAGTGTGAATGGATAGAAAACAATCATTTTGAGTGTGGATGGACAGAAAACAATCATTTTGAGTGTGGATGGATAGCAGACAATCATTTTGAGTGTGGATGGATAGAAAACAATCATTTTGAGTGACGATGGATAGAAAACAATCATTTTGAGTGTGGATGGATAGCAGACAATCATTTTGAATGTGGATGGATAGAAAACAATCATTTTGAGTGTGGATGGATAGAAAACAATCATTTTGAATGTGGATGGATAGAAAACAATCATTTTGAGTGACGATGGATAGAAAACAATCATTTTGAGTGTGGATGGATAGCAGACAATCATTTTGAGTGTGGATGGATAGAAAACAATCATTTTGAGTGTGGATCCATATCAAACAATCATTTTGAATGTGAATGGATAGAAAACAATCATTTTGAGTGTGGATGGATAGAAAACAATCATTTTGAGTGTGGATGGATAGAAAACAATCATTTTGAGTGTGAATGGATAGAAAACAATCATTTTGAGTGTGGATGGATAGAAAACAATCATTTTGAGTGTGGATGGATAGCAGACAATCATTTTGAGTGTGAATGCATATCAAACAATCATTTTGAGTGTGGATGGATAGAAAACAATCATTTTGAGTGTAGATGGATAGAAAACAATCATTTTGAATGTGGATGGATAGAAAACAATCATTTTGAGTGACGATGGATAGAAAACAATCATTTTGAGTGTGGATGGATAGCAGACAATCATTTTGAGTGTGGATGGATAGAAAACAATCATTTTGAATGTGGATGGACAGAAAACAATCATTTTGAGTGACGATGGATAGAAAACAATCATTTTGAGTGTGGATGGATAGCAGACAATCATTTTGAGTGTGGATGGATAGAAAACAATCATTTTGAGTGTGGATCCATATCAAACAATCATTTTGAATGTGAATGGATAGAAAACAATCATTTTGAGTGTGGATGGATAGAAAACAATCATTTTGAGTGTGGATGGATAGAAAACAATCATTTTGAGTGTGAATGGATAGAAAACAATCATTTTGAGTGTGGATGGATAGAAAACAATCATTTTGAGTGTGGATGGATAGCAGACAATCATTTTGAGTGTGAATGCATATCAAACAATCATTTTGAGTGTGGATGGATAGAAAACAATCATTTTGAGTGTGGATGGATAGAAAACAATCATTTTGAATGTGGATGGATAGAAAACAATCATTTTGAGTGACGATGGATAGAAAACAATCATTTTGAGTGTGGATGGATAGCAGACAATCATTTTGAGTGTGGATGGATAGAAAACAATCATTTTGAATGTGGATGGATAGAAAACAATCATTTTGAATGTGAATGGATAGAAAACAATAATTTTGAGTGTGGATGGATAGCAGACAATCACTTTGAGTGTGAATGCATATCAAACAATCATTTTGAGTGTGGATGGATAGAAAACAATCATTTTGAATGTGAATGGATAGAAAACAATCATTTTGAGTGTGGATGGATAGAAAACAATCATTTTGAGTGTGAATGGATAGAAAACAATCATTTTGAGTGTGAATGGATAGAAAACAATCATTTTGAGTGTGGATGGACAGAAAACAATCATTTTGAGTGTGGATGGATAGCAGACAATCATTTTGAGTGTGGATGGATAGAAAACAATCATTTTGAGTGACGATGGATAGAAAACAATCATTTTGAGTGTGGATGGATAGCAGACAATCATTTTGAATGTGGATGGATAGAAAACAATCATTTTGAGTGTGGATGGATAGAAAACAATCATTTTGAATGTGGATGGATAGAAAACAATCATTTTGAGTGACGATGGATAGAAAACAATCATTTTGAGTGTGGATGGATAGCAGACAATCATTTTGAGTGTGGATGGATAGAAAACAATCATTTTGAGTGTGGATCCATATCAAACAATCATTTTGAATGTGAATGGATAGAAAACAATCATTTTGAGTGTGGATGGATAGAAAACAATCATTTTGAGTGTGGATGGATAGAAAACAATCATTTTGAGTGTGAATGGATAGAAAACAATCATTTTGAGTGTGGATGGATAAAAAACAATCATTTTGAGTGTGGATGGATAGCAGACAATCATTTTGAGTGTGAATGCATATCAAACAATCATTTTGAGTGTGGATGGATAGAAAACAATCATTTTGAGTGTAGATGGATAGAAAACAATCATTTTGAATGTGGATGGATAGAAAACAATCATTTTGAGTGACGATGGATAGAAAACAATCATTTTGAGTGTGGATGGATAGCAGACAATCATTTTGAATGTGGATGGATAGAAAACAATCATTTTGAGTGTGGATCCATATCAAACAATCATTTTGAGTGTGGATGGATAGAAAACAATCATTTTGAGTGTGGATGGATAGCAGACAATCATTTTGAGTGTGAATGCATATCAAACAATCATTTTGAGTGTGGATGGATAGAAAACAATCATTTTGAGTGTGGATGGATAGAAAACAATCATTTTGAATGTGGATGGATAGAAAACAATCATTTTGAGTGTGGATCCATATCAAACAATCATTTTGAGTGTGGATGGATAGAAAACAATCATTTTGAGTGTGGATGGATAGCAGACAATCATTTTGAGTGTGAATGCATATCAAACAATCATTTTGAGTGTGGATGGATAGAAAACAATCATTTTGAGTGTGGATGGATAGCAGACAATCATTTTGAGTGTGAATGCATATTAAACAATCATTTTGAGTGTGGATGGATAGAAAACAATCATTTTGAGTGTGGATGGATAGAAAACAATCATTTTGAGTGTGAATGGATAGAAAACAATCATTTTGAGTGTGGATGGATAGAAAACAATCATTTTGAGTGTGGATGGATAGCAGACAATCATTTTGAGTGTGAATGCATATCAAACAATCATTTTGAGTGTGGATGGATAGAAAACAATCATTTTGAATGTGAATGGATAGAAAACAATCATTTTGAGTGTGGATGGATAGAAAACAATCATTTTGAGTGTGGATGGATAGCAGACAATCATTTTGAGTGTGAATGCATATCAAACAATCATTTTGAGTGTGGATGGATAGAAAACAATCATTTTGAGTGTGGATGGATAGAAAACAATCATTTTGAATGTGAATGGATAGAAAACAATCATTTTGAGTGTGGATGGATAGCAGACAATCATTTTGAGTGTGGATGGATAGAAAACAATCATTTTGAGTGTGGATGGATAGAAAACAATCATTTTGAGTGTGAATGGATAGAAAACAATCATTTTGAGTGTGGATGGATAGAAAACAATCATTTTGAGTGTGAATGGATAGAAAACAATCATTTTGAGTGTGAATGCATAGCAAACAATCATTTTGAGTGTGAATGCATATCAAACAATCATTTTGAGTGTGAATGCATATCAAACAATCATTTTGAGTGTGAATGCATATCAAACAATCATTTTGAGTGTGGATGGATAGAAAACAATCATTTTGAATGTGAATGGATAGAAAACAATCATTTTGAGTGTGGATGGATAGCAGGCAATCATTTTGAGTGTGAATGGATAGAAAACAATCATTTTGAGTGTGGATGGATAGAAAACAATCATTTTGAGTGTGAATGCATATCAAACAATCATTTTGAATGTGGATGGATAGAAAACAATCATTTTGAATGTGAATGGATAGAAAACAATCATTTTGAGTGTGGATGGATAGCAGACAATCATTTTGAGTGTGAATGGATAGAAAACAATCATTTTGAGTGTGAATGGATAGAAAACAATCATTTTGAGTGTGGATGGATAGAAAACAATCATTTTGAGTGTGGATGGATAGCAAACAATCATTTTGAATGTGGATGGATAGAAAACAATCATTTTGAGTGTGGATGGATAGAAAACAATCATTTTGAGTGTGAATGCATATCAAACAATCATTTTGAGTGTGAATGCATATCAAACAATCATTTTGAATGTGGATGGATAGAAAACAATCATTTTGAATGTGAATGGATAGAAAACAATCATTTTGAGTGTGGATGGATAGCAGACAATCATTTTGAGTGTGAATGGATAGAAAACAATCATTTTGAGTGTGGATGGATAGAAAACAATCATTTTGAGTGTGGATGGATAGAAAACAATCATTTTGAGTGTGGATGGATAGAAAACAATCATTTTGAGTGTGGATGGATAGAAAACAATCATTTTGAGTGTGGATGGATAGAAACAATCATTTTGAGTGTGAATGCATATCAAACAATCATTTTGAGTGTGAATGCATATCAAACAATCATTTTGAGTGTGGATGGATATCAAACAATCATTTTGAGTGTGAATGCATATCAAACAATCATTTTGAGTGTGGAATGGATAGAAAACAATCATTTTGAGTGTGAATGCATATCAAACAATCATTTTGAGTGTGAATGGATATCAAACAATCATTTTGAGAGTGGATGGATAGCAAACAATCATTTTGAGTGTGGAATGGATAGAAAACAATCATTTTGAGTGTGGATGGATAGAAAACAATCATTTTGAGTGTGGATGGATAGAAAACAATCATTTTGAGTGTGGATGGATAGAAAACAATCATTTTGAGTGTGAATGCATATCAAACAATCATTTTGAGTGTGGATGGATAGAAAACAATCATTTTGAGTGTGGATGGATAGAAAACAATCATTTTGAGTGTGAATGGAATAGAAAACAATCATTTTGAGTGTGGATGGATAGAAAACAATCATTTTGAGTGTGGATGGATAGAAAACAATCATTTTGAGTGTGGATGGATAGAAAACAATCATTTTGAATGTGGATGGATAGAAAACAATCATTTTGAATGTGAATGGATAGAAAACAATCATTTTGAGTGTGGATGGATAGCAGACAATCATTTTGAGTGTGAATGCATATCAAACAATCATTTTGAGTGTGGATGGATAGAAAACAATCATTTTGAGTGTGGATGGATAGCAGACAATCATTTTGAGTGTGAATGCATATCAAACAATCATTTTGAGTGTGGATGGATAGAAAACAATCATTTTGAGTGTGGATGGATAGCAGACAATCATTTTGAGTGTGAATACATATCAAACAATCATTTTGAGTGTGGATGGATAGAAAACAATCATTTTGAGTGTGGATGGATAGAAAACAATCATTTTGAATGTGGATGGATAGAAAACAATCATTTTGAATGTGAATGGATAGAAAACAATAATTTTGAGTGTGGATGGATAGCAGAGAATCATTTTGAGTGTGAATGCATATCAAACAATCATTTTGAGTGTGGATGGATAGAAAACAATCATTTTGAATGTGAATGGATAGAAAACAATCATTTTGAGTGTGGATGGATAGAAAACAATCATTTTGAGTGTGGATGGATAGAAAACAATCATTTTGAGTGTGAATGGATAGAAAACAATCATTTTGAGTGTGGATGGATAAAAAACAATCATTTTGAGTGTGGATGGATAGCAGACAATCATTTTGAGTGTGAATGCATATCAAACAATCATTTTGAGTGTGGATGGATAGAAAACAATCATTTTGAGTGTAGATGGATAGAAAACAATCATTTTGAATGTGGATGGATAGAAAACAATCATTTTGAGTGACGATGGATAGAAAACAATAATTTTGAGTGTGGATGGATAGCAGACAATCATTTTGAGTGTGGATGGATAGAAAACAATCATTTTGAGTGTGGATCCATATCAAACAATCATTTTGAGTGTGGATGGATAGAAAACAATCATTTTGAGTGTGGATGGATAGCAGACAATCATTTTGAGTGTGAATGCATATCAAACAATCATTTTGAGTGTGGATGGATAGAAAACAATCATTTTGAGTGTGGATGGATAGCAGACAATCATTTTGAGTGTGAATGCATATCAAACAATCATTTTGAGTGTGGATGGATAGAAAACAATCATTTTGAGTGTGGATGGATAGAAAACAATCATTTTGAGTGTGAATGGATAGAAAACAATCATTTTGAGTGTGGATGGATAGAAAACAATCATTTTGAGTGTGGATGGATAGCAGACAATCATTTTGAGTGTGAATGCATATCAAACAATCATTTTGAGTGTGGATGGATAGAAAACAATCATTTTGAATGTGAATGGATAGAAAACAATCATTTTGAGTGTGGATAGATAGAAAACAATCATTTTGAGTGTGGATGGATAGCAGACAATCATTTTGAGTGTGAATGCATATCAAACAATCATTTTGAGTGTGGATGGATAGAAAACAATAATTTTGAGTGTGGATGGATAGAAAACAATCATTTTGAATGTGAATGGATAGAAAACAATAATTTTGAGTGTGGATGGATAGCAGACAATCATTTTGAGTGTGAATGCATATCAAACAATCATTTTGAGTGTGGGTGGATAGATACAATCATTTTGAATGTGAATGGATAGAAAACAATCATTTTGAGTGTGGATGGATAGAAAACAATCATTTTGAGTGTGGATGGATAGAAAACAATCATTTTGAGTGTGAATGGATAGAAAACAATCATTTTGAGTGTGGATGGATAGAAAACAATCCTATCCTTTTGAGTGTGGATGGATAGCAGACAATCATTTTGAGTGTGGATGGATAGAAAACAATCATTTTGAGTGTGGATGGATAGAAAACAATCATTTTGAGTGTGGATAGATAGAAAACAATCATTTTGAGTGTGGATGGATAGCAGACAATCATTTTGAGTGTGAATGCATATCAAACAATCATTTTGAGTGTGGATGGATAGAAAACAATCATTTTGAGTGTGGATGGATAGAAAACAATCATTTTGAATGTGAATGGATAGAAAACAATCATTTTGAGTGTGGATGGATAGCAGACAATCATTTTGAGTGTGAATGCATATCAAACAATCATTTTGAGTGTGGGTGGATAGATACAATCATTTTGAATGTGAATGGATAGAAAACAATCATTTTGAGTGTCGATGGATAGAAAACAATCATTTTGAGTGTGGATGGATAGAAAACAATCATTTTGAGTGTGAATGGATAGAAAACAATCATTTTGAGTGTGGATGGATAGAAAACAATCATTTTGAGTGTGGATGGATAGCAGACAATCATTTTGAGTGTGGATGGATAGAAAACAATCATTTTGAGTGTGGATGGATAGAAAACAATCATTTTGAGTGTGAATGGATAGAAAACAATCATTTTGAGTGTGGATGGATAGAAAACAATCATTTTGAGTGTGAATGCATATCAAACAATCATTTTGAGTGTGAATGCATAGCAAACAATCATTTTGAGTGTGAATGCATATCAAACAATCATTTTGAGTGTGAATGCATATCAAACAATCATTTTGAGTGTGAATGCATATCAAACAATCATTTTGAATGTGGATGGATAGAAAACAATCATTTTGAATGTGAATGGATAGAAAACAATCATTTTGAGTGTGGATGGATAGCAGGCAATCATTTTGAGTGTGAATGGATAGAAAACAATCATTTTGAGTGTGGATGGATAGAAAACAATCATTTTGAGTGTGAATGCATATCAAACAATCATTTTGAATGTGGATGGATAAAAAACAATCATTTTGAATGTGAATGGATAGAAAACAATCATTTTGAGTGTGGATGGATAGCAGACAATCATTTTGAGTGTGAATGGATAGAAAACAATCATTTTGAGTGTGGATGGATAGAAAACAATCATTTTGAGTGTGGATGGATAGAAAACAATCATTTTGAGTGTGAATGGATAGAAAACAATCATTTTGAATGTGAATGGATAGAAAACAATCATTTTGAGTGTGGATGGATAGCAGACAATCATTTTGAGTGTGAATGGATAGAAAACAATCATTTTGAGTGTGGATGGATAGAAAACAATCATTTTGAGTGTGGATGGATAGAAAACAATCATTTTGAGTGTGAATGGATAGAAAACAATCATTTTGAGTGTGGATGGATAGCAAACAATCATTTTGAATGTGGATGGATAGAAAACAATCATTTTGAGTGTGGATGGATAGAAAACAATCATTTTGAGTGTGGATGGATAGAAAACAATCATTTTGAGTGTGAATAGATAGAAAACAATCATTTTGAGAGTGGATGGATAGAAAACAATCATTTTGAGTGTGGATGGATAGGAAACAATCATTTTGAGTGTGGATGGATAGCAAACAATCATTTTGAGTGTGGATGGATAGCAAACAATCATTTTGAGTGTGAATGCATAGCAAACAATCATTTTGAGTGTGAATGGATAGAAAACAATCATTTTGAGTGTGAATGCATATCAAACAATCATTTTGAGTGTGGATGGATAGCAAACAATCATTTTGAGTGTGGATGGATAGAAAACAATCATTTTGAGTGTGGATGGATAGAAAACAATCATTTTGAGTGTGAATGGATAGAAAACAATCATTTTGAATGTGGATGGATAGAAAACAATCATTTTGAATGTGAATGGATAGAAAACAATCATTTTGAGTGTGGATGGATAGCAGACAATCATTTTGAGTGTGAATGGATAGAAAACAATCATTTTGAGTGTGGATGGATAGAAAACAATCATTTTGAGTGTGAATGGATAGAAAACAATCATTTTGAGTGTGAATGGATAGAAAACAATCATTTTGAGTGTGGATGGATAGAAAACAATAATTTTGAGTGTGAATGCATATCAAACAATCATTTTGAGTGTGAATGGTTAGCAGACAATCATTTTGAGTGTGGATGGATAGAAAACAATCATTTTGAGTGTGGATGGATAGAAAACAATCATTTTGAGTGTGGATGGATAGAAAACAATCATTTTGAGTGTGGATGGATAGAAAACAATCATTTTGAGTGTGAATAGATAGAAAACAATCATTTTGAGTGTGGATGGATAGCAGACAATCATTTTGAGTGTGAATGCATATCAAACAATCATTTTGAGTGACGATGGATAGAAAACAATCATTTTGAGTGTGGATGGATAGCAGACAATCATTTTGAGTGTGGATGGATAGAAAACAATCATTTTGAGTGTGAATGGATAGAAAACAATCATTTTGAATGTGGATGGATAGAAAACAATCATTTTGAATGTGAATGGATAGAAAACAATCATTTTGAGTGTGGATGGATAGCAGACAATCATTTTGAGTGTGAATGGATAGAACACAATCATTTTGAGTGTGAATGGATAGAAAACAATCATTTTGAGTGTGGATGGATAGAAAACAATCATTTTGAGTGTGGATGGATAGCAAACAATCATTTTGAATGTGGATGGATAGAAAACAATCATTTTGAGTGTGGATGGATAGAAAACAATCATTTTGAGTGTGAATGGATAGAAAACAATCATTTTGAGTGTGAATAGATAGAAAACAATCATTTTGAGTGTGGATGGATAGAAAACAATCATTTTGAGTGTGGATGGATAGAAAACAATCATTTTGAGTGTGGATGGATAGAAAACAATCATTTTGAGTGTGGATGGATAGAAAACAATCATTTTGAGTGTGAATGCATAGCAAACAATCATTTTGAGTGTGAATGGATAGAAAACAATCATTTTGAGTGTGAATGCATATCAAACAATCATTTTGAGTGTGAATGCATATCAAACAATCATTTTGAGTGTGAATGCATATCAAACAATCATTTTGAGTGTGAATGCATATCAAACAATCATTTTGAGTGTGAATGCATATCAAACAATCATTTTGAGTGTGAATGCATATCAAACAATCATTTTGAGTGTGAATGCATATCTAACAATCATTTTGAGAGTGGATGGATAGCAAACAATCATTTTGAGTGTGGATGGATAGAAAACAATCATTTTGAGTGTGGATGGATAGAAAACAATCATTTTGAATGTGAATGGATAGAAAACAATCATTTTGAGTGTGGATGGATAGAAAACAATCATTTTGAGTGTGGATGGATAGAAAACAATCATTTTGAGTGTGGATGGATAGAAAACAATCATTTTGAGTGTGAATGGATAGAAAACAATCATTTTGAGAGTGGATGGATAGAAAACAATCATTTTGAGTGTGGATGGATAGAAAACAATCATTTTGAGTGTGAATGGATAGAAAACAATCATTTTGAGTGTGGATGGATAGAACACAATGATTTTGAGTGTGAATGGATAGAAAACAATCATTTTGAGTGTGAATGGATAGAAAACAATCATTTTGAGTGTGGATGGATAGAAAACAATCATTTTGAGTGTGAATGCATATCAAACAATCATTTTGAGTGTGAATGGTTAGCAGACAATCATTTTGAGTGTGGATGGATAGAAAACAATCATTTTGAGTGTGGATGGATAGAAAACAATCATTTTGAGTGTGGATGGATAGAAAACAATCATTTTGAGTGTGGATGGATAGAAAACAATCATTTTGAGTGTGAATGGATAGAAAACAATCATTTTGAGTGTGGATGGATAGCAGACAATCATTTTGAGTGTGAATGCATATCAAACAATCATTTTGAGTGACGATGGATAGAAAACAATCATTTTGAGTGTGGATGGATAGAAAACAATCATTTTGAGTGTGGATGGATAGAAAACAATCATTTTGAATGTGGATGGATAGAAAACAATCATTTTGAGTGTGGATGGATAGAAAACAATCATTTTGAGTGTGGATGGATAGCAGACAATCATTTTGAGTGTGAATGGATAGAAAACAATCATTTTGAGTGTGGATGGATAGAAAACAATCATTTTGAGTGTGAATGGATAGAAAACAATCATTTTGAGTGTGAATGGATAGAAAACAATCATTTTGAGTGTGGATGGATAGAAAACAATCATTTTGAATGTAGAAGGATAGAAAACAATCATTTTGAGTGTGGATGGATAGAAAACAATCATTTTGAGTGTGAATGGATAGAAAACAATCATTTTGAGTGTGAATAGATAGAAAACAATCATTTTGAGAGTGGATGGATAGAAAACAATCATTTTGAGTGTGGATGGATAGGAAACAATCATTTTGAGTGTGGATGGATAGCAAACAATCATTTTGAGTGTGGATGGATAGCAAACAATCATTTTGAGTGTGAATGCATAGCAAACAATCATTTTGAGTGTGGATGGATAGAAAACAATCATTTTGAGTGTGAATGCATATCAAACAATCATTTTGAGTGTGGATGGATAGCAAACAATCATTTTGAGTGTGGATGGATAGAAAACAATCATTTTGAGTGTGGATGGATAGAAAACAATCATTTTGAGTGTGAATGGATAGAAAACAATCATTTTGAATGTGGATGGATAGAAAACAATCATTTTGAATGTGAATGGATAGAAAACAATCATTTTGACTGTGGATGGATAGCAGACAATCATTTTGAGTGTGAATGGATAGAAAACAATCATTTTGAGTGTGGATGGATAGAAAACAATCATTTTGAGTGTGAATGGATAGAAAACAATCATTTTGAGTGTGAATGGATAGAAAACAATCATTTTGAGTGTGGATGGATAGAAAACAATAATTTTGAGTGTGAATGCATATCAAACAATCATTTTGAGTGTGAATGGTTAGCAGACAATCATTTTGAGTGTGGATGGATAGAAAACAATCATTTTGAGTGTGGATGGATAGAAAACAATCATTTTGAGTGTGGATGGATAGAAAACAATCATTTTGAGTGTGGATGGATAGAAAACAATCATTTTGAGTGTGAATGGATAGAAAACAATCATTTTGAGTGTGGATGGATAGAAAACAATCATTTTGAGTGTGGATGGATAGAAAACAATCATTTTGAGTGTGGATGGATAGAAAACAATCATTTTGAGTGTGGATGGATAGAAAACAATCATTTTGAGTGTGGATGGATAGAAAACAATCATTTTGAATGTGGATGGATAGAAAACAATCATTTTGAATGTGAATGGATAGAAAACAATCATTTTGAGTGTGGATGGATAGCAGACAATCATTTTGAGTGTGAATGCATATCAAACAATCATTTTGAGTGTGGATGGATAGAAAACAATCATTTTGAGTGTGGATGGATAGAAAACAATCATTTTGAGTGTGGATGGATAGAAAACAATCATTTTGAATGTGAATGGATAGAAAACAATCATTTTGAGTGTGGATGGATAGCAGACAATCATTTTGAGTGTGAATGCATATCAAACAATCATTTTGAGTGTGGATGGATAGAAAACAATCATTTTGAGTGTGAATGGATAGAAAACAATCATTTTGAGTGTGAATGGATAGAAAACAATCATTTTGAGTGTGGATGGATAGCAAACAATCATTTTGAGTGTGGATGGATAGAAAACAATCATTTTGAGTGTGGATGGATAGAAAACAATCATTTTGAGTGTGAATGGATAGAAAACAATCATTTTGAGTGTGGATGGATAGAAAACAATCATTTTGAGTGTGGATGGATAGAAAACAATCATTTTGAGTGTGGATGGATAGAAAACAATCATTTTGAGTGTGGATGGATAGCAAACAATCATTTTGAGAGTGGATGGATAGCAAACAATCATTTTGAGTGTGGATGGATAGAAAACAATCATTTTGAGTGTGAATGGATAGAAAACAATCATTTTGAATGTGAATGGATAGAAAACAATCATTTTGAGTGTGGATGGATAGAAAACAATCATTTTGAGTGTGGATGGATAGAAAACAATCATTTTGAGTGTGGATGGATAGAAAACAATCATTTTGAGTGTGAATGGATAGAAAACAATCATTTTGAGAGTGGATGGATAGCAAACAATCATTTTGAGTGTGGATGGATAGAAAACAATCATTTTGAGTGTGAATGGATAGAAAACAATCATTTTGAGTGTGGATGGATAGCAAACAATCATTTTGAGTGTGGATGGATAGAAAACACTCATTTTGAGTGTGGATGGATAGAAAACAATCATTTTGAGTGTGAATGGATAGAAAACAATCATTTTGAGAGTGGATGGATAGCAAACAATCATTTTGAGTGTGGATGGATAGAAAACAATCATTTTGAGTGTGGATGGATAGCAATCGTGACAATGATCATTGCTATTAACACATTAAAGGTGTATATTCACACCAAAATGCTTGAAAATAAAATTGTTAAAATTGTATACTTTTAGAGGCTTAAATTGTGTGCCTAGATGTAATGAAACGAAATAAATTTTAACATTTGTTAATTTCATTATGCATAAATTACTATAATTTTCTTAAGTTGTGAAATTGAATTAGATACATGAGTCTGTAATTCAACTTCATAACTAAAGACTAAATGCACTGCATCTTGCATGTTTAGTTTTTCTGCATATCACACTAGGCTTGCACGATTATCCAATATTATCAAAAATCAAGATTTTTTTTCCAGCCACGATTTTTTATATGATTTTGAAACAAAATCGAAATATTGCAAAAATTTTAATGTCACACCGTATTCTGTCTATATGTCATGTGTTTGTAGCGTAGCCTTCTATTACGGCAAACTGTTCAATTTATTTCCAAACCAAAATCTTTGTGAGAGGGGTGGGCCAATGATACGAAAATTTAACGCAATTTACATGTACAATTTCTTGCCGCTGCACTGTATACCTAAAAAAACATGCGTGAGTGAAATTATTACCTGGGACGGTATAAATATTGTATAATTCTTAATAAGCAGGGTTTATAAAATCTAAATTAATGCTAAATTTGACAATAAATGACGTCGCAAAATATATATATTTTTGGAGGCGAGAGGTTCACAAATGTGATAGCTAAATGAGACGTACACGCTTTAGCCTGCAAGGTGAATTATCAGAGATGATTCTGAAGGCTAACTATTATTAGTCAACGGGTACTCGGTAAATGCGGATCAGATCCAAACATTAGATATCTATGGATCTGAAGTGCCATTCCTAATATCATGTACATTTTCACAAAGACATGTCATGAAATGTCAAATTTTTGGATTAATTTTGATGTAATAAACGAGTACGCAATATTTAGGTTGTCCAATGTAATAATTTCACTCCCGCAATGATGGACACGGTATACATTAAGGCAAGGTGTAAGGCGTCAAAAATTTACACTGGGAAATTGTGTCCTGTTTTCGTGTTATTAATGATCGTTCTTTAAGCATCTTGGTGACTGGATTTAAAGTTTTTGTTGAAATTTACCAATTAAGTCATAATCGATTAAAACTGATACGAAAACTCATAGCGAAGCCGACATGTCTACATAAGCCAAACCGTGCAGTCCAACTAAACCCAAACCTTGCAGTCCAACTCAATCCAGGACCGATTTTCCCCGAGATTTCATATACCATGAAATAAGCTATACGATATATTATGATTTTCTCACCACGATATATCGCGATGCCTCCTAGAACAATATCGTGCAAGCCTATATCACAGATTATGTATGGCAGTGCCGTGAAATAAGGATTTCTTAAAATAGTATACCCACAATGTCTATTGACGAACACTAACATTCTTCTAATTCTTTAAAAGGAGACAAATTACACAGAAATAAATGCAAACCAAAAGTATGGAGACATTTAAATTGTTGTAATTTTGCTACAAACTGAAAGCAAAGATGATATAGACCAGATCTGTAGTTTTGCTGGGATTGGATAAGCCCTTGATAAATTAAAAGAACATTGAAAAACTTTAACACTCTAATTCTTGGTTCACAATAAAGTAAGTGCAAACCACATAAAATATGAAAAAAATTAGAAAATCATTCAAATTATAATGGAGACTAGATGCAATGATGGTAGAGATCAAATCTCTAAAGTTTTACTAAGATCAGACAAGTCCTTGATGAATTAAATGCCCATTGAACAACTTTAACATCTGCCTAGTCCTTGGTGCAAAATAAGTCCTATCCCCGTAAAATATGGGAAAAAATTGAGAAGTATTTTAATTATGATGCAGACCGGATGCAATGATGGCATAGAACAAATCTGTAAAGTTTTATTGAGATCGGATCAGCCCTTGATGAATTAAATGTACATTCATCTGCACGTGATTTGGATCAACTCTATATCGCTATGTATCCATCCATGCTTCAAATAGGGCTCAACAAGAATTGCATTAATTTATATGGAATCAAATCATCATATCTTAAGATCTATTTCGTTTCATTACATTGCGGTACACAATTCATGCCTTTATTATTTTCTCTAAATCGCTAGAACAAATTGTGCATGCATGATATGGTGTGCATGCATCGATCAATATCCACTTTCTGAAATCATAATAACTGGTGTTTATTTGGAAAATCCAGTATGGAAGTCGGAGATAGTAACAACTTCCAGCAAGAACCTTCTTAAAATGATCTAACTCCTTCATTTCAAATCCATCTATAAACCTTAATATTGGTATTCCTGAACATATACAACTGACAAAAGAACTATATAGTGGCAAGCCAGCAAATTTCTTACCATAATCTTCTATACTTGTATCACATTGAGGACTGCATCTGGGATAATTCTGTGGAACGGTTATCAAAATCGGCGGCACATTTGGGAGATTCTTGTCATCTAGAATATGAGAGGATTTATAGCCATGAGTAGAGATCTAAATTGCTGAATAATATAATTTATCTTCTACACTGAAAATATAAGGTACAGTAATATGGCTATGACATATATCAATTATGCAGCAAATTCTTGCATATGATTATCATGGATAGGTAGTATTGTAGAACAGCTTTTAAAGAGATCTCTGCTTCAATGAGGGTAGCTACATGCGCATTTAGACCAATATATCTGTTAACCAATTAACCCTTTAAGCCTCAAAACGGTCTAAAACATTTTTATTACAGTGGTCTTGGGAACCGAGCCAGTCATTAGTTGTACATTTTCTAAAATAGTCTTCTCACAGTCTGCAAATGATCATACATATTCTTAGAGAGAAAAAAGACACTTGAGGGTTGAAGGGCTAACCCTCACGAACCACAATTGACACAATTTATGATGCAGGGAATATTGGATATTTTGAAACTAATTTAACTGGAAGACGTTGCTGCATATGGCAGAAATGGGTTATTCCTGCATATGGCAGCAACAGGTTCCAGTCAAAGTAGTTTCAAAATATTCAACAGCCTTCCTGCCTTCAACTTACGACACTGGAATCTCAAGGGTTAAAGGATTAATAATGCCTTCTGATATCTGATCTTTGAAAAGGCAGCACTGGCAATCTATCAGGTATTAAGATTTTTTAACCCAAAATATTTACTTGATAATAATAACCTCTCAAAATCGTAAGGGATGCTGCAAATCAGATGTGAATTATTTTATATTATGTTAATATTAATGATATCCAGTTTGAATAAAACCATGTAAGGTACAATAACAATCTTGACAGGATATTACTGATTACCATACAGGCAGTACAACAGTGGGACACACAGGCATTGCTTACCCAATTTACAAAAGAGATGTACAGTGTTTGAGAGTGGATGATAAACCGGATCTAAGCTGATTTTAAAGCGACCATGTAATCTGGCAATTTCACCCTGCAGTATATCAGAGATTTCACTCTCCTCAGTTTCATCACACTGTTTCCTCTTTATGGGAAGGTTTGGCACACTGAATAAAACAAAGTCCACAAACACGACTACAAGTTCCTTCACTTAGTAACAATACCTATTATATGAAAACAGAATTCAAATCTGCTTAACATAGTTGTCACATAGAGGGTTGTGCAGACTAGTTCAAAGTTAAAATTTTGTACCTTGGAAAAACTATGATCCTAACCTTTTCAACGTGACCAAAAATATATACAAGAGGCCCAATGGGCTTGTATTGCTCACCTGAAACATAGGCATTTCAACTAGAAGTCATCACCAACAAGCATACCCTTAAGGTTTTGGCCAGAATTGCAACAAGAATAAGGATGCGTGATACCAAATTTGGTTTAGAATCAGTCCAGTGATTCGTGAGGACATTTTAAATTTCCCATTGCTGTACTATTGGAGTTTTTAGTGGGAACAAATCCAAGTTGGCCAGCAACCCATTTTGAAAGTTGAAATTTTGAAATCACCATACCCAAAGAACTAAACAAAACCCATTTTGGTTTCAAAATCATCAACTAAACACTTTCAAGATGGCCGCAAAAATGCTGAAATCGGATTGGTTGATAGCGGCCATGTTTTAACATACTAACTTCCTTTGAACAAATTAGAACGGACCATAGTTCCTAATCATAATTTTGGCCCAATCCCTTCAATGGTTTGGAAGTTGTTTTCGTGAAAGCTAGGTCATCCAAGATGGGCCGTTGTATCATCTGGCCAATCAATTTCCCTGGAGCTAACTAGGTTCAGCGGTTGCCAGGATGATGTTTCATGAGTTTTGAATCATTCCCCAAGCAGTTTTAGATTTTTTAAGACATTTATAAAAATTGGCCAAAATCCAAGATTGTCAACAGCCAAATTGGCGGATCGGCTTTATTTGAAAAAAAGTAGGATTGGTATGGTCCAAAGATGATTATGACCAAATTTGGTTAAAATCGGTCCACAGATTCTCGAGAAGATATTTAAAATTACGAATAATTCTGAATATTGCGCTCTTGCTTCTTTAATTGATTTACCCTTTGACCGCTCGAGCCCAAAATCAAGACATACTATTAAGTATAGTAAGTTATTGTACTAGCTATATTAATTTTAACAAGTTCGATGACCTTGATCGTTGAGCTTTTAACGCCAAATTTGCCACACACCTTCGGCACCTCCATCCAAACTGAACCAAGTGTGACAAAGGTCCATCTGGTAGAACAACTTGATTTATTTTGCTGGCCATACACACATACGCACACACCGAGTGACTGACTGACTCAATTTCTTTGATAAAACATAAATTACCTAATTGGTGGTCCATTTAAAGCCATCATTGCTGGACCAAATGTTCGCTGCAATGTATGGTTGAGCAGAGGTGAACCTAAGCACCCAGCCACAGCATCGTAGAGGGGTTGGCATAATGCCATGTGCTGATCTGCAGGGCGGGGAGTGGACGAAATCATCCCTGAACTAGTAGGACCTGTGGAGGGAGTCGAGGCACCCTGCAAAAATAACCAAAATTATAAAGACATTAGTTGTTGAATTGCAAGCAAAGATACATTTAGACAGACATAGACAGATACTAGAATTACTTAGTGTGGTTATGGTCGCACAGAAGCGGTGTTGATTAGGCAGCACTCACATCAAACTCAACTGAAAATTTTAAAAACTAGACACCTCACTTAAGAAATTGGTGGTTAACTCGAATCATTCCATGTAACTTGTAATGTGGAAATTATGATCCAATAAAGATAAACTACCTTGTTGTTGCTAGGAGAGAGCTGAGGTGTAGAGATGACCGGTGAGTTAAATTGAATGGGAAATAGTGAGGCTGTATAAGATATATACGGCATGTAAGGTGACCACGAAGCATTTCCATCTGCAGATCAAAAGGAAAAACCCTTTTGAAAATGGTGCAATTACTGAGATAGTCATTCCAGTGGTATTCTTTCAAAGATTTTATTTGGGTTTGCAAATTAGCATCAGTCAAGATTGAAATCGATTGCAGAATACACTTTAGCTTGGCTAACTTGACCAGTAAATAATGAATAACTTAAAGAGGATTCTAACATGGTATCTGATACCCTTTTAACCATCAAAATGTCAGTGTATGAATTTCAAGACAACTCGCGAGCTGTTGAATATTTTGAAATTAATTTGACTAGGAGTCATTGCTGGCAGCAATGGTTCCAGTTAAATTAATTCCAAAATATTGACTAGTTCTTTTGTATAGTTGTCTTGAAATTCATACACTGACATTTTATGTCAATTTGCAAACCCAAAAAATATTCAAAAGAAATTTCCTTAGATCACAGAGAATTGGTGAATGTTAGCCTGTAAGTTAAGGCTAACTTTTTTGATATAAAGCGTTTGCACTAACTATACCTCAAGGATGATGAAGAGCAGATATCTGTCATAATGTGATAAAGATCATCTGTTACAAATAATACATCGTCTTAGAATCCTATTATCATTACTAGAAACTTCTATTAAAACAACGTAAAACATCTAAAGCAGTCTCAGTTCTACTCACCCCTGGATGTAGATCCAACTTTTCAAGCACTTGTTCACATTTCAGCAAAGTTGCCATTGGAAGCCTGCAATAAATTATGTATACATGAGCCAGCCATCTAATCAAAACACCTCTCTCTTGGGCCGCCAATATGTGCTAGTCCAGTAGAGCAGCTGCTATAAAGAAACACTATACAAGCAATCTTTGTTTGGTAATGGTATCACATACTGACTTTCACAAGAATCACACCTAAGCTGTAGAAGTTGCATTGACAAGACATAATTAGGGTGCACTGACACGTGATGATGATGGTGGTGATGATGAGCAGATACACTGATGGACAGATCATTAGACAGAGTGAAGACAACTGCACATCTTCACGTGGTAATGGTATATTTATCAACTTTCACAAAAATTGTAATTAAATTAAGTTGTGTTGACAAGAACCGATTACAGATGGATGGATAGACAAATGGAGGGACAGATAGATACGCTGATCGGTTCTTAACCCAGCATTTCATACCAGGCTATAACAAGAGGCCCAAGGGCATATGGCGCTCACCTGGACCATTAGCATTTGAACTGTTTACATTTATGTAGACATGATAGCTAGTCTTTGGAAAATCTAAGATGGCCACCAAGAAAATTGACCAAACAGAATTCTCATTTGATTTCTTGAAACCTATCATCATAGGGTCATTCCACCCAAATGTGTTTGATATCGAGCTGTAGTAGTAGTGGTAGTGATTTAAAGGCTTCTAACATTTTTTGGAAAGTCCAAGGTGGCTGGCGGAAAAGATTTACCAATCAAAACACTTATTCGAAGTCCTTAAGCCGATCACCAGAGGATCATCTTACCCAGCTTTCATTGAAATCTGGCCATTGATTAGTATTACAAAATATTTCTCAAAAATCCAAAATGGCTGCCAGAAAATATTGAGCAATCAAAATTCTGTATATACGTTCTGAAGCCTACCCACCTATCGACCTTCCAACTGATTTACAAAACTTTGATGGCTGGCGAGAAAATTGAGCAATCAAAATTCTGTGTACACCAAGCAGTTAATGAAGAGTAGCGTCTTAATCGACTTCCAGTAAATTTTTCATAAAATTCAAGATTTTCACCAAAATATATACCAATTAAAATTCTGTATACAAATTCTGAAACGTACACCCACAGGGTCCTTCTAGCCAAATTAGATTGAAATCTATCAAGCGGTTGTTATTAGGAGTAGCATTTTGACAATTTCTGGTAAATTTTTCAGAAAATAGATAACCCAAAAAATTGACCAATAAAAACTCTGTAAATTCTGTATACCCATTCAGAAGCCCACACCCATAGTGTCCTTTCAGCCAAATTAGGGTTATATCTGCCTAGCAGTTAATGAGATATTTTTTTGAAACTTTCGGGTAATTTTTTTGAATAAAACCTAAGAATTTCACCCAAAAAATTGACCAATCAAAAATCTGAATAGCAGTTCTAGACCCTACCTCAACAGAATTCTTCTGGTCAAATTTGGGTGAAATCTGTCAAGAAGCTAAGGAGGAGATACGTTTTGAATCTTTCCAGTAACTTTCTCTATAAAATCAGATTTTCACCACAAAAATTTACCAATCAAAAATCTGAATAGATTTCTACAGCCTACCACTATATGATCCTTCCAGGAAAATTTAGTTGAACTCCGTCAAGAAGCTAAGGACGAGATGCATTTTGACACTTTCGGGTGAATTTTCTACAAAATCTAAGATTTTAACCCAAAAAATGTACCAATCAAAAATTAGACTAGAAGATCTAGAACCTATATCCGTAGAATGCTTCAAGACAAATTTGGCTGAAATCTCTCAAGAAGCTAAGGAGGAGATGCGTTTTCACACTTTCCGGTAGATTTTTTACAAAGATTTTCATCCCAAAAATTGATCAATCGAAAATTTGAATAGGCATTCTAGAGCCTTCCTCCATAAGATCCTTCAAACTAAATTTGGCTGAAATCCGTCAAGAAGCTAAGGAGGAGATGCATTTTGACAGTTGACGATTTTTTACCCAAAAGTTTGACCAATCCAAAATTTGAATAGAATTTCTAGAGCCTACCACCATGATCCGTCCAGGAAAATTTAGTTGAAATCTGTCAAGAAGCTAAGGAGGAGATGCATTTTGATCTTTTCCGGTAAATTTTTTTACAAAATCTTAGATTGTCACCCAAAATTGACCAATCAAAAATTTGAATAGACGATTTAGAAGTTACATCCATAGAATGCTCCAAGCCAAATTTGGTTGAAATCTCTCAAGAAGCTAAGGAGGAGATGCATTTTGACACTTTTACAAAATCTAAGATTTTCACCCAAAAAATTGATCAACCAAAAATTCGAATAGATTTTCTAGAGCCTACCACCATAATATCCTTCCAGGAAAATTTGGCTGAAATCCGTCAAGAAGTTAAGAAGGAGATGCGTTTTGACACTTCCCAGTAAATTTTTTTATAAAATCTAAGATTTTTGACCCAAAAAATTGATCAATCAAAAATTTGAATAGTTGTTCTGGAGCCTATATCACTATATGATCCTTCCAGGAAAATTGTGTTGAAATCTGTCAAGAAGCTAAGGAGAAGATGCATTTTGACACTTTCTGGTAGATTTTTTACGAAATCGAAGATTTTCACCCAAAAAATTGATCAATCAAAAATTTGAATAGCTATTCTAGAGCCTAACTCTATAGGATCCTTCAAACCAAATTTGGCTGAAATCCGTCAAGAAGCTAAGGAGGAGATGCGTTTTGACACTTTCCAGTAAATTTTTATATATTGACTCAAAAAATTGATCAATCAAACATTTGAAGAGAAGATCTAGAACCTACATCCATAGAATGCTTCAAGCCAAATTTGTCTGAAGTCTCTCAAGAAGCTAACAAAATGCATTTTGACACTTTCCGGTAGATTTTTTTAAAACAAAATCTAAGATTTTCACCCAAAAAATTGATTAATAAAAAATTTGAATAGACTTTCTAGAGACTACCTCCATAAGATCCTTCAAACCAAATTTGGCTGAAAACCATGAAGAAGCTAAGGAGGAGATGCGCTTTGACAATTTTTATAAAATCTAAGAATTTTGACCCAAAAAATTGATCAATCTGAATTGATGTTCTAGAGCCTACCACTATATGATGCTTCCAGGAAGATTTAGTTGAAATCTGTCAAGAAGCTAAGGAGATGCATTTTGACTTTCCAGTAAATTGTTTACAAAATCACCCCAAAAATTTACCACTCAAAAATTTGAATACAAGATCTAGAACCTACATCCATAGAATGCTTCAAACCAAATTTGGCTGAAATCTGTCAAGATGCTAAGGAGGAGATGTGTTTTGACACTTGAAGAGATCTTTTTTACATAATATAAGATTTTTTACCCAAAAATTGAAAAATAAAAAATCTGAATATATACACCTGTGCAAAAGTTAAGCACCACCCTATTTTTACGCACATGCGAGGGTATATTCATGTGCTATGAAGAAAGCAATAGCATAAACATTTATGTACCCATCCATCTTAGTGCAAGAGGTAATAATGCAACTAGAGGAATGCTGATTATGATGGTGGGGAAACACTGTATGTTTTTGTTTGAACTTGAAAACGAGGCCTGAATATGGTTACATTGACACAACTGACAACTATTGCCCTACAGTTGACACACGTGGCTAGATTGTCATTAATGGTGTCTGAAAACGAAGTTTAACATCTGTGCACGAGTTTGAGACTGTCATTATTAATACCGGGTATATCCACCTTGTGCCTGGATGACGGCCTGGACATGACGTCTCATGCTGGTCACCAACCGACTGATACGCCATTGTGGTATTCGTTGCCATTCAAGATGGAGTGCGTCTGTTAATTCCTGTAGGTTCTGCACAGGAGGATCCCTCCTTCTCACCATGTTTCCCAGAATGTCCCAGATATGCTCAATAGGGTCCATGTCAGGGCTCCTTGCTGGCCATGGTAGGGTTTCGATGGCATTCTGGCGGAGGTATTCATGCACAGCTCTAGCACGATGTGGTCGGGCGTTGTCATCCATGAATATAGGGTGGGTTCCAGGTGCATGATTTACAAAATGAGGGACCACAACTCTATCCAGTATGGAATCTTGATATCTTTGTCCATTTAGTGTTCCAGGTACAGTCAACAGATCCAGCTTACAATCAAATGAGATGCACCCCCATATCATAACGGAACCCCCACCAAATGGAACTTCTTCCATGATGTTACGTTGGTCGTACGCCGTGCGTCTGGACCTCCATACACGAGTTCGACCATCTGTGGCATGAAGCAGGAACCGACTTTCATCGGACCAGTGTACCCGTCTCCAGGATCTCATGTTCCAGTGTCTTCTTTCGTTGCACCACCTCAGACGCTCCTCTTTGTGGTGTGCAGTGAGGAGAGGACGTCTGACAGGTCTCCTAGCTTTCATGCCAGCAGCATACAGTCTCCTTTTGACGGTAGACATTGACACTCTATTGCGCGTTTCCCATTGCTGGCTGAGCACTCTGCAGTTGGTGAATGGAGATCTCCTAACAAGGCGTACTAGGGCTCGATCATCACGGGCAGTAGTCTTCTTCGGTCTTCCAGATCTAGGCCTGTCCTTCACCTCGTTAGTTTGCCCATGTTTTGCAATCAAACGACTGATTACAGTATGGTTAATGTTCAGCTGTCTGCCAATCTCTCTGCATGACATACCAGTGGTATGCATGCCTATGATTTGCCTGTTCACACGATCACTTAACCTTCGTCTTGCCATAGCGGTTCACAATCAAGAGCTAATTCTCTCTGTACAAATAAACCACGGTCATGAACACAAAATTCCTAATCTTGTCGCCTAAATCTGTATGTAATCACGGACATCAAGCGGTGTGAAGTCATGCATGCATGTGCATTTCGTACTTGGAATTATGTCAGCTAACGCGGGGACAAAAAGTATGGCAGCCTAGTTGTACCATCATGTTTCTACGTTCTATTGTTTTTGCTGGTGCTTAACTTTTGCACAGGTGTATAAGTTCTAGAGCTTACCTCCACAGGATCGTTCTAGCCAAATTTGATTAACCTATCACAAGCGGTTTAGGAGATACATTTTAAAGCAAAAGTTGACGGATGGACAGATGGGTGGACGGATGACGGATGGTCGCCAAGGCATAAGCTCACTTGGCCATTCTGGCCAGATGAGCTAAAATAGAAATGGCTGAATATTTTGAACCGAGTTTGTTGGGAAGCTGCTGCAGCAATGGCCTCCAGTTAGGCTTGTGTAATTATTGCTTTGAGTGATCACGAATGACGATTACTAGATAAATCAACCTCGCGCCAAATTACACACACATACATGTTGTAACAAAGGCATATCAATGACGAAAGCTGTAATGGTGTTTTGGAATATCCATTTGCAGGTCATTTGAAGTCTTTGAAAATGTATCACTGGAATGCCTGGCTGAATGTACAAGCCAGTTATTCTAGTGATGTTTTTTTAAAGTTTTGAAATATTATATGCAGTAGAAATTATTTATGATAATTCGATTATTTAATTTTTAATCAAATAAATTCAAGATTAAAAACATAATCACGATTTTCTATGTAATCATGTAAACCTCCCTCCATTTGCATATTACTTACGAAAAATAGATGTTGGGATTTCAAGGATGAAGAATTAACCCTTTAATGGTTAAGCCAGCCAAAACCGGCCTCTGCGCTGCGGTCTTGAGGAATGTGGATTTGCTAGCCATGAGAAGTATTTTTGGAAAATTTATCACTGGAATGACAGGCTTGATAACCGAGCCAGTCATTCAATTGGTAAATTTACAAAGAGTCTTGTCTAGGCCTGTAAATGGACATTCAGTAAAAAATATTTTCACTTTCTTGAGCAAATTGAACTATTAAAGAGGCAACAACGTATGACCATAGATATGGTAAAATAAAGGCTCATATCATACCTTCTATTTGAATCAGAAAGTATCTCCAACAGGTTTTTCATCTTACTTAATTGATCTTTCTTTTTATCTGTAGAAATAAGGTGAGCAAAAATCATAAGTTAATGGTTCAATATGTGAGGTCTTTTACAGCAGATCATGCAAGCCTTCGGTGAGATATTCATACAAGTATACCCAGAATTTCTCTACGTATTGTTATAATTAGAATCTTAAAATACACAAACACAACATTATTCTCGAACAGTGTTAATAAGAGGAATCAGAATTGCAGGCCTTCATCTCATCATTTTGTGTGTGTGCGTGAGTGCATGCGTGCGTGTTTCCGGAACTATATCTCAACAAGAGGCCCAAGGGCCATGACACTCAGCTGGCTAACACCTAAGGTTCTTGTGACTAAATGTGCTTAATTCACAAGTGGCAGTCACCCACCAAGTTAGGAAACAAAAAGGGCTGACTAAATAATGTTGCACTAGTTCCAATGTCAAAATTTATCTTTGACCTATATTATCCAGCCAGTAGGTCAGACTGACCTAGTTCTTATAGGGGTGGTAGCTTATGCAGAGGCATCAGAGGTACTCATGCACCCAGTTAGCAGTTAATAGCTATAAATTATGACAAAACATGCCACTACAGTAATATCGTTCCCAATTGGGAATTTGAGAGGGTTCAAGGGGTATAACTCTGATCTTTGAGTGTATCATTTTCATTTACACAGTGCAAATGTTAGATGCCTATAGGATCATTTTAATCAGATTTAGTATAAGTTGGAGGGAAATATGACAAAAAGGGCTGACTCTGATATGCTAGATCACTTAAAATAATATGGAATTATGCTATGAATTACAAACCGTAAATTTTAATAAAAATACCTATTACACGTGAAATTACTGAATGAACATTGATCTATGTGTATATGTTAAATAGGGGTAAATGTAGGTGGGATGCATGTGGGTGAGGATTCTTACATCCTCGCTCCTAGTGTCTGTTGGCAAACCTTATGACTGTTAATAAGAATTCAGGAATAGCGAACAAGGTGACACTAGCAAATAAGAACATGGTGAGAAAAATGACAACAAAATACTAACAAGAGGCCAAGTCGCCTGTATCACTCACCTAGAACACAGGTATTTTAGATCAACAAGAAAGGCCATCAGCTATATATAGAACCCTAAGGAGTCGACCATAATTGTAACAACAATACAGCGGCTATGTTTCTTTACATATCAACTTCCATTGAACAAACATTAATGGCGCTTAGTCCCTAATCATATCTCCCAAATTTCGGCCTAATACATTTAGCGGTTCAGAAGGTCGTTTTCATGAAAACTAAGTCATCCAAGATGGCTAAAGCACTATGCCAATCTAGTTCCCTTGAACAAACTTGGATTAGCGCTTGACCTAGATATATTTCATGAGTTTTGAATCGATCCTACAAGCAGATTTGTAAGCCTTTTTTTTTTTAAAAGCGTCTAAAAGAAATTTGTCAAAATCAAATTGACCGACCGGATCCTTTTGAACAAACCTGTATCTCTATGCCCTAAGGATGTTTTCTGCCAAATCTACTTGAAATAGGCTCAGTGGTTCTCGATAAGATGTTTAAAATTTCCTATTGCTCTAGTACATTTGTTGGAAAAAACATCCAAGCTGGCCACCAAATTGTTTATCCGAAAGTTTCGAAAATGGCAAATTTGAAATCAGAATACGCAAAAAAAATTAATAGCAAAACAATTTCGGCTTCAAAATTCATCAAATAAAAAAAAAATCTAATATGCCCCCCAAACACGCTACATTTTGATTGGCCCAAGGCATTTGACATTTGTTTTTCGACGTATCAACTTTCATTGAACAAATTTGATTGCCCCTTAGTCCCTAATCATATCTCCCAAATTTCATTTTGATCCATTCAGTGGTTCTGGAGGAGTCATTTTCGAGAAAACTAAGTCATCCACGGTGGCCGCCGAAGCATTTGGCCAATCAAGATCTCTCGAACAAACTTGGTTCAGCTCTTGCCCTACATGATGTTGTATGAGTTTTGAATCAATCCCCCAAGCAGTTTCAGAGATTTTTAAAGCCTTTCTAAAAATCAACCAAAATTCAAGATGGCACTGGCCAAATTGTCTGATCGGCTTCCTTTGAAAGCATTTGGATCACTACCCCATAAGAATGCTTCCTGCCACTTATAATTCATATCAGCCCAGTGGTTCTTGAGAAGTCATTTAAAGAAAGTTTATGAACGGACGGATGGATGGACAGAGGGATGGTCGCTATGGCATAGACTCACTTGGCTTCTCAGGCCAGGTGAGGTAATAAATCGAACAAAAACTTTAAAAAAGTAAAACATTCACCATAGAGTAAAATTGCATAGAGTAAAATTATGTGTTTATGAGTTAGGTAAATACACAATTGTTGTCAGTTATATTGGGACAGATGGACTGAGAGTATAGCATAATGGGCAACATAGCATCATGCATCACAGAGCTGGCTATACTTAATGTAGCTGCATTGCACTAAATAACACCAATTTGCAACAGGTGTATAACACAGCAACATCATTTTCAAAATAACTACCACTCATGCTTCCATCCACACCCATGAAATCTCAACTTTTGGCAGAAACAGGATAAAGGTGAAAATGGATAGAGTGCTGCAAATACAATCTTTTAATCCTTGTACTACTGAATCACCTATTTCTATTATTCAGTTCCATTAAATGGGTAGCTGGTTTTTATTTTGAAAACAGTGTAGCTAATTGATGTTGATCTCCTATGATAGCAACAGGTTTCAGCCAAATTGCTTTCAAAATATATAAAAATATTACTTCCACTAGTCCCTGTCAAATGAAAACTTAGGTTACAGTACTACAAGAGTTAACATGATAAGCAAAACATGAAGGAATGCAGTGAAGGTAGGCAGGGACTGATCTACTGAATAACAAGAGCCATCAGAATATGGCATATCCCCCACCCGGATCCAAACATACATCAAGAGTGGACATAAATGTAACGTTAATTGTAAAGGACAATATTCTAGCAAAACTAATAAATGAAAAATGAAATCCTGACACTGCATTTCACCTTAAAGAACAAGATGCCCAAGCGGCCTGTATCGCTCACCTGGAACATAGGCATTTAAACTAGAAAGGCGGTTGGCTATAAGTAGAGTTTCTGGAGTTGTTTTTGCGAAAGCTAGGTCATCCAAGATGGCTACATGTATTAAACAAATTTTGACTTTTGCCCTAGATGATGTTTCACAAGTCTTGAATTTATTCCGTAAGTGGTTTCGGAGATTTTTAAAGACATTTCTAAAAATCAGGCAAAATCAAAGATGGCCACTGGCCAAATTGGTCGATCGGCTTTGTTTCACCAAACTTGAATCTCTACACTCTAAGGATATAATTGAAATCGGCCAAGTAGTTCTCAAGAATAAGACTAAATTTCCCATTGCTTTAGTATGGGAGCTTTTGGCTGGAAAATGATCCAAGATGGCTGCCAAACTGTTCATCCGACAGTTTCGAAAATAGCTAATTTGAGATCAGAATAACCAAAACCATATATATATACATATATATATATATATATATATAAAGCAATTTCAGCTTCAAAATCTGTCACATAAAAAAATCCAATATGGCCACCAAACACACTATATTTTGATTGGCCAATGGCGGCCATATTTTTTTATGGACTAACTTCCCTTGAACAAACTCAGTCCCTAATCATATCTGCCAAATTTCGGCCCGATCCCTTCAGGGGTTCTTGAGAAGTCATTTTCGCTAAAACTAGGTCAACCAAGATGGCCGCAGAACCATGGGCCCAATCAAGTTTCATTGAACAAACTTGGTTCAGCTCTTGCCCTAGATCATATTTCATGGGGTTTCCTTCAATCCACCAAGCCGTTTCAGAGATTTTTAAAGACGTTTATAAAAATCGGCCACAATCCAAGATGGCTGCTGGCCAAATTGGCCGATCAGCTTCATTTGAACAAATTTGAATCTCTACACCCTAACGATGCTTCCCACCAAATATAATTGAAATCAGCACAGTAGTTCTCGGGAAGACCTTTTACATTTCCCATTGCTTTAGTATGGGTGTTTTTGTTGGGAAATGATCCAAGATGGCCGCCAAACCATTTATTCGACAGTTTCGAAAATTGTGAATTTGAGATCAGATTATTCAAAAACACATAAAACCAAATTCAGCCTCAAAATCCATTAAATAAAAAAATCCAATATGGCCGCCAAACACGCTATATTTTGATTGGCCGGGTGCGGCCATGTTTTTTTGACTGATCACCTTCACTTGAACGAACTTTAATGAGCCTTAGTCCCTAATCATATCTTCCAAATTTTGGCCCGATCCCTTCAGCGCTTCTGGAGAAGTCGTTTTTGCTAAAACCATGTCAGTCGAACCATCTGACCAATCAAGTTCCTTTGAACAAACTTGGTTCAGCTCTTGCCTTAGATCATATTTCATGAGGTATTCAACATCAATCCCCCAAGTGGTTTTGGAGATTTTTAGACGTTTCCTAAAATCGGACAAAATCCAAGATGGCCGCTGCCAAATTGACCAATTGGCTTCATTTGAACCAACTTGGATCCCTATGCCATAAGGATGCTTCCTGCCAAATATAATTGAAATCGGCCCAGTGGTTCCTGAGAAGTCGTTTAAAGGAAAAGTTGATGGACGGACGACGGACACACGACGGATGGTCGCCATGGCATAAGCTCACTTGGCCTTTCAAGCCAGGTGAGCTAAAAATAGATTTGTAAGTGCAGGTTCAATTCCATTCAACTATTATGCTCAGACAAGAGAATTTTGGTCAATTTTAACTTTTTCAAGGGAGATAACTCAGGATATGGATGAATTTCTTCAAAATGGAATCATAGCACTGCTTCTTCAAGTAATATATTCAGTGACAAAGGAATTGATAGCATAGGTTCAAAATTCTTCCAGATCTGTCACGAACAAGACAATGTTGATGAATTTTAAGTATTTCAGGGGAGATAACGACCACAGACAACCCCGAGCACCCTTCCCCCTCCCCCCACCTCCTAGGGTTGGTCTGTCGTTTTATTAACCACATAAACATACTTATCAGTCAGTCACTACTTGCTAAATAAATCTACTTACATTTAGCGTCAGAAAAAGATTTCTAATCTTGCATGTAATGCCTTCTAATGCAACACAGCTCTCTACTCTTGTCCAGGTTTCTGGATGGAATAGACTCCTTTAATGTCAATCATACAGACATTGAGAATCGTAGCTAAACTGTAGTTGTTGGTTTTTTCCAGAGATGGTTGGACCAACAGATTGACATACATACATTCTATACAGATGCATGGAGGTACAGGCATACAGATAGCACATGCACATCTTCAAGTGGTAATGAGAACTCTTACCATGTTTCAAGAGTGACAGCTTAATTGTAGGAGTTGTGTTGACAAGAAATGATTGGCACTGCAGTTCATGTATCGGCTTAAAGGTATTTAAAGGGAGATAACTCTGTAATGAATAATTTTCCACGATGACAGTATAGAGTAAATCTCTCAAGTTTTATTGAGATCTGATAAGCTTTTGATGAATTAAATGTTCATTGAAAAATTTGACCATTCTAATTCTTGGTGTACACACAAAATATCTAAGTCCAACCAATGTAAAAAATGTGACCCTCATTTTCATTATGATGCTGATTGAATGCAATGATAGTCCAGAGCAAACCTCTTAGGCTTTATTCAGATCAGCAGTCCATTGTAACACTGACCTAATCCAGCACTCTAAATTTCAAATATTTGCGAGACCCATTTTTGGGTCCCGTGTTTTCAGGTCTGCGTAATGAATCGTTCGGTTGCGCAAAATCAGTTTGCGTAACCAATTGGTTGCGCAAATCGGTTACGCCACTTTTTTTATCCAAACCTGCTTTATCTGAACATATTTCATCTGTATATTAAGTTAATAATGAATTTAAAGTGCATGTTGCTGAATTATCATTAGCATATTGATTACAGCATGGACTTATCCACCAATTACCTAATTTACAGATAGAATATGTATAGTTACTCAACTATTGACCTCATAATCAATTACATCACATATAGGTTGATGTCACCAGTCACTATTATAATTGACAGACAATACTAACTCTCATAGTAGTCTGTCAGTAAGTATTAATTGTATGTCTTTGCAATTTAATAAACATTCTGTTGATTGTTTTGAGGGGAAGTTTGTTTCAAAGTATTCGCCAAGTTAGCTGTATAGTTACCATGAAATTGAGATTCTGGCACAAAGCTTGGAGCATAGCTTAGCTAGAGATGGGTGGGGAATAACTAAAAGTGGATTCATCCATTGTGATATAAGTACTGTAATATTTCTCAAGTAAATTTGTCAAAAATCAGATTGAGTTTTTGTTTTATGTCCATTCATTCGTTCCATTTCCAGACCAAGAAGAATATTTTGGAAAATTTACCCCTGAAATTACAAGCTCGATAACCGAGCCAGTCATTCAGTGTTAAGTCTCCAAAAACAATACTCCTTTGGTCTGCAAATGTATATTTTCCCTGCCAAAATATCAGTATTCGTATGACAACACTCATTGGTAACATCTTTCCAGCTTGCAACAATTTAAGGGTTCATACACCTTGGGCACAATAAAATTCCATACTTTTTCCAAACATATATTTCAAAATTCCAGACCCACTATAATAATTAGTGACTAATGACCCAATATTTATCAATATCTTAACACCCTCCTCCCACCCCACCCACAAACCCCACTACAAAAACAAAGAATTGAATATCTTACATTGTTGTGGCTTACCTAGTTGAGCAACCCTCTCCAGCCCACCCACCACCACCTTGAAAGCAATGGCTTCCAGTCATATTATTTTCAAAATATTTAAAAGAATATGCTTTAATTTGTAAAGAATTCCACCTGTATCAAAGAACTACCGTCTTAATTGCCGCAAAAACAACCAGGGTTGAAATGTTTATAAAATTGTACCTGTGACGGGTAGATTTTTTTTGTAACTGTTACCAAATATTTGCACTTGTACAAGCAGCGTACATTTCTAATATAAAACAATAACCCGCAAGTCCGCCACAATAAAAAGTGTAACCAGCTCTAAGGCATTTAGTAGATAGCTTGACCCTTCTTAACTTGTACGCTTTAAACTGACAATTTAGTGCAGACACGATTTACTTGAAAATAAGAGTTACATGTACTACGCACCGGTTTTCCTGACATATAGTCCTGTTTTCTCGGTCGCTCCAAAGCAATGAATCCCTTAAATATCGGGTGGTATTACTGTCAGAACCTTCCAATAATAATATATTGGGTCATATAACCCGTCAAAGTGGGCGCTACCATATTGCTTTACTGCGTTTAAAAGCGGAAGTGACTAGATTTTTCGTTTGCCAATAGCCATCAATATTAATCGCGAGTCGCACAGAGATTGGTTGAAATAAATCATGTGATTAATTCGTTATGAATGACAACGAGGAACGTGATCAAAATTTTACTACAATAGTAATTTTCATTCATGCCTATTGAAATCGGATATCCTGCGAGCCAATCAGAAACTATGAGTGCGCATTATCGATTGTTATTAACTACAACTGCGCAGTCACGCGAGACATTCTCATTACCGATGTATTAGCAGACCCCCCCTTTAGGCCGATTCGTGATATAATTTTTATAGTTGAAATTAGTAACCAGGATCGTGGCGTTCTGTAAAAATGGAATGTTTACGTTTTTGGAAGCGTTTATTTACGTGAATCCAGTTGGATTCCCGTATTTTTCAATTTCGGGAATATTACGAGAATCCCGTCGAATTTCGAGGCCTGAATTATTGTGTCTCATGGACAAATACACACTGACACAGTAGCTAGGATCTATGAATGTAACAGTTTAATTTAAGATAAATTCTTAAACAGCTGTCTCTACAAGCCAACTGAAACTCAAGGAGAATATACTGTGAGACTCACTCAACAATGCATGTCTTCCTATGTTATATCGGGATCCAATCGCTTTATAAAATAATACATTGGGAACATGCCAGCAGACGGTTGCATGTACTTGCATGCAACGATTTATAATTGAACAGTCCGTTGTTGATGCATAACATGTAGCGAGACTAGTTCACGGCCTATGTAGTAATGCTAGCGGAAATGCAAAGGAAGTTTGTCTCTGACACATGCGCGCTGTCGCTTATTTATAGAATATGACAGACAGATGCTATCGATCTTTTAGATGTTTGAAAATGCTAAATTCTGTTGTAAATAGCATGCTTCATTCAAAAAGTTGTTGAAACTTTTCTGTTTTCCACGATCAGAGATAACTACCGTTCTTGGATTTGTCACTTACGCGACCATTTTTTCGTCTATGGTAATTTTACTTCACGTAACCGGCACCGATAACCGATCGTTTCGTTCGCGCCAAATTTTGAGGGCTGCTAATTCATCTTTCCAGAGTATCCATCAATCATCCGACGTCATAATCAGCTAGTAGGATGATGTCATAATCATTACGTCATAAATGATTCTATTTGGCCCGTCTTTAACTCTTAATAGTCCTTCATGTTGTACGAATTTAATAAACATGCTGCCAGTCATTCCAGTGGTAAATTTCCAAAAACAATATCTTGATCTGCAAAGGGATATTTTCTATTTGAAAATAAAAATTTTCTTGAACAAATTCAAGGGTTAAAGGGTTAAACTAGACATATTTAATTAGGACATTGACAGTGCCACAGGTGGGTGTGGGTGGGTTGGTGTGTATGCTGTGATAAATAATAATCTGTGTGAAGATATTTTCTAGACTTATTTTATTGATTTATAACAGCATTGCCACTGTGGCCAATACAGCATACACTTAATGTTTATCACATAGAATGCTGAAATAACACTCTTAGACCATCTAATGTTCAAATTTCTTTGTAGGCAATTCAGACCAGCTTGTCTCTTGGGAGGAGAACACCATCCCAGTTCAGCCACAGGAATTTTCTTACAATATTAACAATTTGTCACATCATTCTGTGGTCTGGCATAGTGTAGTAACTGTTGTAGCCCTAATTGGTCAGGAATAATGACAAACGTGTTCCTAGTATTAACGGAAATTTGAGCCCAAAATGGTTAATATTTGCCTAATGCAAAAACTGTAGTTAACTAACCCATTGAATAAGAATTTGCAAAATACCTTGCCAGGGATAAGTTTGAACCGGGGGAAGTGTATACATATCAGTACCTATCAGGGATATGTTTGAAGCAGGGAAGTGTATACAGATCAGTCCCTGACAGGGATAAGTTTGAACCGGGGAAGTGTATACAGATCAGTCCCTATCATGGATAAGTTTGAAGCGGGAAGTGTATACAGATCAGTCCCTGCCAGGGATACATTTGAAGCTGGGAAGTGTATACAGATCAGTCCCTGCAAGGGATACATTTGAAGCTGGGAAGCGTATACAGATCAGTCCATGCCAGGCATAAGTTTGAAGCGGGGGAATGTATACAGATCAGTCCCTGCCAGGGATAAGTTTGAAGCGGGGAAGCGTATACAGATCAGTCCCTGCCAGGGATAAGTTTGAAGCGGGGAAGCGTATACAGATCACTCCCTATCAGGGATACATTTGAAGCTGGGAAGTGTATACAGATCAGTCCCTGCCAGGGAGAAGTTTGAACCGGAGATGTGTATACAAATCAGTCCCCATCATGGATAAGTTTGAAGCGGGAAGTGTATACAGATCAGTCCCTGCCAGGGATACATTTGAAGCTGGGAAGCGTATACAGATCAGTCCATGCCAGGCATAAGTTTGAAGCGGGGGAATGTATACAGATCAGTCCCTGCCAGGGATAAGTTTGAAGCGGGGAAGTGTATACAGATCAGTCCCTGCCAGGGATAAGTTTGAAGCGGGGAAGCGTATACAGATCAGTCCATGCCAGGCATAAGTTTGAAGCTGGGAAGCGTATACAGATCAGTCCCTGCCAGGCATAAGTTTGAAGCGGGGGAATGTATACAGATCAGTCCCTGCCAGGGATAAGTTTGAAGCGGGGAAGCGTATACAGATCAGTCCCTGCCAGGGATAAGTTTGAAGCGGGGAAGCGTATACAGATCACTCCCTATCAGGGATAAGTTTGAAGCGGGGAAGTGTATACAGATCAGTCCCTACTAGGGATCAGTTTTGAAGCGGGCTAATTTATACAGATCAGTCTCTGCCTAGGATCAGCTTAAAGCGGGGAAGTGCACATGAAAGAGAGCTGCAGCTGATAGCGTCATTCAATTTAAAGGAATAACATCATCATGCAGATTAAGAAGTCGTTACCACCATCTTTCTCAGCTTTGTTGATCATCCGTCTCAGAGGCTCGATGTATTTTGACAGCTGTTTCAATTTCTCCAGATAAGCCTGATCTTCATTCGGATTTCGTGACACAGGACTTGGCACAGATGGAGGATTTCCTGCAAGAGGCATAATTAATATCATGACACTTATATTTATTTTTCTCAAATTCAGAAAGATATAAGTAAGAGGAATAGGTCAATATATAAACCTGACTTTAAAACCACCTAAATGATTGTAACAGTACTTTAAAGACTCATGCTTCTAAACTTGCTTATATTTAACTGCTAAAAATATTACATACATTCTGTGGATTTAATTGTCTCACCTGTCCATCCCTCATTATTGATAAACATCAGAACTCAGAGCAAATTCATTTGGCTGAACAAACAGAATGCTTAGGTTAATTGCAATTTTCTGTAGTGGTGATTAAATATACATCAAGATGTAAATGATTATTTTTCTACAAGGTGCACCATGATCTTGACCTTTGAACTTGAACACTAAATCATAATGACCATTCATATCCCCAAAGATAATATGTGTGTAACAAGGTTTAATGATTGTGCACATGGAACTTGGAACACAGATCAGAAACTAATTCTTGTATCAAGTTCAACATGCTTTTGAGCTTTGACCGTGATAACAACATCAACGGATGATGCTTTCATCTTCTCATGGCAGCTATATCCCCAAGTTTAGTTCCCTAAAGCCTGAACAATCCTGAAAGAGAGGTTAAGGTGCGGAGCTAAATGCAAGGTTGCCAGTGAAAGTCTTTTATACAACAGTTATAAGTGGGCATTTGACCTATATTTCATTGTGTTGGTTCCTTATAATGTATGGTATGTGGAAAAACAAGTGATTGACATGCAGGACACAGTCCTAATTCGTATAAGATTGTAAAAATTCCAGACCAATCATAGCTTTTGACGTAATTACTCGGTATGAATGTATGATATTCATGATATAAGTCCATCTTGTTTTTAGTTACTATCTCAATGTCCAAATGTGAACAAAGAATGTATGTATCAGGCATGGGGCGAAGACCTTTGGGCTTAGGGTTTGACTGGGCTTAAGCCCTTTTTCAAAGGGCTTGCAAATGTACTTAAGCCCTATAGTCCAAAAAGGGCTTTGAGCTTGAGCTTGAGCATATTAAAAATACCATGTGCTTTCAAGCCCTTTTTCAAAGCCCTTTTTAAATTTTCACCTTGAATCAAGACTTATAGTTATCAGATCATTGCTCTTTGCCATTCTACACATATGCCCCTGCTACATATCACAGATAAACTTTTGCTGCTTATTTTGAAATTAATTTGACTGAAAGTAAAGCAACAATATGTTTAGACAAATCATTAGATAACACTTAGCAGCTTTCAAAGCCTACCTAAAACAGTTTTTGGTGAATTCAGAATGAAAAGGCCTAATTACATGTAGTCATTATTTTAAGAGAATGGCCACAAAACCTGTTAAATATTTGGAAACTAATTTGACTAGATTAAGCTGTTGCTGCCTTAACAAAATTATTAACAAAATGCTCAGCATGGCATTTTGTACATCATATATAATATGTTTTATCTGGCCTGTCATGCCTGTAGAGCTGCAAAACATTAACCCATTTTACTCCATATCCACTTTACTTAAATATTTGTTACACGTTATATCTCAAAAAGCTGGTTAAAATGATGTATATATAAAGTTTTGACCAACCCCTAAATCAAACAGAATTATCAATTGGCTATGTAATTTCCTCAAAAGTGCTTAAGGGCTTGTGCTTAAGCCCTTTGCAGGGCTTGTGCTTAAGCCCTTTGAAAACAGGGAGGGCTTGTGCTTAAGCCCTTTTTAAGTGCAAGGGCTTGTGCTTAAGCCCTTTCAAAAGGGCTTCGCCCCCATGCCTGGTATTTATGTATTTATGTATGTATGTATGTATGTATGTATGTATGTGCATACGTACATATGTATGTACGCGAGCATGCGTGCGTTCATCCATGCATGCATGCATTTGTATGTACCTCCTGCTGGGGTATTAAGCGGTGCCCCAGGTGATGGTGCTCCCACTTGTTGAATAGCTCGTGACACAGGTGATGGGCCAGGGCCTGGTGAGGGACTCATTAGTATTGTGACTGGTGATGCAGCCATATTACCACTACTATCAAGAAAGTGCAAAAGTACTAATGCACAAAAATTCACTGGCATAATTATTAAACAAACATACATTTTGTGTTCTTTTATCATTTACTGTAGCCTAGAATTGTGTAAATTTTTCCAAGCAATTATGACATGAGATTCTGGCTGAGGTCATACACAGAGCTATGTATGTCGAAGGTTGGCCAATTCACCATTCCAAGTTTATCCATCGATAATATGACATCATAATCAACTAAGTGACATGTAGGATGACATCATAACAATGACATCATGAATGACTCGACATAGCCTGTCTTAAACGCTTAATAGTCCGACACATAGTACAAATTTTATGTTTTTTTCTATTTCATAAACATGTTGTGAATATTTTGAAACTAATTTGACTGGGCGCTGTTGATGCCATAGGCAGCAACAGCGCCCAGTTAAATTAGTTTCAAAATATTCAACAGCTTACCTGTATAGTTTTCTGGAAATTGAGTCAGGGAGTTCAGGGATCGATCGATCCCACCACAAGCGTGATGTGGGTGGAGCTTAGCTAGAGATGGGTGGGCATAGCTAACATTGGAAAAGTCCATAGGAAGATCATGACATTATTAATGTAAGAAATGTTATACTTATATATGTTTTACATGGCTGGCTGTATAGCTTGGTATGTTGGACAGTGTTGATATTGCCACAAAATACAAGAATGCCTGTGTCTGCTATTGGTATTTTCAACCCTAAAAACCATGTGTTACAGTTACAGTGTCTTTCCCCCGAAATATCAAATTACTAACTGTCATTCCCTTTCATATGAGAACCTGGTTTTCATTTTGCAAATGATGTTGCTGTAGTGGCTTCTACATAAAACTGTAAAGGTTTTCAGTAAAATAGTTTCCAAAAGCATTTGAAACCTGTTCATAGAGGTGTCACGGTGTCGAATAGATGGCACTATTTACTGTGAAATTGATTTAAAAACTTACAATAAATGATGCTATCTATTTGACACTGTGACAGATGAACTAATGGTCAAGACAGTAAAAAATGGCCTCTACTATGGTCTTGGGGAATACCCATTTGCAGTCCAAAAGCAAACCGAGCCAGGCATTCAAGTGGTAAATTTAAAAAAAAATTTCTTTAACATGCAAATGGACATTCAAAATTCAAATAGTGAGAATTTCTTGACCAATTGTGGCCACTAAAAGGGTAATTAATGTACATTTTTCTGCAAGTGAAGCCATTGTATTCAATTAAATTCCTGACAATATGTGCATTGACTATCGTGAAATAAGTGATGTTAACTGCTGGACTTCCAAGGAAGAACTTTATCTTACAAGCTTCGTCAAAGATTTCTAGCATATTCAATTGACAGAAATCACATAATATAGTAAAATCGGCCAGATACAGTTGTCCGTGGCTTGTTACCTTGGTGATGGTACGGAGCCAGGTTGTGGCTGCTGTCCCATATTCATCTGTATCTGGCCAGGACTCTGAAATGAAGCATAATAAATAACTCATATATATATATATATATATAAAGTGATACATGTACTAATCTATGAATCCATTTACTGATCCAAATCATAGCCGAGATGACTCCCATCACAAACATATGGAACAGACCTTCCTCTGGCCACAACATTTATTCATTAACTTTAAGACAGGAGACTCAGAATGCTACCAGTGTGTTCAAGGGCCAGAAAATGCAGAGCATAGCCGACAACATTGCCCACTGCATGCAGAGCAAAGCTTATATATTAACACTACAGTCAAAACTGCATGGGACACTCTGGGGATATGCCCTGCACCAATCTTTTAATGATAATAGATTATAAAGATCCAAGAAGAACGAGAATTTACTGACCAGATTGAAAACGAGTTTTTGAAGTGATCATGATAAATTTTAACCAACATAAAACTAATGGACAGATAAATGGATGAAAGACAGAAGAACATATAGGCAACACAGTATTTTCCCTCTGACCACATTTCAGTGCAAAAGATTTCATCATCTGGTGATGTCTATAGGACAAAGTGCAGGATTTGTAGTCTGATGTTGCAGGAAAATTGCGGAGATGGGACAATCTTTCAACTTGTGCAGCCGGAGTGGAGTTAGACAGTTTGTTTTCCTAGATTGAGTAAATTTTATTTGATAGGAATTTGTTTGTCCGCATTTTTAAAATCCTTTTTTGCTGACGCCTCACTTCCAGCAATGCCACAATGTGTGGGAACAGTGTTTCTCATGGCCTTTAAATTTTGGAGGTCCCAGGATGCCACAGCTAGAAATCTAGGGGTCCCAACCTGAGATCAGGGAGTCACAAACTGAAATTTGGAATTACCATGCAGCTTTTCTCATCCGTGCTAAAATTAGAGAGCACATGTTTGTGCAAAAACCTATAAACTAATTAATATTTAACAATCATGCAAGTTTGTCAGGGGTCCCATGGGGCCCACTAGCACAACTTTTGGGGGTTCCCACCTACATTTTGGGGTTCTATAACCTCAAAAGGACCCTTATGAGAAACCCTGTGTAGGAATCTATTGTAGAACCAAGTGACTTGTCTTTACCATTGATAGACACCAAACCCTTCCACACACACAGCCACCCCCCCAAAACAACCCATATGGAGGAATCCAGTTTTAGCTATTCCCCGCCCATCTCTAGCTAAGCTCCACCCACTCTTCACCCATGTTGGAATCGATTGATACACTGAATTCCTTGACTATCAATCTCCAGAAAACAATACAGGTAAGCTGTTGAATATTTTGAAATTAATTTAAAAGTAAAATTAGTTTCGAAATATTCAACAGCATGTTTATTAAATAGTATGTATCGTCCAGTAAGGTGTTTTCGAGGGTCATATGATTTCGAGGGTATGTACTTTTGACGTTTTCACTTGCGCGTCGCTTAGGTGATGTCAACAAATCATGTGTTATTAAATAGATACAGTGGTTTTACACCATAAGTCTAAATTTTAAAAAGAGTGGTTATTTTTTATGCATTTTGATGTCAGTGTAGTAAAAAACATGTATTTTCACTATTACTTTTTTGACCCATGATAAAAATACTGATAACTCGTAAGAAAATGATACAAATCAATCCAGTTTTTGCGTCCAACGACATCTGCCAGTTAGTGTCTTGAGTTGCATAGCAGATAGGTTGCCATAGCAATAATTTATTTCTCCCGAAGCGTGGAACTGGCATGGTGTGCTTACGTAGTTTTCAAATCTAGATGGATTTTTCTCTACCCACAATGGCAATTCAAACAGGCCCTAGTTACCACCTACGATAAAATTTCAATAATTTTTTTCTATTTCCCGGTAGGCAAAACACTTATGTTCATTTTCAATACCACATTTACCAATTTCCAAAAGAAAAACTGAAACGATTTTAACTTTTTAAATGTTTTGTCTGAAATTTGCTACTACCTGGTTATCAGGAAAAGGGAATATAACCTGATCTGAATTTACAACTATAAATTAAGTTCTATGTTTGTATCAAACCCGTTTATGGCATTATTGTCGGTGATAGACACTCCTTTGCTCAAATCATGAAAATGACATCAACTCACTGCCTTACTAGAGTTGAAATTATGGGATTAAACGACCCTTGAAAACACATGACGTAATACTGAGATTGCATCTGTAGACCAGGTAGTGGATATTTTTAAACACTAAGTTTATTTTAGGGTTTATTTTTATTTTTATGCATGTTTTATTTCAGTGAATGGTGCTAGTTACGAAATTGAAAAAATATCTTGATAAAATTTCTACCCTCATTAAATCTGCGAAAATGTGCTTACACCCTCGAAAACCCATTATCCAATGATATGGTTGATTACTGTATTCTGTGGCTATAGTAGTAGAAACATCCTACAGCTGCAATCAGTCCTTCACTTTTGCCCACTGTGTCTTGTCCTCAGCCGAAATCCTTAGCTTCCTCAGGTCCATTCTTGACTTGAGTATACCGAGTTCTGCTTTCTTGAGGTCACTTCGTACCAGGCTTAGCAGATTTATGCAATGACGTCCTCTCCTGGCTTTGTATTTGCTGACTCCGAGTAGGGCGAATCCCAAGACTCTATGTTGGTGTCTCTTCTGGCATCGTTAGCACATGGTTAAACATGGACCATCTTTGCTGGGCGACTTACGGACAGCTGCGATGTATTACACATCTTGTATAGTGCATCATTGGAAATTATCCTGTCTGGCCATCGGTGTCCAGTGATGGTGCGTAGGTGTTTGTGGTGGCAGGCATCGAGTTTGTCTAGAGCGTCCTTTGGAGGTGCCCAGCTGTTACAGTTATACAGCTTCAAGGATACGCAGGTTGCATTGTATAAACGTAGCCTTTCAATCAAGGGAATCTTTGATCTACGAATCCATAGCTTCCAGGACTGGAAAGCTATGTTCTCCATGACGCAGCAATGTCAGCAGTACTGCAAAATAATGAGCCCAGGAGTTTACTTTTCCTCCATGGTTTGCGGCCACGAAGTGGATCAGCGTTTTCTTTAGTTTCATGCTTTGTATAGGTATATGTGGGTGAACTGTGTTTTGGATTCATTCATAGAGATGCTCAATTTTTAGTTTGCTTGCAGCTATTGGGAGAAGTTCATCCAGGGGTTTCTTTTGCTCGTCTATGAAGTCCACATCATCGGCATATTCCATCTCTAGTGGCATACCCCGTATTGACACTGGGGGGGGGGGGTTTGGTCTTGTGGAACTTTCCTGCACAGATTTCAGTGCAGCAGCAAGGTAATAGGTGAAAAGCACTGGAGATAGACCATCTCCCTGTGGGGAGCCGATTGATGTCTCAAACTCTACAGACTTCACTTTGGCCACTTTGATAGATGCGCAGCCTTAACGTTTTCCGTTCTGCTAACAGTTTTACTACTAGAGAGTCATCAGTATACCGAGTTCGGTTATTTTTAAGAACACCTATTTATTAAATAGTAAAGACATACAATTTGCACAACAACGTTTACATTTAATTCTTCATCAATTAAGCATTCGTGATGAACTTATCGACATCATTCATGATACAATTGATTATGATGTTATCCTACACGTCAGTTGATTAAGACATCATATGATTGATGGATAAACAGGAATCCTTCATTGAATTGTCAATTGACTTTGTTTCTGCCTTAAGTGCGTCAATTTTTGCCTTAAAGTCAGCTAACATAGTGATAGAGCGGTTGAGAATCGCGAGTTGCGTAATCCTTTAATGATCATACTGCCCAAAAACAGGCCTCTGCAGTCAATCTATTAAAAATTCACCACTGGAATGACTGGCATATGTGCGCACATGGACAAAAGCCTATATTTTATAGATCTGAGAGTACTCTTTTTCACTTTGAACACAGTGCTATTGAAAGTTGTTACTATTTGACACACCCACTTATACAATGTAGTAACACCTGTCACACAATGAGCATCAGTTCATAGTCCATCAGAATTTGGCAAACTGCTACTTTCCAGAGCAGCGTAATAACAATAGGCCCAAGGGGCCTGTATCGCTCACCTGGACCATAGGCATTTCAACTAGAATGGTCATTAACAATAAGTAGAACTCTAATGAGTTGAGCAGACTTGTAACAAGAAAACAGAGGCCATGTTTCGATATGCATCAAGTTCTCTTGAACAAACTTTATTGGCCCTTAGTCATCAATATCATATCTCCCAAACTTTGGCCCAGTCCGTTCAGTGGCTCTGGAGACGAAGTTGCTTTCATGAAAACCAGGCTATCCAAAATGGCTGCCCAACCATTTGTCAAATAAAGTTCCCTTGAACAGAATTGGTTCAGCTCATGCCATAAATCATATTTAGGAGTTTTGAATAAATCGCTCAAACAGTTTCGGTGAAGATTTTAAGACATTTCTAAAAATCGACCAAAATCCATGATAGCCGCTGGCCAAATTGGCCAGTTTGAACAAACTTAAATCTCCCTGCTCTAAGGATGTTTCCTGCCATACAAGCGGCCCAAGGGCCTGTGACGCTTACCTACACCATTAGCATTTGAAACATTTGCATTTACATATACATGATTCTTTACATTAAACAAAAGGGCCACCGGCAGCTATGGAGGCGTAGCATTTTGACCATTTACGGTAAATTTTTCACAAAATCTAAGATCTTCACCCAAAACATTTATGAATCAAAATTCCGAATGGAAATTCTGGAGCCCATCACCACAGGATCCTTCCAGCCAAATTTGGTTGAAATCGCTCAGAATGGTAAGGAAGCATTTGGACAATTTCCGATACATTTTTCATAAAATCTAAGATTTTCACCCAAAAAATTGATGAATTAAATTCTGAATAGAAGTACTAGAGCTTACCATCATAGAAGTCATCTAGCAAAATTTGGTTGAAATATGTCAAGCATCTATGGAGGAGTAGCATTTTGACCATTTCCACTAGATTATTTATAAAATCTAAGATTTTCACCCAAAAAAGTGAGCAATCAAAATTCTGAATAGAAGTTCTAGAGCTTACCACCATAGAATCAACCTCACCAAATATGGTTGAAATATGTCAAGCAGCTAAGGAGTAGCATTTTGACCATTTCTGGTAATTTGTTCATAAAATCTAAGATTTTCACCCCAAAAAATGATCAATAAAAATTCTGAAAAGAAGTTCTAGCGCCTACCACCATAGAATGCATCTAGCCAAATTTGGTTGAAATATGTCAAGCTGCTAAGGAGTAGCATTTTGACCATTTCCGGTAGATTTTTCATAAAATCTCAGATTTTCACCCAAAAATCGATCAATCAAAATTCTGAATAGAAGTTCTAGAGCTTACCACCATAGAATCAACCTAACTAAATATGGTTGAAATATGTCAAGCAGCTAAGGAGTAGCATTTTGACCATTTCTGGTAGTTTTTTCATAAAATCTAAGATTTTCACCCCAAAAAATGATCAATAAAAATTCTGAAAAGAAGTTCTAGCGCCTACCACCATAGAATGCATCTAGCCAAATTTGGTTGAAATATGTCAAGCTGCTAAGGAGTAGCATTTTGACCATTTCCGGTAGATTTTTCATAAAATCTCAGATTTTCACCCAAAAATCGATCAATCAAAATTCTGAAAAGATGGTTCTAGAGCCTACCACCATAGAATGCATCTAGCCAAATTTGGTTGAAATATGTCAAGCAGCTAAGGAGGAGTATCATTTTTACCATTTTCGGTAGATTTTTCATAAAATCTAAGATTTTTCATAAAATCTAAGATTTTCACCCCAAAAATTGATCAACTGAAATTCTGAAAAGATGTTCTAGAGCCTATCACAATAGAATCCTTTCAGTCCAATTTGGTTGAAATCTGTCAAAATGTTAAGGAGAAGTAGAGATTTGACAATTTCTGGTAAATTTTTAATAAAATCTAGGATTTTCACCCAAAATATTTACGCGACAAAATTCTGAATGGAAGTCCTAGAGCCTATGACCATAGGATTCTTTCAGCCCAATTTGGTTCAAATTGGTCAAAATGGTAAGGAGAAGAAGCAATTTGACAATTTCCGGTAAATTTTTAATAAAACCTAAGTATTTCACCCAAAATATTTACCGATCAAAATTCTGAATGCACATTCTATAACCTATGACCACAAGATCATTTCAACCAAATTTGATTGAAATCGGTCAAACAGATAAGGAGAAGCAATTTGACCATTTCCGTAAATTTTTAATAAAATCTAGGGTTTTCACTCAAAATATTTACACAACAAAATTCTGAATGGAAGTTCTAGAGCCTATGACCATAGGATTCTTTCAGCCCACTTTGGTTAAATCACTCAAAATGGTAAGGAGAAGAAGCAATTTGACAATTTCCGGTAAATTTTTAATAAAATCTAAGTTTTTCACCCAAAATATTCATGAATCAAAATTCCAAAGGGAAGTTCTGGATGCGAGCACAATAGCATCCTTTGATCTAAGATTTTCACCCCAAAAATTGATCAATTGAAATTCTGTCAAAATGGTAAGGAGAAGTAGAGATTTGACAATTTCCGGGAAAAATATTAATAAAATCTAGGATTTTCACCAAAAATATTTACGCAACAAAATTCTGAATGGATGTCCTAGAGCCTATGACCATAGGATTCTTTCAGGCCAATTTGGTTGAAAGCCCAGTAGTTGTCGAGGACATTTTAAAATTCCCATTTCTTTAGTATGGGCACATTGGGCGGGAAAATAATCCAAGATGGCCACCAAACCGTTTATCCGACAGTTCCAAAAATGGCAAATTTGAGCTCAGAATACCCAAAAACACATAAAACCAATTTCTGCCTCAAAATCCATCAAATAAAAACATCCAATATGGCCGCCTAACACCCACGACAGCCATGTTTTTGACAGATCAACATCCCTTGAACATACTTTAATGCCACCCCCCCCCCCCCCCCCCCCCCCCCGAGTCCATAATCCTATCTCCCAAATTTCAGCCTGATCCCTTCAGCGGTTCTGGAGAAGACGTCATTTTCGGGAAAACTAGGTCATCCAAGATGGCTGCCGAACCATTTGGTCAATCAAGTCCTCTTGAACAAACTTGGCTTACGTCTTTCCCTAGATGACGTTTCATGAGTTTTGAATCGATTCCCCAAGTGGTTTCAGAGAAGATTTTTAAAAACATTTCCTAAATCGGACGAAAATCCAAGATGGCCGCCGGCCAAATTGGCTGATCGGCTTCGTTTGAACAAACTTGGATCCCTATGCCCTAAGGATGCTTCCTGCCAAATATAATTAAATTCGGCCAAGTGGTTCTTGAGAAGACGTCGTTTAATGGAAAAGTTGATGGATGACGGATGGTCACCATGGCATAAGCCCACTTGGCCTGAAAGGCCAGGTGAAATAACTAGTGAGCTTACAGATGTGAACATGACTTGTCCAGGGGCCATCTGAGACTGAGACATCTGCTGTGACACGTGCTGAGGTGATGTAACGATAAACGCATCCTGTCGCTTTAAGAGGCAACAACAGAAAACAGAATAAAACATTAGTAGTAGTAGTAGTAGTAGTAGTAGTAGTAGTAGTAGTAGTAGTAGTAGTAGTAGTAGTAGTAGTAGCAGCAGTAGTAGTAGCAGGAGCAACAGCATCAGAAGCTAGCAGCAGGAGCAGTAGTAATAGTAGGTGGCAGTGGTGGTAGCAGCAGCAGTATTAGCTTTATATTGTCAAATGCAGTGTCTCAGATTTTCCATAAAAGAAATATTTCTTGTTTATATATCATTACTTGAGATTTGCTATTTGCTTTGTTATATGTAGTGACAATGATTTAGGAAATCGAACAATGGAGACTGATAATTTGGTTGGACAAGGGTTAAAATGTCTACATTAGCTTAGCTTTTACTAAAATGTTCCAGTCCAGAATTTATTTGTAAAGCAGTGACTGGTCAGGAAGTAGGTGTATTAACTAATTTGCTTTGTAATTCCCTATATAGTTCTCTAGAAATTTTAGTAATTGCCACACTTTTTCTGTAGAACATAAGCCTAAACAGGATGACCTCACATTTAAGCAAAATGCCTGAGTTAAGGTTAATGCCATGTGCCCATTTTGTATACAACGCTTTAATTCAAAATGAATCTAATGCACCTATATTCAGTATACATGATAGGTGCTTGTTCAAAAGGTAGTATTTGAAAATCTCGATCATTCTCGGCAAATCGAATGTCCTGGAATTTTGAAATATTCTGCTACACTGGTTAAAATTGTCTTTATTAATACTAGAATTTCTGTGAAAGCTGATAATCCCCCAACAGACCACCCTTGTGGTTGGTCTGTAGTTTTATTAACCACTATAAAACATATTTACCGTTCAATCACTACTTGCTAAATCAACTACTCTGCATTTAGCCACCAGAATAAGATTTTTATGCTTGCTTACATACACCCATATGCCTATTCCATTTCAATATATACCCTCAACCAGGCTACTGGTAGGGTACACCCCCAGCATATGCCCTGAAAGAGACTGGCACCAGTCTGTACTCACTCCTTGGTGACACCTGTCACTAAGCATGCCCGCGCATGCGGATTGGAGCCCAAATAGGAAACAGATTCACTTTTCTAAATTTAAGTGCCAAATAGTACAAACAAATTCTCAAATCATTTACACGCTGGGTGGTTGAGACGGGGCCATTGTGATTGAACGGTAAGTATGTTTTATAGTGGTTAATAAAACTACAGACCAACCCGCAGGGGGGTGGGGGGGGGGGGGGGGGGGTTGGGTGTGTGTGTGTGTGTGTGTGTGTGTGTGTGTGTGTGTGTGTGTCTGTTGGGGGTTATTACACCACATAAACATCCATACCGTTCAATCACTACTTGCTAAACCCGTAGATTTGGTCAGTGCCCCACTTAAAACCTTTGGTGGGTGGAGATTTGAGAATCGTTAAACAAGGATAAAAATTAAACAAATCATATTCAAATGTTAATAACATAACATAATAGTGCATCTTAATCAATGACACAGTGATTATCAAACAAGAAAATCATTAAAGTTAAAGAAATAAATAAAACCAAAGAAAACTCTCAACATTTCTCACAGACGCAGTCGTAACGAAAATGGCGGGATGTGCTTGGTATTCAGCTTTTTTAGTTAAAATCGTAATATTTCTAAAAAAGGGAGGCCGCTGCACTCTGATCCTTTAAATAAAAAGAAGTAAAAGTTGACTCAGATTTTCCGCCTGCGACCTGCATGACCTCATCTAAAGAAGAGCCAGCAAAAAGAGTGAAAGAGGTAGCCATTCCCCTAACATTGTGAGCTTTAACATGGGATAGATTAACTTGTTCAGGAGACACAATCTCATAACAAAGTTTGATGGTCTCACCAAGCATCTACCAAATGCTTGACAAACCAGAAATTACCGAACTTCCTATCTGAAATAAGATAGGAACAGGCGATCTCTTAACATTTCTGGCTACCAGAATTACAGAAAACTTGACATTGGCATAGGCACTTCCGTCGCCGACACCACTGCTTGAGGGTAATGCCCCCTCCTCAAGGCTTAGGTGGGTTTTGCCGGGTGACTTACTCGAAACCACCTTTATGGGCTTTTTTTTCTTCGAGTCCTTAGATTTGAGTTTCGGGGACCGAATCTCTTGCCTGGATGTGAGGGAAGTTGCCTAACCCCCATTTGCGGGCGTGGCGGGCACGCCCGCTAACCTTCCGGTTCTCGTCCGACTCGGATGAATTTTTTCTTGCCGCGCGAATGGCTGTCGAAATCCGCTATCTAAAGACTTAGTCAATACGGTCGCAAAAGACTCAAAACGCGCAAAAAAGAGCTAAGACAGCATCAGACTTAGCAGAAGAGCTCAGAATAAACATAATTTAGGGAGGATAGATTTCATGTTAGGCATAATCTGGACAGAAGAACTCTCAAAGCTGAACTCAGCGCAAAGCTATAAAAACTTAAGCTGGAATATTTGCTGACTGTACTGCTTGCAGAATATTTGAAGTGATTCCGTTCCTATTTGGGCTCCAATGCACATGCGCGGGCATGCTTAGTGACAGGTGTCACCAAGGTGTGAGTACAGACTGGTGTCAGTTTCTTTCAGGGCATAAGCTGGGGGTGTACCCTACCAGTAGCCTGGGGGTATGTAAGCAAGCATAAAAATCTTATTCTAGTCGCTAAATGCGGAGTAGTTGATTTAGCAAGTAGTGATTGAATGGTATAGATGTTTTTGTGGTGTAATAACAACTGTGATTTTACCACATAAACCATTTAAATGTATATGGCAGGTAAAATTATTATTTGTGCAGCAACTGATGTTTGTTTGTACATTTGAAGCAGAATTTATAATCTTGTTATGGCTGACCTAAAAAAAATGTGGTGTATAAAGCAATTTAAAGTATTTTGGTCATGTTGCTTGAAAAACCATTCGCTTTAAGCATCAAATTCTCGGGTGGCACACAACCTCCCAGTTGCCTGGACATGGAAAGGCTCTGGTTGTAAAGTAGAAGGCTGATGCTATGTCTTTATATAGGATTCCTGATGTGTCTCGGTGTCTAGGAACAGTAAACCTGTAGAAGCAGTTTCTACCACCAGTATCAGCTGCTACAAGTTATCATTCTTTGTGGCAATGAGATCTATATGTCATCAGCTAAATCTAGCAGTTCAGGATTAGTAAGTACATCCTGTGTCTCAAAATGTTCATCAAACAGTTCCTCAATTAAAACCATGCTTTAAATGCACACCTTATCACTATACCATCCTTTATCAACAGCTACTTAATACTATCCGCTGCAGTTGAAAAGGAATGGTACTATGATAAGGAGTATATATAACATGTATAAAGCATGGTTTTAACTGAGGAACTGTTTGATGACAATTTCGAGACAGGTACGGCCGGTAGTTTTCCGCGATAACAGAAAATAAACGGAATTTCCGGAATCGATACTTTGAAACAGATAAGTGATTTTCAAACAGAAGTCAATAGGTAACCACATTTTTTTCTGGAAAACATTTGTAAATTGAAACGAAAACCTGATATTCAAACAAAAATATACGGGTTAACGGAAATTTACTCCAGAACATAAAATTATAAATTTTTACACACCAATATCTTTGCCACCATATCGTTGTACTGTCTGCCAGTGTTTGGGCATACATGTACTAATAACACAATGCACAACACAAACGTAAGTTTTATTAACTTTATTAAGCATACATGCAACTTAGGTGATGTAAGTTTGTGAAGTGAAATGAAATTAGCAATTTTGTGAAATGGAAAATGGCATATGTTGAAAGGGAAAACCACTGTCCCTACACAGGCGGTATGTACTTACTAATCCTGAACTGCTAGATTTAACTGATCATGATAGTGATGGCGAGTCCTTCATGTGAGGAAATCATCTCACTGGGGCATTTGTAAGCTAGGACGATTCTCATGGATTTTTATTTAATTGTACAAATTTCTGACTGAATATTGAATGCATCTGAGGGTCACCGACATGAGTGTTTATTATGGCGGTGATATTTCACCTATGCAAATGACCTCATCATCAAATCAAACTAGACTAGATGGTATATAACCGGTGTACACTTAATTTTAGTATATTATTATACCTGTAATGTTGGGACTTGTTGTTGCTGCTGCTGTTGTTGATGTTGCTGTGCTGCAGCCTGTTGTTGTGCTTGTAGTTGCTGCTGTTGTATTTGTCGTTGCGCCATTCTCTGTTGCATTAGTTGTTGTTGTATCATCATCTGTTGCACTTTCTGCTGTTGCAGCTGCTGCTGTGGTGGAACCATACCCACCATGCCTGCGCCTACTAAAATACAAAAACCTCATCTAGAGAAGAATAATAAGTAAATCATTGAATACCAGTTATTCAGGTGGTAGATTATGCTATACGTAAATGATGCAAGGTACTTCCAGATTTTTTTTCACGGCATCAAATCCGTGGTTTAATTTTGTAAACCCTTGAAATGTTTGTGTGAAGGCAACTATACAAGAAAGCTGTTGAATAGTTAACAAATTTAACTGGAACATGTTCTTACCACACAGCTGTCAGTCATTATTCAACAAATCATTCCTTATATCATAAAGAATTTGCCGTTTCTGGTCTGTCAGGGCGAAAACTAAACTAATCACAGAATGAGTATGCCTTTATGCCTCAATATTTCTCAGACACTGCAGACACTCAAACGGGTTTGACAATATAATGCACAATTAGGAATACCATATTCAGCATGATCTATTGTTAATACATTATAAAGAATTTGTTATATTAGGGCAGACAGGACATCAGGGCGTTAGAAGGGGGTAACTAGGGTTTCAGCCTCCCTTGTGGCATAAATTGGTATTCACGAAGAGCGTAGCCTACCTCCATCCATAAAATCGGGTGTAGCCTATACCCTCCCGGTACAAGAAGTTATAAGTTATAGGGATGGGATGTTTATCTGGTACACCCTTCCCTCCACATTCCACCTCTACACCCCACCCCCAAAAGCTCTCTCCACATGGCCAGTAACATTTGGACCGGTTGGTAAATAAATTGCAAGGACTCGCTACGCTATAATTTGGCAAACACTATGCTTTGTTTCCTTAGCAACTGTCATTCATTCGACATGAGCTTGTTCAATTGCATGTAGGAGGCTCTGGAGTAATGTTATGTGTAAGTTTTGACATTTTGCATTATGCACTATTTTTTATCTTTGCAAGTATATAAAAGTCATCATCAGGTTGGTATAAAAATATTATAAATAAGAAAATATAATTTATACATGGTCGTATTAATGAAATTGTAATGATTGGGACATTAAACAGAATATAATAATAAGCATTGCCAAGCTGTAAACATTTAATAACCCCACACGTGTAAAGCGTCAGCTTGCTCGCGGGAAGATTGAGAGTTAGATTTCAACGAGTTCGGTCTTCGTTAGGTGGACGTGGTCGAGAGACGTTGAAATGGATGGTGAGTGTCTGGGCTATTTGTATTTTTACAGTTTTGAGGACGTTATACAACAACCAGCATCTTCAAGGGAATCACATGTGGAATGAAATAGTTTCGGAAATCGGTCAATGTCGTCTGGCAGCCCGTATCTTGTAAATGTTGGTTATCATCTGTACTTGACTGTTGTATTGTGCTAGACGTCGTCGTGAGTAAATTAACATTGTTGTTGCAGTTATATGAGACAATATCAGTAAAATAATCATGGGAACTGAATAATTGACAAGAATTCATATTTTCAACCAGTAGCAATTTCAATTGGGAACAGTCAAAGGGAGGCAACTCGATTATCAATTATGAAACATTATTACCTATGTATGTTAACGGTTTCATGTGTTAAGGTTTAATCATCTGTAAATGTTTCAAACAACATTAACCGTTACTAAATATTTCAGATACTATTGACCTTGTTACACTGAGAACTGTTCGTAGTAAGATGTATGTCATTACCCCACCATAGAGATCATCAACACATGGTATTGGTGAAATTGGTACAAGGGAGATAATTTTGATTAACTATTTAGAACATACAAGTGATAATCTCCCTTTATTAACAGTGATTTTATTTTGTCAAGAGCCACTTCAGTATACCATCAATTTATTATAATAACAATATTCTTACAAGCCTGTTTTACAGATCTTGCTAGCTATCTATTCTGCATATATTTAGAGTGAACCTTGTCATGAACAGCATAACTCAAAGTAACAGCAAACATCCACAAACGATTCAATCTTCATCACCATCTTCATGCAGGAGCATCGACTAGAGAAATGCATTTCACGTAGATAACATCTTCACGTCATAGAAATGATGTTGAACGAAATTATTATCTTCACATTTAGTGAATTCCATCGGTGGAGGTGCACCTCGCCGCTCGTGTAGGACACACTGAACAGCTACATATTGAAAACATTCTCTGAACAAGAACTTTTAATTCAACTGGCATTATGGATTAGATTAGCAATATATAACTATGTGTTGATATAGTTATAGTTATTGTTTATATCTCAAAATAATTAGGCTTAGAGAAATTGTGAGCTGTATTCAAATCTCATTAATTCTAATCATTTGGGATCTTAGTTTGTATCAAAAGTAAACATTTGTGTCCAAACTAGAATCAAATTGTTCATTTTTACATATATATGAATCCACTAACTTGGTTTACCTATGACAATTTGAATCCAGGTCACAAAATGCCCCCAAATAGGAAAGTTGATTAATTCAAAATAGCATGTAGGCCTACACAACTAAATAGTGATTAACTGAATTTCATACAATAATCAAACTATTCAGTCAAGTATCTGATGGATCTGTACAACCATGTCATTTATCATCCATCTCACCATTCAGTAACATTAGAGCGCTGGCAATTGTCTGGCAATGAACGCATGTGAACAGCGTGAATGAGTCAAGTTTTCCCCAAAAGGCTGAAGGCCTACACACTATTTACAGGAGTAGAATGCTAAATAAATGCTGTAATAAAAACTACATGTTTTCTCAGCTTTTTGTAATGACAAGCATTTTTAGTAATGGAATGGTAATGCTAGGCCAGTCAGACTCAGTACAACATCCGAATGAATATCATTTATTTATTTATTAGTATTTATTAGTATTACATACTAAATTTTGAGTCGATGGATGATGTAGTCCATGTAGTTTTGTGTGCTTTAGGTCTATGTAATTGTCAATTATGTATATTTGAACAAAAAACACACCCCTCCCTACCCCACCCCAATCTATACGGGCTTGTAGTGAAGGCCACAAATTTTGCCAGCTGCCAGACGCAGACGGTCTTTTGCATTTCCACGTTTCCTACATCCTTCTCTTGGTCTGCAAATGGACATTACTTACACCCTGCAGGTGCCGTTTTTGGCTGACTGTGTGAAAGGATTACGGTATCTATTCTTAGCCACTAACATGGACATTTATAGACAAAGTTAATTATAAACATGTACGCACACACACAGCAGGCACATACAATTATTCAATTAATCATCATTGCCAAAGAAATTTGACCATGGCTATCACAAAATCAAACAAGAGGCCCTAGGGGCCTGTATCGCTCACCTGAAATTATTGGCCACGGGCACAACCGAACAAAACGAGATGACCACTGCAAAAATTTACCAATCTAATTCCTGTGAAGACGGTATAGCCAAGCTTTATTAAAATTTGCCCAGTGGTTAACAAGTAGTCTTTTATACGATTTTCGAAATTTCAGAAAATCCAAGATGGCCACCAAACACATTAAATTTTGATTGATCCATGGAAGCCATGTTTTTTTACGTATCAACTTTCCATGGACAAACCTTAATGTCCCTTAGTCCCTAATAACATCTCCCAAATTTCAGCCTGATCTGTTTAGTGGTACTGGAGGTCATTTTCGTGAAATCTAAGTTACCCAAGATGGCAACCGAAACATCTGGCCAATCAAGTTCGCTTGAACAAACATGGTTCAGCTTTTGCCGCTGATGATGTTTTATGAGTTTTGAAGCAAGTCTGTAAGTAGTTTCAGAAAGGATGTTTAAAGACATTTCTAAAAATAGGCCTAAATCCAAGACATTTTAAATTTCCTATTGCTTTAGTATGAGTTTTTGGCGCGAAAAAGATCCAAGATGGCCGCCTAACCATTTATTCAACTGTTTCGAAAGCGGAGATTTAAAATCAGCATACCCAAAAACTACATCTTTCCCACATTGACATCATTACGCCAGATTCTATAAATCAATGGCCAGCGAATTGATGCTGGCTGGTAAATTGCTAGGTGAGCAGTGGGCCAGCATTGACATACATTTTACAAATCTATGATAGACTACAATCACAATATTATTAAAGTCACACACCATCTTTATCACTTGATCTCATAAGAGCAAAGCTACAATGTCTAAGGCATTTCTGTGTTTATTCAACATGCATTGTTCATTCACATGTTCTGACATAATAAATAATGTCTGGATAATATTTAGGGCCACTGGCACAAACGAACAATACAAGATGACCGCTGGAAAGATTTACCAATGTCATTTTCTCAGGCGCTTTAGCCAAGTTTTGAGTACACACTGGGAAAAAGATCCAAGATGGCCGCCAAACACGCTACATTTTGATCCGTCCACGACGGCCACGTTTTTTGACAGATCAACTTCCACTGAACAAAGTTTAATGGCCTAGTCCCTAATCACATCAGACAAATGTTGGCCAGCACCGTTCAGTGGTTCTGGAGTTGTTTGCTCAAAAACTAGGTCATCCAAGATGTCCGCCGAAGCTTTTGGCCAATCAAGTTTACTTGAACAAACTTGGTTCAGCTCTTTCCCTAGATCACATTTCATGATTTGCATCGATCCCCAAAGCAGTTTTGGAGATTTTTAAAGACGTTCGAAGAATCAGCCGAAATTAAAGATAGCCGATCAGCTTCCTTTGAACAAACTTGGATCCTTATGCACTAAGGATGCTTCCCACCAAATATAATTTAAATAGCCCTAGTGTTTCTTTAGAGTAAGTCATTTAAAGAAAAAGTTGACAGACGACGGATGGATAGATGGTCGCCATGGCATAAGCTCATTTGGCCTTTGAAGCCAGATGAGATAAATAAAAAATAAAGATCCCTATGCCCTAAGGATGCTTCCTATCAAATACACTTGAAATCTCGAGAAGACATTTTAAATTTTCCATTGCTTTTGTATGGCAGTTTTTGGTGGAAAAAAGATCCAAAATGGCCGCCAAACTGTTTATCCAAAAATTTCGAAAATGGCAACTTGGACATAAGAATAAGCAACAACCTAGATAAAACCACTTTCGGCTAAAATTCCATTAAATAACAATATCCAATATGGCCGCCAAACATGCTACATTTTGATTGGTCCACGGCAGCCATTTTCACTAAAACTAGGTCATCCAATATGGCAGCCGACCTATTTGGCCAATCAAGTTCCCTTGAACAAACCTGGTTCAGCTGTTGCCTTAGATCATATTTCATGAGGTGTGCATCGATCAACAAACTTGGATCCTTATGCACTAAGGATGCTTCCAGCCAAACATAATTGAAATCGACCCAGTGGTTCTTGAGAAGTCATTTAAAGGAAAAGTTGATGGATGAACAGACAGACACCATGGCATCGGCTTATTTGGCCTTTGAGGTAATGTAAACAAAATATTACTTCAACAGCTTGAAAACACTCATGAAAACGAGATTTCACATAGTAATATTCAGAGAATTCACACACATGGATGCACATGTCTGTGTATATGCACACACACAGATGCACGCACATATATACACATGCACGCACGCACGCACACACATTGCTTACACTGTGGTTGGCCAGGTTGCTGTTGCTGGGGTATTCCTCCTGGTCCAGTGTGTCGCGCCATTTTCTGCAGCGCATTAATCGGATCTTGCATCACACCAGGATTTGCTTGTGGGGCTCCAGGCAATAATCCTGATTTAAAGAATACTATTATGAAGTATTAGCTAACAAACTAATAATTAATGTCATTATATCATTAGAATTTATCACTGAATCTAAAGGAGACAATTAAATATCCTCTTAAAAGACATTTATTAGTAGTTCGAAACAACTAAAGTATATTACTTTGAAGTCATTGGCAATGTGCCAGCTCGTGAAGTGGTAATTAATTAACAAAGTTAAAAATAGAAAAAGATCTCGAGTCCTCTCAGACATTGCATCTTCACCCTCCAATTTTATGGATTTTCCTTTCGGATTTTTGCTACAAGTCACTGATACAGCAGGATTTCAGTGTGCGTGCGTGCATGCATACATGTACGTGTGTGCGAATGTGAATGAGAATGTTTTACATATTTTCTTCTTCTTTTCAATCTATATATCCAGACCAATTCACTCAATGAATGGGACTGTTTGCAACCACCAGTTAGTCAGTGTTCCATGTAGCTTTGTATGAATAGTAATCTCTGCTAGCCATTTATTTGTTCAACATTAATGTCATGGTCAAAGGGGAAATGCTGTAATTGATTTTAACGAGGCCACAAACCTGTTGCTCAAATCTTGATATTAACCCTTTAATCGTTACAGCCCAGAAATGACAAACTATATGATACAAAGGGATATTCTGTTTCAAGAATACTTTGAAAATAATTTGACTGTAAGCTGTTGCTGCCTATGGTAGAAACAGGTTCTGGTCAAATTAGTTTCAAAATATTAACCAGAGGTCCTGTATAGTTAGTTGTCTTGAAATTGAACCGGTTAGGGTTAAAGTCTTCTTTCTCCACTTAATCTGAAGATGGTGGGATTGTCTCTCTGCCAATCGGTTTGTCAAATTACTTGACATTTCTGATGCAGTTACCTCTGGCATAACTATAGCCCATCATACTTGTTAGGTTCATCTTTGGCAAGGCATTCTGATATTCCATCTAGTCTACACTGGCCATGGGTGTAATGTAATGTGATCTACATTGCAGCATATTCAAGTATTATATTGTACAGTATTGTTTCAGCATTAACACTCTATATCAAATCCACTAAGTATAATTATCAAGGAAAGGTTTTATAAATATTAATGTAACCTGCATGTCCTGGAGTTCCAACCATGTTGGAAGCCATACCAATGGGCTGACCAGGTATCATCTGTTGTGCTTGTCCAGGTGCTAGTTGTCCAGCAGCCACAGCCATCTGCATGACCTTTTCCCGTTGGTTATCTGTGAAACATGGACATTAGCATGTTAATGATTAAGCCAGACAGACAATGATCAAGAGAAGCATTAACACTGGAATAACTGAGCCAGACACACCCGCTGTAAATTTCAAAACCTAGTATTCTCTTGGCCAGCAAATGCAATGTAGGCATTTACTTAGCATAAATCCAAGTTTTCCTGACAAATCTTGTAAAATAAGGGCTTCAGTGTTATATGTGATATAGACATAAATATAAATCTTTGCTGAAACAGATAAGCAATGTCATCAGCAAGGAGCACAGGGGTCATGTTTTAAAATAGGACGAGGATATTGCTGGAAAACAAGGACTAAGTTAATGTAATACATGCTTATTAACATCTTATCAGTACACATATGGCTTTAGATTTAGCTTATTTGAGCTCACCACCTATCAGGCCCAGGATTCATCAATGTGCCTAGAAACCAGAGTTTTGAAATTTGAGAGATGTATTTTGAGCCATCTCAGTTTTAATAGCACCATAAGATCTCTGAACAGCCATAAAATGTCACAGATCTCTGAGTATTAAATTGCCTTAACTCATGTAGATAATTACTGTTCATAGCAGCTAGTGGTTATCTTTTCAAGAAAACTCCTAAAATTGGAAAAATATGTGTATATTTTGAACCATAAAATATATATATATTGTGTGTGCGTGCGTGCGTGTGTGTGCGTGCGTGCGCGTGCATGCGTGCGTGCGTGCGTGCCTGCGTGTGTGGCGTCGTGGGTGTGTGTGGCACTGTGGTCTGTGGGTGTGTCACAGTGTATGGGTGTGTCAGTAAGTTGGGTGGGTGGGTAGGTGCAGGCACTGCAGGGCTGTCTGATTTTTATTTGACAGACTGCCTGCTAATTTTTACCAATTTACGTGTCATCCTCATCATCATTGTCTTTATTACAAATTAAATTTCATCATCATCCACATCATCATCAAGATACATCATTATCACATTCCATACTTTCATATCAAGTCTTTTTTACATGTTTAAGAACTTTAACTGATAACTGCCTTAACTGGCAAAAAGTGGAAGTTGCAGAAACTAAATAATTAACATACACTAAAATCTAAACAATGTTATTGCATAACCAGTAACCACTTGACTAACTTACAACAATGAATAAGAATTTACACCAGACCAGCATGTGCATGATGCAGTGTATGATGCAATATTATGCTGATGCAATATTGCATCATCCATGATTCCATGCAGCTGGTGGACAGTTGAACCCAGAAATAAGGTAGGAGTACACAGAATTAACATTTTCTTCAATTTTGAATGATATGCAAAAACTTTCCTGTTGAATATTTTGAACACAATTTGCTAGGAAGCCATTACTGCCTATAGCAGCAACACCTTTTTTCAAGCAAATTGGGTTCAAGATATTTAACAGCATTGTTTGGAAATTTGCTATTTCTGAACTATAGTGATAGTGTAACCTGATGCAAGCCACTTCAGCCATGGCAATAGATGGCACAAATCTAAATCTATTAACTTATATTAGTAGCAAAAGCATCGGTATTAATGCAATAGGGAAATAAAAATTTGCAATTGCATCCTTAGGTGACCATAAAATTTTCTGGAAAAATACGTTGGTAAATTTTCTGGAAAATTTGCCACGAAAATTTTTCTGACTCACAACACTAGTAGCAGCCCAGTAGGATTTTAATTTGGATTCACTAATTTGGGTTGATTTCATTTGGGCATGACTTTTAAAGTCACAGATACGGGGTAATCTAGAGCCCTGACACCGCATAGAGGACTTCTGCCATGCTTTATACAAATCAGACGAGTCATTTGTGCTAAATAAGTGCCATATATTAAGTCAAAAACAGTGCAAACTAGAATGTGGAGTTATAGCAAATCAACATGCATTCGCTAACCTTGACATTCTGCCACCAGCGCCACTCTATCAGACAACAATTCTGGGGGCAGACATTGTCTTGCAATACACAAATGTATGGGTAACTAACAGACAAAATTAGCATGACTTCACTTTGACCTTTTGTCCCCAAACTCTATGCTGCTCCCATGCTGGCCATGGAACCTAATGTAAATGTCATCTTGCATCCCACAATCATATGGGTAAACACATTTAAAGAATTTGATTGAATTCCACCAACCGGTTTCAGAAGAGATACATGTAGCCGGATGGGCAGACTGAAGGATGAACAGATTGATGGATGGATGGACTTGGGGATAACTAGAATTCATGAAAATTCTAAATCTTACCATACTGATACATTAGTTGACAGTGACCTTTGACCTCTTGATCCAAAAATCAAGACTTCTCCAAGAACCTAAAGACAAACAGCTATTCAAGTTTGGTCAAGATCCTTTCAGTAGAACTTGAGTTATCATGCCAGACATATTTTTACGTTTTTGCTGACCATAACATTTAAGCTTTTGCCCCAAAAATTGATACATTCGGGTTAGAGTACAAATTATCGCGTTGGACACACATACCCGCCCCCAAGCATCACCATTTACAGACACATAGGTCCACATACAGATAAAGACAGACAGACATGGCTATTGCAAGACTCATGGCACTGTAGTGGGTAATAATACCAGCATTCTAAAGGCCTGTAATAAGGATGCAAGTTGTGTGTGTATGGCATGCAGCACATGTGTAGGCATATATGCATAACATTTCAATGTAACATTGTGACTAGATGAGACATTGTTGAAAAATTGCCAAGACATGGATTAATACAAGAAGTTTGATGAATTAAATGTCATCCCTGTCCACCTCTTTGTAAAAAATGATTTGCTAAATGCAAATAACTTACCATTGACACCACCACCGCCGTCAGAAAAGTGATACCCACATGTATGTCTCACCTTCTACTTTGTAGGTGAGACAATAAGCTGATAAGATATGTTAAATGTAAAAACTTAAGGTTGAAATATAACAGTTTTGTAGAGGTCAGATTGACAGTGACATTTGACGTGGTAACCTCCCACTCACCATTCTGCAATCTCATTGTATAAGCAACAGCAATCCAGAAACATAAGCTGATATGATTTGCTAAATGCAAAAACTTAACGTTGAAAAATATCAGTGTTTTATAGAGGTTAGTGTGACAATGACCTTTGTCCTCATTGTCACCATACAGCCTCCTGTTGGTATAAGCAACCATGTATTCAAGTTGTGCTCCATTAGGATAAAGCAATCCCGAAATATAAATTGCAAAGGTTTGCCAAGTGCAAAAATTTAACGTTGAAAAATAATTTTGTGGAGGTCAGATGGACTTTAACCTTTGACCTGGTGACCTCCCTGTCATTATCCTCTTGGTATAAGTAACTATGTAACCAAGTTGTGTTACATTAGTGTTAACCAATCCTGAAATATTTAAGCTGATAAGATTTTCTTAACGCAAAAACTTATTGTTGAAAAATAACAAAGTTTGGTACAGGTCAGAATGACTTTGAGCTTTAACTAAGACATGGTGACCTCCCTGTCACCATCCTGCATCCCTTTTGTAGAAGTAACCTTGTACACAAGTTGTGTTCGATTAGGATAAGGTAATCTCGAAATATAAGCTGGTAAGATTTGCTACATGTAAACACAAAAAATTAACCTTGAAGAATAGAAAAGTTTGCAGAAGTCGGATAGATCGTGACCTTTGATATGGTGACCTCTGTGACCTCCCCGTCACCATACTGTATCCTCCAGGTAGAAGCAACCATGTACCCTAGTTGTGTTCCATTAGGCTAAAGTAATCCCAAAATATAAGCTGATAACATTTGCTAAACAGAAAAACGTGTGAAAAATAGATCTTAGAGGTCGGTGACCTTTCCCTGTGACATTGTGACCTCCTTGTCACCAATCTGCATGCTCTTACTATAAGCAACCATGTACTCAAGTTGTGTTCCATTAGGCTAAAGCAATCCTGAAATATAAGCTGATAAGATTTGCTAAACAAAAACATAACATTAAAATAAACCGAGATTTGTAGAGGCCAGTGACCTTGACCTCCATCTCACCATCCTACACCCTCTTGGTATATTAAATGGATGCTAATCTCATCTCAAATGTTGTATTGCATTGATAGATTATGGTTTATAGATTCTGTGATCTCCAAGCCTTCCATAGTTCCGATGCTTTACAGAAAGACCCGATCATGCACGAGCATCATCAGTTGAGGCCCGGCAAGCAACCTGTGTGGGTTGGGTCCTGTATGGCATAAGGATTCTTCCTCCTAAATGCGGTTGATATCGACCATGTGCTTCATGAGAAGTGGTCGCTTAAAGAGAAATGATGGACAGTTCTCAGTCTCATGTTGACTTAATCACTCAGGCCAGGTGAACTAATTGTAGCTCGCCGGGCGGTGTCGGGCCGTTCCGATGTCTCATGTCGACTGGCCGCGCCGTAAGTGCACGACGAGTGACGATGCTGGTTAGCATCCGGTCTCGGGGTGACGGACCCTGAACGAGACTGCCCTGCGGGAAACAAAAACCGGCTCCTAAGGCCGGTGGAACTCAATCGTTCCGGTGGGGCCGTGCGACCATTGCCGCGAACATTGAACACAACGGTCTCATCCCAAGAGTTTGTGTTACCAGTATGCCTGTCCATAGCAATTTTCGTGATCTATGGACTTACAAGATTTGATTTGGTGACCTAAAAATATGTCTATACAATGTGTTTACCTAAACTATGCTAGATAAAACTACAATAGGAGCATACAAAAATACAAGACATAGAGGCAGGTAGATGAACTTTTAAACATGGGGCTCCTGGAGGTACCACACAGACTCGTCGGTCCGCAGAGGTATCCCCGCAAGGGAGGCTCCCGTACACGAGACATAGCTATTTAACTTAATATAAGTTATTATACCTCTAAGCTGAAAGGAAATAGAATATCTCAGATGAAAAGTGATGTGCCTCACGCGGGCACTACTCCTAGTGCAAGTTAGGGTGAGGAGTATTATCCTGGCATGGACCGTCGTCGCTGAATCCTTGCGAGAGGCAGGCCTCCGTCTCGGGAAGGTGCTGCCACGGCTTAAAGCGGGAGAAGAGCATTAGGCAAAAATGGGCCCACTCTAATATTCCAAACAAAAATGCTGTAGTAAGAAAAGACCATACCTAGTGAGATTATGACTATAGGCGTGCGTACTGTTTTACGTGAAGACGGGACGGAAGATTCCCGATGGATTCCTTCGTCACCGTCTTATGTGATTCCTAATATGCTGAGTTAGTAGTTGCCGCTTTATTTCTGCGGGCCTTCTGCTCTGCTTAATTCCATTTAGTTGTTTTCAAAACAAGAATTAGTTTAGGCCGCAACGGGCCGATAACTACCTAGCTATTAGACATGGCTGTCACGGAGAACAGATGCCCGAGGACATCAATACTGCAGACAGCGCTCATACATGTTACTTAGCGGGATCTCCGAACCGGGTGAGAATCCAGACATTCCACGTTGCAACCACATGAAACATTACAGGACATGGGTTACATTTCACGGAGCATTGTTAGGCCATATCTCCTATCGTTATGGTGGGGGTAAGAGAGACGGATGCATACCGTGAATGTCCTTCCCGTAAGGGCGTGGCAGATCTAAATATCATGCCGAGACATTTAAACAGAATTCGGTGAGCATACATACAAAATGTATCTCGCCCATCACCGGGTCCTATAGAACTAAACGTTTAACCTGTCGTTAGGTTTATACACAAGTTGCCAGTTTTGCACGGCGGTGCGGAAGGATTGTCAGTAAATATAATAATAATTAATACATATGTTTTCGCAGTGCTTTCCTACATTGGCTTAAGGTACTATCTACAAAGTATCCGAAGATACACGGGAATGTGTATGTGATACCGCACCGTAGCCATCACCGCTCGGAAACACCAATAGTTTCTCAGTCGGATCAGCCCATGGTGCGGATAGGAACGTCCAAACAATTAAGAAGCCACAAGGCTAAGAGGAATATGAAGAGACAAAATCTTGAAGTTATGAGTCTTACCGGAGTGCGGGGCTAGATTATCGCACTGCCAGAAGAGAAGAATATATTACAGTGTGTAATGAAGAAAGTGTCTCTAATCATTTTGAACCTATCCTATTGAGCTGAATAGAAAAGGTTTTAGTCGGTAGCATGCCGGGCTAAACAGAGTTATAGCACGGACAGCGACCTCAGTGAAAAATTGTTGATGGCGGGGAGAAAATGCTGCATATATAAATGTTGCTGTATAGTGTTTCCTACGCGCACTGCATTCCTATATTTTCTATACTTAAGCAAAACAATCTAACGGATGGCCACTGGCCATATACATACGTAATCTAACCAGAACAAACAATACGGTGGCAATGATTAAGATATATATAGTAATAGAGGTTGACGAACCTATTATAGTGCGGTTAGCAACACATCAAGGAAAATGAAAATAACTATTTAACAAATACAGAAATTATAACTATTGGTCCTAAGACCGTTATGGTTCCTTTTAGTCATCGGAACCGTTAGTACGGATACGAGATAATTAACAAAACCTATATAGAGAAATAATTAAACGGTGAAGTATAGTTACTTTGAATACTTGGTAGTGATTCCCAAGTTAGGCTACCGTGTCACTGAAATTGACACGTAGATCTGTAGTCGACGTGAGATGATGCACTCTCCGGAAGCTGGAAAGTTCCTGCAGGGTGGTTCCCGCAAGCTGTTTTCCGCAAACAAGAGTTCCGCAAGAACACTCATGGCGGGAGTACATTGCTTAGTGCTGTAGGCCTAATAGAATGTCTAACGAGCAGTCAGTAAAAGATACATTAGTACTATGTAGTGAAGAAAGTTCCCGTACACCAATGGCACGGATGGAAGGTGTAAACAACCCGTCACAAGCGGGGGTTGTCAGAGGCAAATGAAGATAAAAAACAAAGCTTCACGGTGCTGGGTACGTCAACCAGTTCTGAAGACGCACTGGGCAGAGTTTACTTGCTGCGGTCGAAAGTCGAAAGAACTTACACGATTGGTGCGGCGTCGTTTGAAATACCACTTTTAGGCGTCGCCGGCAGATCTGGCGAGTCATCCATCAAAGAACATCCTGCCTCTACAGACTCACATATTCAGGCAAGTTTGTGTTCCGAATGTAGATGTAGTATTCGTGAACGGTTATCGAAAGTTCCAAATTACTCCCGCAGAAGGGGAGTTACAAAATTGTGTTAGTGTGGTGGGTTGGAAACTGCACGCTACGGGATAAAACCCCGACTCACAGCGAAGAAAGACACGTGCCGCGCATGATAATAGTTGGTACAGCTCCAACCTGTTCGGCCCCTGGCCGAGGATGCTCTCGATCACTGGATCGCTTCTCCTTTTATACTCTCCATGACGTCACAGGCGCAGGCTTCATCCAATCATCGTTCGAGCAACAGCCAATCAGCGCACAGCTAATAATAGCGTCGTCGAAGGTTCTAGAACATTCTAGAAGCTTTATGTCCACGTGTTTATGATGTCAAGGCAATATTTTGAAGATAATCAAGAAGACTTTTCCTGGATAACTCAGCCATTTCCCAAGCGATTTTGAAATGGTTTACAGATTTAGAAAGCCCGTCGGATTCTGGTCTTGATTAATGCCAGATTTGACGGGAACAGACAATCAATAAGAATTACAGAGTACCAGCTCGGTACACTATAAGCGCCATCCTATCTAGGTCACAACTACGTGCTTCATAGAAACAGCGTCCTGGCGCCCGCATGCGCATAATGCGTTTTAACGAACTTAGTCGTTTTTCGACACGCTCTCTCTCCCATAGGCCTATATACGCTTATAGCTCTACGCAGAGGGGCGTGTTCAGGAAACGAATCCTAGACGGGCAATGCGTACCCAGCTTAGCTGGTACGGCCGGTACCAGATCGGTCGTTCCGAACTACATAATAAATACCCATGGCTCTCAACATTCAAACATGTGATTTTATACTAAGACATGGGTGAAGAGAAATGAATATTGTATGTCTATTTAGAAGCATTATGAGAGCTGGGAGCCTTATTCAGGGCAGATCTTAGTATCATAATCAATAATCACCTGCAAGTCCTTGGGCGCCCACCATGTTAGGTGCCATACCCATGATCTGACCGGGTTGCATCTGTGGTGTTTGCCCAAGCGGTAGTTGTCCAGCAACGGCAGCCATCTGGGCCTTCTTTTTTTCCTGGTTATCTATTAGAGTAGAGGAAGAAAATTCAAATATATGGTTATGCGAAGCCTTCTTATATAGCTGGTGCTCCCTCAGATGTCAAAATTTTAAATTTTCAAAATAAATTAAAAGATGAACTGGTGTTCATTTTTCAAAAAATTTGGAGGAAGATGGTGCTGTCGCAGACAGCAACATCATCCACCAAAATTGCTGAAAAATGTACCCCAGTTTCTTTGCTATTGATGCAGTAAAAGATAGAATATTGACATCAGAGTGGTAAAGGTTAAGAGAAAAGGCTTTCAAAAACATTGTTTCCAAAATCTACATGATCAGCCTTTATTCTTGCTTTATTCTTCCTTAAAACAAAAAGAATGTACCGTTTCTAGTATTTGTACAGGTAGGTTGCAAGAGTTAATAGTAACTATTCCAGTAATCTTAACCATTTAACACTCAAGCCGGCCAAAAATGGCTTCAGCAGTGGTCTTGAGGAATGTCCATTTGCAGACGGAGTTAAAACTATTTCTGATCATTTGCCACTGGAATGCCTGGCTCGATAACCGAGTCAGAGATTCAAGTGACAAATTAAAAAAAATAAACTTCGCTTGATCTACAAATGGATATTTGCAATGAGAAAACTGAAATTTTCTTGAAGAAATCTGAGAGTGAGCGTTACTATGCCTGAACTTGAGATTGTATATTATTTTTCTTTCCAATCTCCTACATGTAGTTTGTGCAGTTGATTAAGAATTTTCATAAAACAAGAGATTAAATTTGTCCGCAACAGTTGATCCATATAATTACAGCAAGAAATTTTTTTCGGACATTTCTGATAAGGAATAATGATAAGGACTAAGAGCTCTTGTTGAAATGTGTTCCAAGACAGATTGGTTTAACAAATTCAATAACATTTTTGTTTTGTTATCGTGCAATTGAGGCATTGACATTTCAAGGGTTAACGGATTATAAAGTGCATAGTTTTTATATTAGAAAATCTGAATAAGACGGTTAAACGACCTTTCTGAGGATCACCTAAACCGAAAATCGCTAGGCATATGGTCTTGCACACAAGTCACGTGTTAAAGAAAACACCCTTATTTGATGATCCTCTAGGCCAAAAAAGCCCTACAGACCCCCCTTGCGAGTTGGTCTGTTGTTTTATTAACCATTATAAAACATACTTACCGTTCAATCACTACTTGCTAAATCAATTAATCTGCATTTAGCCACCAGAATAAGATTTTTATGCTTGCTTACTTTCCTCCTCATGCCTATTCCTATAAATATATACCCTCAAACAGCCTACTGTAATATTACAGACAGATTCTCAAATCATTCCCACGCGGGGTAGTTGAGGCCGGGTCGTAGTGATTGAACGGTAAGTATGTTTTATAATGGTTAATAAAACAACAGACCAACCCTCAAGGGGGGGGGGGGGGTGTTATTACATCACAAAAACATCCATTACCGTTCAATCACCACTTGCTAAACCCGTAGATTTGGTCAGTGCACCACTTAAATCGTTGGTGGGTGGAGATTTGAGAATCTATAAACAAGAATAAAAATTAAACAAATCATATCCAAATCTTAATAACCTAACATAAAAGTGCACTTTAAACAATCACTCCGTGAATATCAAATAAGGAAAACTTTAAACATAAGGAAATGAACAAAATCAAATAAATCTCTCACCATTTCTCACAGACAGTCTTAACGAAAATGGCGGGATGTACTTGGTAAATGGTCTTCAGCCTTTTTAGTTAAAATCGTGATATTACGAAAATAGGAGGCCGCTGCACTCTGATTCTTTAAATAAAATGAGGTAAAAGTGGACTCATATTTCCAGCCGGCGACCTGCATGACTTAATCTGAAGAGCCAGCGAAAAGAGCAAAGTAAGCCATTCCCCTAACATAGTGAGCTTTTATATGAGAAAGATTAACTTGTTCAGGAGAAGCAATCTCGTAACAAAGTTTGATGGTCTCACAAAACCATCTGGCAATTGTAGCCTTAGAGACTGGTCTGGCTACCTCCTCCGCATAAGGGACCCATAAATGGGACGGATCAGACCTTTTAAAATCGGTTCGTTGCTTGTAAATCATTAATGCCCGGACAGCACACCAATATTTGTCCGAAGGTGAGAAAGAAGATAACGATTTTAAAATGATCGGTTTAGCAGGGAAGCGGTTAGACTGCATTTTCAATAAAAAATTCCCTTCTGGGATATAAGACTAAACCGTCCCCAGATACGATAAGTCTGTCCTTTTCAGCGGAAAGAGCATGAATTTCGAAACGTCTTCTAGCAGAAGCAGAGGCAACAAGAAAAACAGCCTTAAGAGTTAAAAGTTTAATACTAACAGAAGCCAGAGGTTCAAAATGGCGGCCTGCCAACACCTGAAGAACCAAGGCCAAATTCCAGGAAGGCAAAGGCTTAGTAATTGGAGGACGAATATTACCCAATCCTCTGATAAAACCATTATGAATCTTTGTATCCTTGATGTCAGCATTCAAAAGACAAGGAAGAGAAGATGCCCAAGAAAATCTATTACCCCTGACTGTGTTAGCAGATAACTAAAGAATCAAAAAGATAGGATAAAAAATCTAACACCTGGGGAATAGAAACCAAATCGGGCATGAGATCATGAACTGAACACCATTCTCCAAAAATTTTAAGCCGACCCTTGTATACTCTATGGGTCGACTCCCTCATGGCAGAGTCAATAATCCCTTGAGATCTTGAAGAAACTTTGATCTCAGGGACTTGACGCTTGATATCCTCCAAACACACACACTGAAGATTTCTGGGTTTGGATGCCGACATATTCCCCTTACTTGAGAAAGAAGATCTGGGGAGGCTGGAAGAAGACGAGGGAAGTCTACCAGGAGATCGAGAAGATCCACAAACCAGATCCGTTTTGACCAAAAGGGAGCTATCAGAAGAATTTCGCAGAACTGGTCCCTGACCTTCAAAACCAAAGGAATCAGGATCATTGGAGAGAATGCATAAGCGAACATTCCTGGCCAGGACTGAGACAATGCCTGACTGTCCGAAAAAGAGAAAATCTGGGCATTTAGACAAGTTGCAAACAGATCTATGTGGGGACGATCCACGAGATTGAAAATCTCTCTGGCAACCGACCTCTTTAACTGCCACTCTGTGTGGGTGAATTTGCTGGGACGAGACAGCTGGTCCGCAAGAAAATTCAGACTGCCTGGGGCATGAGAGGACACTAGAAAAATCTGATTCTTGCAACACCACAAGAGAAGGTTCCAAACCTTCATACAAAGGAGAGAGGATCTCATTCCCCCCTGTCTGTTGATGTAGGAGACTACCGTCAAATTGTCCAATTGGATCGAGATTTTGAATCCTATTAATCAATCCGACAAAGCCAGGAGAGCCTTCTTGACAGCCCACAACTCCAAGATGTTGATGTGAGCTCTCGACTCCTCCAGAGACCAAAGGCCTGAGACTGACAGGGAATCCCAGACTGCTCCCCATCTCTCCTGGGAAGCGTCTGTAAACATAACCACCTGAGGGGAGGACTTGACCAGAGGGACACCCCTCAGAAGCAGAGAACGATCCTTCCAAAATTCTAGATGAGGGATTAAGTGATCTCTTATGGGAATCTGAAGATAAATGGAGTTGATTGACTGCTTTCATAGGGACATCAAGTTCATCTGAAAGGGTCTTCTCATCAGCACTGCCCAGCGAATGACATTCTCGACGCTGACCATCAAGCCTATCACTCTCAGGAAGAATCTTGCTCTGACTGCGGGAACAGTTGACAAAATGTCCATTGCTACTAAAATTGCCTCTACTCTTGGATCCGATGGAAAGACTAATCCCTGAGCCCGATCGAAAGCAACGCCTAGGTGCGTGAAAACTTGAGAGGGAACTAGGCTTGACTTCTCTAGATTTAAGATCCAACCTAGGCTGCATACCAGACTGCAGACCTCTGGGATGATCTTTGAAAGAATTGAGGAAGATTTTGCTTTTATTAACCAATCATCTATATAAACATGAAGATGGATAGAATGACGGTGCAATATTCCTGCCACGGCTGAAACTAGACGAGTGAAGAGAAAAGGGGCTGTGGTTAGACCAAAGGGCATGGCTCGGAACTGCCATACCCGATCCTTGTAGGCGAACCTCATGAACTTTCGGAAAGACGGGTGAATAAGAACATGGAAGTAGGAGTCCTTGAGATCTATGGAGGATGTCCACATGCCTGGATCTAGACTGCCGATGATCTGGGAGATGGTCTCCATTTTGAACTTTGGGGTTAAAATAAGGAGGTTCAACTTCTTTAGATTGATGATAGGACGCCACCTCCAGTCTTTTTGGGAACTAAGAAAATGGTTGAGTAGTAGCCCCGGGTCTACACTCCAAAGAGGAACCTCTTCTATGGCCTTCTTGCCAATCATGGATGCCAACTCCTCCTCTAGGGCCGCCAACTTCTCCAGATTGGAAGGAATTGGAGTCCACTTGGGAATACGAGAAAGAGGAGGATGATTACGGATCCAAGACGGTGCATAACCCCAGCGAATCTGATCTACTAGCCAGGAATCCTGAACGAGGGGCTCCCAGAACAGAGACAGGTGCCCTCCAACTGACAACCTGTGTAGAAGGCACTGAATCGACAGATCCAAAGGCACAAAAGAGGAAGGGGAGAGACTAAAATAGGGCTGGACCTACCCGGGCGGTGGCCACACCCTCAAACGCTCTTACATTGAAAACCGCTGAAAGATGACCTACCTCTAGAACTTGAACTAAGTCTGTAAAAATGAGCCTGGCCCCCTCTCGCTCTAAGAGCAGGGGGTTGTCTAACCTGGGACCCAGAATGGTGAGATGAGATGAATCAAAACGATCCCCCACCCCCCGCGGATCGATCTTGGAAGTTAGAAGATCTGTTAGAGTTATTAATTATCCTAGAAGGATAAGCATCAAATTCATCAAGTCTGAGACTCTTCCTCCTAGGGGAGGAATTAGGACTCTTAACAGATGAAAACCTCTTTTTACAGAAGGTCTAGAAAGAGAAATCTGAGCCTGAAGATCTCTATAGGCTCTCAAGCGCTCAGACTCAGACTGAATAAGGTTAGCAGACGACTGGCCAAAGATATCCTGGCCGAAAGGAGGAGTTGAAATAAGACTACTCTTAAGCTGATTGGAGATATTCGCCTCAAGGTCATTCCATACCAAATCACCCAGAATATAAAAATCTTCCCGGGTGACCATCTCTGAATTTTATTAAATTTCACCCAGATGCACATATATGGAAATGATGCCTGCATGCAAAATTCCTATTAGTTTTAAAGTTATGGTTGATTGATTTTAGTGGGTGAGTGGTTTGGAAGGATCTTTAAACGCTGATAACCTTCTTAATATTGAAGATATTAAGCTGAAATTTGTGCCACCTAATGGATGCATGAGGAGTCTGGAACTGGACGCATTTCCTGGATATCTCTGCCAGTTCCAGAGGTGGAGGACTCTAAAGTTGGGTGTTTATCCATTCAAAAACAATTTTTATCAGATTTCAGAGAACCAGTACTACCTGACTCTCTATCACAAACACTAAATGTAAGTTGTTTTGAAGTATGTACATATAGGTGTTGCTGTAGAAGAAAGCTTATGTGAATCAGGTACAATATTAAAGTGTGGCAGGTGTCCACATAACAGATGAGAACAAAAAATCCGAAAGTTTGGCCTTCATATTAGGGATGGTTACCCATGTGGGAAATTACCTATCATCAGCTTTGAATATGATTAACATACATATATTAGCTGTATATGTACCAAGTTATAACTTTGCGGCTCCATTCCTTCAACCTTAAATAATTTCAAGTTTTAACCCCATTTTCAGGGTTTGTGACAAGGTTACCGAACAAGCATTAGTTGTTTATCTCGACTCTTAGGTGAAATTTATTCAATAAATAAAGGATTTAAAGGTTAGGAACCAGCTGCTCATAAAATAGTTTAATTTATAAATATATATGTATTGCATGTATATTTTGCATAGCTATATATTGTCTCATATTCTGAGTTCATGAATTTTGTAGTTGCTTTGAACAGTGAATGAAAGTGCATGTGATCATTTACAGAAATAATACTGGATTTTGCAACTCTCAGCACATATAGCACCAGCACCTGTGGACAGTGTAATATCTTGCAGTATTGCATCATGACTATTTAGGGAGCGGATGTGTTGCGTAATTTCTTTATTTAGACAGTGAACTTGGTTAAGCCAGTGATATCTGCCATTCAGAGATTATTATATGTTTTGAAATCAGCAAAATGGCGTCAACTAGTTTATCACTGTAAAATAGGAATGTGCTTGAATGAAGACTGTCACAAATTGACATACTGTAGAAAAACAGGACTTATTCCTCTGTCTGAGTTCAAACAAGAAGATAGACAATTACTACAATTGAGATGCGGAATATATTTTACTGACCAGGATGAAGTTTGCCTCCACCATGAAAAAATATATGTGTCTCGCTATGGAAGCTTACAGAAGTATTGCTCTGACCCATTTACCTTCCATAAGAAGTGCATTACAAGTAAGTTTAGTATCTTATAAGCCTTTCTATAATGGACACTTGTAAGTTTTTGGAGTGCTCGTATAGTTTGCCCACACATTCTGCTATAACCCACAAATTTGTTGTCAAAAAGTATATTTTTTGGAAAAATACTACTGAAATGACTAGCTTGGTTACCTAGCCAGTCAGTCTAGTGGTAAATTTGCAAAAAAATAATATGCTGTTTGGTCTGCAAATTATATCATATTTATTATCCGACTACCTGTTTTTACTTATCAATCTGCTGGTCCATAAGCCATGCATAGCATGTCCAGTGTGTATGTGCGTGCGTGTGTGTGTGTGAGCTTTCGTTCCCATGCAATAACTCAAGATCAATTTGGCCAACTTTATCCAAACTTGGATGGAAGCTTACTCTTCGGGTCCCTAAGAACTCTTTTGATTTTGGTGTTATAGGTCACGGTCAGATTGACCAATTAAGAAAATTCTGTTGTGTTAAGTTTCCTTCCTAAGGGTGATGGGGGCATGGATTTGAGCAATCTCTGATTGTCGTTCTTGTTTATTTTTTAAATTAACATTTTTGTTTCTAAATGTTTGGGTAATTGCCATAACCCTATCACCATTAGAGACTAATGTGATTTGCCTGGGAAATCATTGCTACTTAGCATTCTTAGGCCAGCGGCATGATATACTCAATTTCAAAATTTTCAAATCATTTTCAAAATATATTAAGGGTGATTTCATTGAGTGGTAAATTTTATCTAATTTTAAACCAGTCTTTTTACTTTATATCTTACAGAGTCATTGAGAGCTGGACGAAAGAACTGCATCGCAGCTTAATTTGAAACCTGGTCAAAAACTTTGTCCTGAGTGTTATAAAAGAGATTCGGCTAGAAGTCAACATGATACGGAAATATCTGAGATGTCGGATACAGATTATCAACCAGGAGAGATAGCCGTTGCCTCCCTCAACAAAACTGCCGAGTCTTTGGACTGTACACCCATTAAAACTTCTGTTAGTAAATGCGACAAGTCCTCCTATGGCAAAAGGAAGGTAAAACAGCTTAACACAGCAGTCAAAAGTAAGTGTGCCCATGCACTCGACCTAGCAATGAGTGAATTTGAATCCACGGATGACAGTGACCCTGAAACTTGTAAAGACCTTGAGAGACTGGTTGCTCTTCTGAAAGACAAACTCAAAATTGCCACCAGACAAGAAAAAAATCAAATTATTGACCATTACACCAGAAAGTTGGACAATACAGAAAACAATGCAGGAGTTTGATGTAACAGAGTATACCGTGAAAAGAGCTAGACAATTGAAAAAGGAGAAGGGCATTTTAGCTGATCCAGATATAAAGAAAGGGCGGACCCTTTCTCATGCAGTAATTGAAAGCATTGTGGACTTTTATCAGTCTGATGATATTAAGAAAGTTATCAGCGTTTAAAAATCCTTCCAAACCACTCACTGGATTCGCGAGTGCAAAAAAAGTGCCACGCCCCCTAAAATCAATCAACCATAACTTCAAAACTAATTGGAATTTTGCAATGAAATTTTGCATGCATGCAGGCATCATTTCCATATATGTGCATCTTGGTGAAATTTAATAAAAAATCAGAGATGGTCACCTGGGGATCTCTAGGTGATTTGGCATGGAATGCCCCTAAGCAAGCCTCCTAGACCTTCGCTTTGATGTAATAAAACCTAAAGATCTGCAAATGGAGTTAAGGGATCATCTAGAAATATCGGCCAAAGAACGAAAACAGGGATCTGCTCACCTCTCTCTCTCTCTTGAGCCTTAAGAACAGCTTCTGAAAACAACGCAAGAAAATTGGCCGACTTGAGCTGAGATCTGCACACAGACTCCCACTTAACAAGATCAGAAGCGGACTCAACCGTAGAAGAATCCTTAATATGAGAGGAAAGAACTTCCCAGGATGGACCAGAGAGATTGAGTAGTGGACACTCGCAAATAATCGTCTTTTGGGATCGGAACGGGAGCATCAAATTTAGTAGTAAGAGAAAATTCCTTACAATTAACATCATTCACAAATTCAGAAATCTAGCCTGTCAACCACCATATTATAAATAGGAAGGACCTGAGGAGACAAGGAAGAGGAAATGGAAGATGAAAGAGCCGACCCAAAAGAAGCTGGGTCTATAGAAAACTTGTCCTTAAGAGGAAGAGAAAGAGTAGAAGCAATCCACCTGTGAGCCAGGGACCAGTCATCCGAAGAGGCCCTGACTGGCCAAAACCTCTTCAGATCCCTAGCCCTGACCGACTTGGGAATTGAAGAATTAGAAGAAGGATTAGGAGAAGAAAGATGATGAGAGGAGTCACCAGAGGCCATAGAATCAACAGTTCTAGCGGAGAGAGCAAGGCCTCCTAGACGCTTAAGGCGAAGAAACCGGCAAAGAATATCGATTTTACAGCCTCCTAAAAACGGAAATAAAAGTTAAAAATGAAGCATAGAACTTAAAAGAACTTCATTAAAATAGAGTCTGATATAAAGCAAAAACGAATGCTATAGAAATGGCGGGAAACTTTAAATTCAAATATCAAAAATCCCTAAAGACAAGAATAAACTTTCTAAGGGATTAAAACAATTTCCTACTTATGCACTAAACTGTAATAAGTGGCTTAAAGGCTCCTGAGTAGAAGAGGGATTTTAAATGATGATGATGACTTAGGAATATTAAGGGTACCCACGAAAACGAGATACGTCACGAAAACTGGTAACTTTTTAGTGCAGCATATAAAAACCAATAAAAACCACGAAATACTCCATAAACATAACTTAGGGAGGATAGACTTCATATTAGGTATCCTTGTAATGATGAACTTCTAGAAACAGTAAGCTGACACAGCGCTAAGCTATAAAAAACTTAGCTGGAATATTCTGAAGCTGTTCTGCTTGCAGAATAATTGAAAAGTGAATCTGTTTCCTATTTGGGCTCCAATGCTCATGCGCAGGCACGCATAGCGACAGGCGTCACCAGGGAGTGAGTACAGACTGGTGCCAGTCTATATCAGGGTATACATTGGAGGTGTACTCAACCAGTACCCTGGTTGAGCTATATATTTATAGGAATAGGCATGGGGAGGAAAGTAAGCAAGCATAAAAATTTTATTCTGGTGGCTAAATGCAGATCAATTGATTTAGCAAGTAGTGATTGAACGGTAATGTATGTTTTTGTGTTGTAATAACAACAGTGATTCTCTGAGTAGGTGGTCTTCCTATCACCCCTCAGGGCTGTATTCACACACATAAAGGCGGTGATCATTCAGACAATGTCAGATATTCATACACTTGTACTGGCTCATGAAAACTAAATATAGGCTTTGCTTAATTAGCGACAATCCTCAGTCTGATCAATGGGACAACTAATACACTTCCCTCTGGCATGTCTGAAGAAGCTCAGATCTGATTCCAAAGGAAATGGAGACGACGGAAGTTCTAGATTCCTAAATTCTGAGCTACCCATTAGACAATATTGTTATGAGCTTATGTCGTCCGAGACAGTGCCAGCAGTTTTCAGGAACAGTGTTGATCGAAAATACACACCAGTCTGTCCAATAAAAACTGGATTTCTGACATCACTGTCATAAGCATTATATCCGAGCATATCTACTGATTATTTATGAATTTAAATCAAAATTGTTCTCACAATAATCAGTAGAGGAATATAAGAACATAATAATTAGCCAATCAGTATACAGATTATATTTGCTTCTGAGTAATTAGCAATTTCAACACCATAAACTAGAAATAACTGAAATTCTTTGTGATATTTATAGATTGCTATGTGTACCGGTATGTTCAATATGCAGACATATAGTGTCATGAGACTCTCGCAAAATAGCCCTGTCTGTCTATGAATCTCTGAGGCTGAGAACCGGGATAATTTTCAAGTTCAACTACAGCGATCTTAATAAAATGTCACAAAAATGATCTTGGGGGGGAAGGGAAAGTCAAATATCGACGGCCATATACAAGAATATGGCCATAATTTTAGGTTTTTGCAGGTGTAACCATTATCTGACAGGTATTTTTTAATACACTTCTGCCAAATTTGCTGTTAATCTATAAACAAATATGGTAGAAATGATTGCCACCAAATCAGGCAGGCAGGCAGGCAAGCAGACAGACACACAGAAAGGCAGGCAGACAAACAGGCAGGCAGACAGACAGACAGACAGACAGACAGATTTAGTTTGTCAGAAATACTAAAACCTTTACAGACTGACCCGTACATCTTGTTTATTATTTCCCAACTAATTTAACCAGAAGAGATTGCTGCAGTCATATTAGTTTTCAGAGTATTCCACATTGTAGCTGCTTGTCACTTACTGAACATTGCTAAGCTAGCGTGTACCTATATAATTGAGCTGAAATATGGAAGCACAAGTTAAGCTTTTGATCGGATGAAAATTAAATAACAACAGCCTTCAGAAAATAGAGAAATGTATCACTGTTCATTTATTAATTTAACCCAGACCACGCTGACATGTCTGATGTTAAAATTTTTACTTTTCCAAATTAAATTAAAATAGGCAGAAGCATGCATTATGTTGGATCTTCAAAGAGAAATCCTACACTTCGAGTAAGACTCGATCAAAGGCCAATTCAAGCAGCATGCATGCAATGCATGGAGCGCAGCGATTTGCCTTCTTCATTGATCTTGATTGATGTTCATTGGTGGGGCCAGAGAGGAAGATTTGACAAAAATGCCAATTTGACAAATATTCCAGTCACTTGAAAGACTCAAATACTAATTAATACATGTGTATGAGGGATGTCACATATCACTTAACTATTAGACATTATAATAATTTTAGATCTATCATGAAAATCGAAGTCTGTTGAAAAATTGTATGAATTGTATGTCGTTGATGAATTTACAATTTAATAAACATTCTGTTGAATATTTTGAAATTAATTTGACTGGGAGCTGTTATTGCCATGAGGCTCCCATTCAAATTAGTTTCGAAATATTTAAAAGCTTCCCTGTTACATATATATATTTACCTTGGAGTTAAGATTCTGAAAATTCAGGTTTCTGTTTTAAATTGATTCCAATAGACAGCAAGCAACGTGGGCAGGGCTTAACTAGAAATGGGCGGGGCATCGCGGGAAATGGATCCCTCCATTGAGGCAGTCATTTCATTTCCAGTAGCAGGTTTTCTGAACACATCACTCTGATGTCAATAGTCTATATTTTAATATGTCAATAGCAAAGAAACTTGTGTACATTTTTCAACAATTTTGGTGGACGATGTTGCTGTCTACGACAGCACCATCTTCCATAAAATTTGTTGAAAAATGAACACCAGTTCAACCTTCACTTTAATTTCAAAATTTAAGTTTTGACACCAGAGTGGCAAGGGTTAAACTAGACTAAGTTAGTCTAACCACTGATATTCCAGCGTCTCACTATCAAAGCAGCTATGCGGGGAAGCTATTGAATAGTTTGAAATCAATCTGACTGGAACCTTTGGCAGCAATGGCTCCCAGGCTGGCACATTATTAAAAAATATGCAACAGCATATTCATTACATCACAAATAAGTTATTGTTCATCGCCTGTGAGTATGACAAGGGTTAAATATTCTTCTCTTGGCCCCGCCCATCTTTAGCTAACCTCCATCCACGCATTTGGATCAATCGATCCCTGCACTCTCTGAATCTCAATTCCCAGAAAACTATGCATATAAGCTGTTGAATATTTTGAAACTAATTTAACTGGGTACTAATTTAAATAGGCAGCAAGACCACCAAGTTAAATTAGTTTCAAAATATTCAACAGAATGTTTATTAAATAGTAAATACATGTACATACAATTTGCACACCAATGCTATAGCCCATTATCAATTAAGCGTTCGTGACAAACTTAATTATGTCATTCATTCATTCATTCATGACATAATTGAATATGATGTCAGCCTAGGTGTACATGTCATACAGTTGATTATGGTGTCATATGATTGACAGAGAAACTGGAATATCCCTCCATTCTGGTCATGCAGGATTAATAATGTATCATAATTTAGTCAGCAAGCTTGAAAGGCTTACTAAAATAAATCAATACATTCAGTTAATACACGAGGATGTTGTAAAAATGTCAGCTCTAATACAATATGATATATATACTTACACGAATAATAATAATTATATCCATATTGGCCAGAGCTCATTATTTGGATCATTGAACGAATAAAGCTCTGTCTCTATCAGCTTGCTGCATGGTATCAGCTTATATACTAATCCTCAAAATACAATGCTTCAATCACACATTTATAGTCACGCGTAGAAGTTTAGTAGTACAGTATGTGTCCATTTACAGGCCAAGAGAATACAATTTTAGAAAATTTATCACTGGAATGACTGGCTCGTTTACCGGTTGTAAATTTTCAAAAATTCTATTCTCTTGGCCTGCAAATGGACATTCCTCAAGACAACTGCAGACACAGGTTTTGGCTGGGTTGATAAGTAAAGGGTTAAATACATTTTAGGTACGCCCATCACTAATCTTTCCATTCATAGACTAGATAGAAAATGAATTTAACCCTTTCACCAATGAATTCCCCATATCTCATTTTCAACGCAACCATACAGTCAAATTAATTTCAAAATATTCAACAGAATACACTTTATATATCCTAAAGAATAAACATTTACAGAGAGTTGTCGGTGAAATGGTTAACCCTTCACTGATCAAGCCGGCCAATACCGGCTTTTGCAGTGACCTTGAGGAATGTTCTGACTGGCTCGATAACTGAGCCAGTCATTCCAACTGTTGAATTTCTAAAATTTTGCAAAAATAGTCTTCTCTTGGCCAGCACATGGACATTGCCAAAACAAGTCCTAATTTTCTGTATCAAATTTAACAATTAACTCTCTCATCGATAAATTCCCCCTATCTGAATCTCATGACAAACAAACAGAAAATATGTTAAATATTTTAATATTTAATATGGCCTTAGGCAGCAATAGTTTCCAGTTTTATTAATTTCACAATAAACAACAAAATATGTTATACATCGCAAAGAATTCACCTTTTCATGGACTTGTCATTGAAAGCATTAAAGAGACAAGGTATTACAAATATTGATATTATAATGAATATTTTAAAAACTAATTTGACTGAAAGATGTTAATGTCGCTTGCATTAGTTTTCAGTGAATGTCATTTCAAAATATATATTCCCTGGATAAGATTGATTTGAAATCAAGTTATATACTAGAGTATAGCTATTCAGGTATGAAACGGTTAAATCAACTTCCTCCAACATGTCACATGTAGATCTGTAATTTAATTAACTCTTATTTAACCGATGAGCTCTCAGCTTTCATCAGTCAATTCTTTCTGCGGTTCATTACATTTCACAGTTCCTGCTCTCAACAGAAATAATTTCCTGCAATGCTATTTTCAAAATGAATACCATATGTATTATTCACACAAAATTTGATATTTGATAACAATTCAGTTAAAGCCTTATCACTGCTACATGCTCAGTTCCTAAACACTTATCATATATATCCACTGATAACATTTGCTGAGTGAAATATTGTATTTTATAGCCTTAATCTACACCTACATAAATCCCATTGAAATATTGAGATAAAGGCTCATGACATCTATCATCTTCACCCTCACTATGTATAAGCGTATATGATCTATAACCTCAAGTCACTATTATTCTCTGCAGACTACACTTTCCACGGCGCTTAACTCTGAACGTGATGAACATTTTAAAAATAATTTGACTGAAAGATGTTGGAGTCTAAACCACGAACAACTTTCAGTCAAATTGGTTTAAAAATATTCAGAAGGTCCAGAGTTATCGCTCATTGAAATTATCGCCTGATGGCTTGCAGCAGTCAGGTGGTTAATACAAATAAACAAGTGTACATTTAACCCGTATATTCCTGTATCTCAATTTCAAGAAACCTATATACATGAAAGCAATATTTTGAAAGTAAATTTTACTGCCACCTGTTGCTGCTATAGGCAGCGACAGCTCCCAGTTAAATTACTTTCAAAATATTCAACGGAATGATCCTTACACCATAAAGCATTTGCCAATATCTGTTTAGTGAAATTTCAAGGGCTAACGCATCATAAATTATAGGACAGTTTATTTAAATTTTACTAATTATTATATCTCATGCCATGTCATATTTAGAGCATACATGTACATATAAGTTTGTGGCTGCGCGTATGTGCTCACATGCTCAGCAGTGACTTAATCAAACTTTGCTTAAATAGCAGTATGCTAAAGACATAACTGTTTTACTGCTGTCCATTACATAAATACTGTTAGGTAATTATTTTTGTTAAAACATTACAAACTGTGGCTAATATGAGAAAGAGAGAGTGCTTGTCAGTACAGTATAACTTGTCTATAAAGGACAGCATGGGAACCACCTGAAACTGCCCTTTTATAAACAGGTGACTTTTAGTAGTTATCTGGCCTGTGTGTGTTGAGTGATTGGACACCAGTGAGGCAGGATCTCACTGCAGTGCCAGGAGTGAGAGAGCCAGCAAGGCAATCAGCTGGCCAGTCAGCCATGCATACAATTCACAGCTGATGCTCTTTGGGGACAATTTGTTAGGAATGGTCATATTACAGAGGTCACCACTCTGAGTTTCAGAGCTCTACACAAAGTTTGAGCTTACAGAGTTTGAGTTTAGAGAGTTCGAGTGCAAGTGCGCACTTGAAACTAATTAAACTCAACAACTGGAGTTTGAGCTCAAAACTAATTAAATTCGAGCTCCACACTCAAAACTCATAAAACTCTGTGGGTGCCCTCAACCCTCACAAACCCAGGCATATATAAGGCCCAAGGAATGAGAGAGGAAAGTTGAGTTGAGTTGAGTTGAGTTGAGTTGAGTTGAGTTGAGTTGAGTTGAGTTGAGTTGAGTTGAGTTGAGTTGAGTTGAGTTGAGATGGTTTTATTTTGAAGGGAGTTGGAATGATTTTATTTTGAATGGAGATGTGAGATGTCAACTGTCTGACTTACATTGTATTCATGTATAATAGCTGTATAAAGTAAACACTACCAAATTTAGTTTAGTAAAAGAAATAGAATTAGGAATTCTGTGTTTTTGTTCTCCATTGGGCAATCTTGAGAGAGACAGAGAAAAAAATGAGAGAAATAAAACCCAACAATACATATACATGCATATCTACTGACATGACTGAATCAATAATATACCATCTCATACCTAGTTCATGATCATATTGATTGTATATAATAATTAATCATATAATTAACAAGGTTTCAGCCCTTTTCGGCATTTCCCGATATGAACACGCGTGTAATTAATATTCAACGAAATATTTTCATTGGTTAAATAGCGTGTAAGAAATACTTTCATTGGTTAGAAATCGTGTAATAATCCCACATCAAAATGTTAAGACATTGTTGTTGATTTAACCCTTTAATGGTCAAGTCGGTCAAAACCGACTCCATTAGCAGGCCAAGAGTAGACTATTTTTGAAAATTTACCACTAGAATGACTGCCTCAGTAACTGAGCCAGTCATTTCAGCGGTAAATTTTCAAAAATAGTCTTCTCTTGGCCTGCTAATGTATTGAAATACAGATTGACGAATGTACTGCCCGTGAACATGTCCTACACGCATGTTAAGCTTCGTGAGCTGGCTAAAAAATGACTAATTGCACGTACAGGTGGGTTCTTTTTGTTTGAAAAGTCCTGGCCAGTACAGATAAGACTAAACGAATATGGCGTCAAATAGTTACGTGTACAATGATTATGGAGACATGGCATTGCATGCTGGGTAGCAATGCACGCTGAGTATCATTGCATGATGGGTAGCATTGCATGCTGGGTAGCATTGTACAATGGGTAAATTGAACAGAGATCAACAGGCCTCTCATATCTCATGCAAAATTTCTTTATTTAATGTGACATGGGCAGTGTAAGGACAGAGCACGCGTGATAGGGTAGGTGGTATGGAATGCTGAGCATGGGTATGGTACAATAGAGTATTTCAGCTATTGTCAGGGTAGTTATACAATATGACCGGGTACAGTGCAGCAGGATAGGTTGACGAGGATAATGGTACGTGTAGTGTAATACATGATATATACATTACAGTAATTTCAGTCTTACTGAATTGAAGCCACGACCTGTTGAGTGTTTTCATGTGAATATAGCACATGCCTCAGAACACATTTCTTCACTCTCAATGTCTGAATATAATGCTACTCTATATTAACACACTTTAGGCACGCCCATGCATAAGTTATCGGAGAATACTAGCAACACAATGAACACATCATGTCTTATCATACTCTAGGTGCATATATGTGGGACAGTACTTTAAAACACTTTCAACTCTCCCAATCAGACACAACATTTTGGCAATGAACAAAATATTTTGTTTAATTTTTTTAAACTAATTTGACTGGTAGGAATTGATGCCCATTGTCAAATTAGCTACAAAACATACAAAATATTGATTGGATTACGCTATTTTTGAAGATTTATCACTGGAATGAATGGCTTGATAAATGAGCCAGTCATTCAGTGATAAACTTTCAAAGGCAATATTCTTTTGGTCTGCAAATGGACATTTTCTATGAGAGAATTGAAATTTTCTTGAACAAATTTGATGGTTAAGGATTAAGCTGTATAATTACATGATTTATAAAAACAAAATCATACATAATTTCTCAGAAATCTTGTTTCCACAGCTTGATAAATAGGGAACATGCTGAATGTGTCTTTAACCCTTACCACTCTGATGTCAAAATTCTATTTTTTATTGTTTCTATAGCGATGAATCTGGTGTACATTTTTCAACAATTTTGGTGGACGATGTTGCTGTCTACGACAGCACCATCTTCCACCAAATTTGTTGAAAAATTAACACCAGTTCATTTTTTAATTTAATTAAAAAATTGTAAAGTTTTACATCAGAGTGGTAAGAGGTAACAATCTCAATCTGCAGGAGTTTATAATAAGATCTGCGTTGCATAGCCTATACACAATCATTCAAATTAGTAATTACATGTTGGAAAATCATGATTTTCAGTAATTTCACCATCTTTTTACCCGCATCGCTAGACGCACGGGTAAATTTGAGCATGAAATATTACTAATATCATTAGAGTAGACGCAAGTGTAATCAATGCGAGCATGGAAACTGATTGTTGTTGTTGTTGTTGTTGCTGTTCTTAAAGTTCTCATATATTGATAAAAGATATGTACATGTTTCCCGACTAAAGGCAGGACTATTTATTACTTTATGGACACTTTACAGTAACTATCTGGGAGTGTAGCCACCATTTTAGATAGATATTTGCTGGCGCCATTATTTCAGCTTCTATTGTCTTCGCTGGTGCACAATTGTTGGTATAAAACCATTCTCGTAATGCTAATGCTAATCATTCTTCTGCTGGCTTCCATGGCGAATGATGAGAGCATAGTAATTGCATAGCATAGTTCAATACTAGTTTATATTTCCTATGGTGCAATGGAAAACAAACATTTATAATAAGTTTACTGAAAACTGTTGCTGTCTTGGAAGGAATTTCCGTCAAATTGAGTTTTGGGGCCTGCACCGCTCACCTGGAACATAGGCATTACAACTAGAAAGGCCATTAACTATAAGTAGAACCATAAGTTGGCCAGAATTGTAACAAGAAGACAGCAGTCATGTTTCTTTACATACATGTATCAGCTTCCCTTGAACAAATTTTAATGGCCTTTATTCCCCAATTTTGGCAAGATCAGTTCGGTGGTTCTGGAGTTATTTCCTCGAAAACTAGGTCATGAAAGATGGCCGCCGAAGTATTTGGCCAAACAAACTTCCGTTGAACAAAGTTGGTTCAGCTGTTGCCATAGATGATGCTGTATGAGTTTAGAATCGATTTCCCAAGCAGTTTTGAAAATCTTTAAAGCCGTTTTTAAAAATCGACCAAACTCAGAAATGTCCGTCTACCAAATTGGCTGATCGGCTTCGTTTGAACAAACTTGGTTCTCTAAGCGCTAAGAATGCGTCTTGCTACATATAACTTAAATCGGCCAAGTGGTTCTTGAGAAGTCGTTTAATAATCAATGATAATAAAATCGTCAACAGGTAAAGATTTGACAACAATTCCGCTGACATTTTACTTTCAATAAAATTATTTTCAAAATAATCAGCAGGGCAGTAAATGTTGCAAGACTTGCTGAAGGTATGTCGAGCAACTTTAGTGACAGTCCAACAGCTTTGTCACATTTTTCTCAGAATAATGAGCTGGCTTTCTGTCATAATGTATAAAGAAATTAGAAGTTGTGATCAGGTATTTATCGAAAAATATTAGCTTTGTGATAAATGTCAAACATTTGATGGACAGACAGACATAATGCAGCTATGAGTTACAACTAAAAACTAGAGATGAAGCCATTTTCCAGTCAAATCCTATGCCATATCACATAGCTCTGGGATACACACATACATGTATATCATTCAATAAAGTACATATAAAGTTCGATTTCAATTTGTAAGCTTATTTATTAATGTCTTCTAAAACAAGTTAGTACAATTTTGAAAGGTCTGTAAGAAATGTTCACTGTTGAATACTTCAGAGTTATTTGATTTGAAACCAAATTACTGGCTGCCTTAGGCAGCAATGGCTTCCAATCAAATCATTTTCAAAATATTCAATAGTGTTTTATTTTGTTTTGGAAACATGTTAAGATACTTCTAAGCTGCACAGTATATACATACACATTGTATAGCTTATGTACATTTGTATATATAGCTGTAAATGCATCTTGATATTCATTGAGAAGCATCTAACAAATCTCTTGACACCAGACTTGAAAGATATTGCAGTAAAATTGACACTAGAATTGAAAGATATTGCAGTAAAATTATATTTAAAATTAAACAGCCATCCCAAATCTTAACATTCCCCTGAAATTCAGCATGAATTTGAAAAATAAAGACTACAAGTTAATGATGAAATCATACTAAAATGTAGTTGATGCGCCTTAGGCAGAATTCCCATGATTTTATCAAATTTGACGTTGTTACCATACCCAGATCTCATCCCCACAAAACAAGTTTGGTTGAATTCCACCAATCAGTTTTGGATGCCAAGACAGTGTCGCTGCTGTCACAGACAGACAGATGAATGGATGCAGGCAACCGCTGTTTTTTCAAAATTTGTGGGAATACATGTAACTACATGTAGAATGTAGTCAATTCCATGGCATAGGAAAGACCCACACATCGATATTTGACCCCGTCCCTTTGCCTATCAACGCGCATCAGAGATCAATATAAATTTCATCTTGCAATCTATAATCAGAACTCACATACATGTATCACATTTGGTTGAATCCCACCAAACAGTTTCTGAAGATAGTGTGATGGACAGAATTTGTGTTTGACATTTTGTTATCCCCTACAGGTGACAGAACCCAATATAAATTTATGACACCTCGCAATCCGCAATCATATCGGTTCATCAACCGTATATGTAACTCCTTTACAGAGTCCTATAAATTTTGAGGGTATATACCGACAAAATGGCACACAACCAGCTTGGCTAGAAATCGAATGATTTAAATTGGGAATTTACAGTATATGATAAAATATTAAATAATCGAATGATTATGAATAAATTCTATTACATGAAATATATCAAAAGCTACGTTTTAATTAATGGTCCCAGAAATTGCCATTTTGCTCAGCAAATACAAGAGAAGACTATTTTTGAAAATGTATCAGAGCCAGGCATTCCAGTGATACATATTAAAAAATAGTCTTCCCTTGGCCTCCAAAGGGACATTTATAAACACCATTGCAGCTTTCGTCATTGATATACATTTGTTGTTATGTCTGCGTAGTTTGTAGCCAGGTTGATTAATCGAGTAATCGCGATTATTCTTAGACAAGAGGCTCAATGGGCCTGTATCGCTCACCTGTAACATTGGCATTTCAACTAATCTTAAATAAGTTTTACATCCATCGGTGGTACTTCCAATGACTTTCAGTCAAATGGTTTAGTTTTCGATGTACTGACAACAATCTCTGGACTGTTTTTTTTTGCATTAGTGATTTTGAACAATGTTTAAGCGAAAATAGATGATATCAGTGCTAACAACAGGTGGTTTCTTAACTGTCTCACTGCTGCAAGCCAGTGCAGCCAATAATTTCAATTTCCAAAAGCTCTTAACTTGTTTAATATTTTGAAAACAATTTGACTGAAAGTAGTTGGCGGCCTAGCCACCAACAACTTTCAGTCCAATTGTTTTCAAAATAGGTTCAGCGAGATAACCTTTGGAATATGTCGTCTGCAAAAACTCAGCAGTCAGACGGCTACTTGCGGTTTAAATACAATTGAAGAAAATGGTCTCTAAAGGCAGGTAGGTGGTCTTTATAGCAGGTTATTCCCCCACCACCACACAATCCATTTAACACATGCGCGTCTGGCTGAATCACCAAGTTAGCAGCAGAGGTAGGGTGAGCTGGAATTTGATTTAGAAAATAATTTGATTGAAAGTCATTGCTGCCTTAGGCAGCAACAACTTTCATTGCTGCCTAAGGCAGCAACAACTTTCAATCAAATACATTACAAATATTTTTAAGAGCATAGATGTCAGAGCACATAGTACATATCTTAAATATTTAGCCAGTGATGGAAAGGTTAATCTGTTACTTGGAGTTTAATGACATGGTGATAATCAGTGGACTGTGAGAACAAACCTGTATTTGCCCTATGAAAGTGACAATGCAAATATTTAAGGGGTGATAACTCTGGCATTTGACGTCCTATCAGTTTCATTTTCACAACACAGATATTAGATGCCAACGTTAACATTGTAACCAAGTTTGGTGTCAATCCATCAAGAAATAACAAAATGACGGACAAACAGATGGATGGATGGACATACAGAAGACGGACGGGGTCATCGCTATACGACAGCTGACTGATAAGTAAGCGTAGTTAAGAAAACCAATTTTGTCTTCAAAATCCACCAAATAAAAAAATTGAATACTGACACTCACTCACCTGCACCATTAGCATTTGAAACATGCGCTCCTCCCTCACTGCAATCAATTTTTGTGATGGTGGGTGGGGAGTATTAGGGCAACTTCCAATGCCTATGAATATATGGCCTCAGTAGTCTCCAATAATTCAGATAATTTAACCCCTACCAAAACAATCCGATCACCATTCTCCATGCCACCACCACCCTGCCACCCAGCGATGTGGTATTTGATTGATTACTTGTAATGTTACCATTCCAAGTCTCAGAAGGGTCATTTGACGGTTTTTGGATATATTAGATGGGAATACTCGTAAGCAGTAGAGCTGGGCGGTCTGACGGTAGTACCGTGAGGACCGCGGTATACCATGAACCGATACCGTGACCGTTGACATTTCCAAATACCATGAATACCGTCCATAATGTTTGAGCAATATTTGAGAAATATATTCATAAAATCTGACTTGACCAAGGGTAAATAAGTGCTAATAGTGCCAAAAATACAGGCATCCCTAACTATTAGCCGAGTTCAGGTGAAAGGGTTGTTGTAAAAACAAACGTCAAGACGTCAATTACAAAATAATGACAGGCAGAATTGTATGTCACACGTACGTCTTGAAAGTCTCACGGTAAAATTGCTTTACTTAAAACATCTAAACTCATTCTCTGGCCGTCCGCCGGTAGTAATTACACTATAATATATTCCCTATTCCCGTATCACCGAACAAACACGCTAGAATAACAAAATAACATACAAACTGCGTGCTATTCAAACACAACAGAACAGCGATCTCGCAAAGACGTATCGCTGGTCGCATGCATTAATAGCAAGAACAATCCAGATTGAAAATAGTGCACCCCAATGTCTCAAACAGCGGGTTATAGTTAGCGAGTCTACCACACCCTTTGACCGATATTCCCGTGAATGATATTACGTCAATAAAAATAGTGACCTAATAAAATCGTGAAACTAAATAGCCATGTTTTTCTACTCTAAATCAGAAAGCCGATTTATATTTACCGTTGATTGGAGATGGAAGTGAAAAGGAAATGGAAAAAATTGTTCTAATTTCGTGGCATGCCTCAAGCTCAGATGACGGTATACCGTGGTACCGCGGTATTTTTTCATGGTACCGGTACCATCGTGTAAATATCATAACCGCCCAGCTCTAGTAAGCAGCTATCTATTTCATCCGTTAATGGAGAATTGATGGACTCTACTTTCTGTTCTTGGGCAAGATAATAAAATGCGACTTACAAAATTTATAGCCATGTATATATACATAGATTTCATTCATTATAGAAAATGTAATTATATTCTATTTAGTATTACAATACTTCCAAACAATAATTTGCCAAATTATCGTTTGGAAGTATTGTAATACTAAATAGAATATAATTACATTTTCTATAATGAATGAAATGGCATAACCTTATAATCCATCTCTATAGCAATAAAAATAGAATGTATAGACACTGAGTGAAATCTCCAAGTATTGTGTGAATGGCTTTATGCTTAGACAGACTGTAGCTCCAAAATGGTGCTTATTGACAACAACATTTTAAATGGTAGCTATGCTTAACTGACATTACGCTAGACTAGTTGAACAAAAAGTAATGTATTTATTTTACTACTTTCAGGCAGACTTTGTTACCAATCGACGTGATTAATCCCGATTGGACTCATACAGTGCATCTGATGAATCCAGAATTTCTCACGTTCCTTACAGAAAGAAGTGGCTTCCGGTGAATCAGGATCGTGATGGAGCACTTCAATGATTCTGTAGTCAACTGATGTGTAATTGTGATTGGGAAGATTTGATGTGATAATTGAACCCTGTGTGAGAGCAGTGGAATGTGTGTTTGGTCCATTTTTTTTGCAGAAAATTAGTTTGTTGCAGGGGATAACTGGGTTTGTTATGCTTCTGCCCTGAATGTCATATGTTATGCCGTCTAAAAATTGGGCTGATACCAGTGTGTCTTTGAAGGAGGGAGTCCTTCTGTGGCCGAATAATGGCGGTTGTGTGAACGTGGAGCGGCATTTAGGACTGCTTTGTAATTGATCCCAATGTCCTAGGATAATTTTTTTGGCTAGTTTGTTGTGTGTATGGAAGTCCATAATGCATGGAATCCGGGTGGATGGTGACTGTGGTGGTGTTGGTGCGAGAAGTGATTCGCATGTTTTGTTAAGTGTTCTGGACAGACTATTTTCTAAGTCCTTTTCAGTGTATCCACGTATGGCATAATGGTGTATCATGTCGTGTGCATGGTTCAGGAAATCTTCATTTCTGCTGCAAATCCGTTTAATTCTCAATAATTGTCCATAGGTGTTGACTTTTTTGGTGGAACCCGGATGTGCTGAAGGAGTGTAGATATCGATGGGTGTCGATTGGTTTGGTGTATAGATCAAACCCTACATGTATATGCCTATTTGGTAATAGGCAGACAGTGGTGTCTAAGAAAGTGATTGATTTTTGGGATTTTTCGGCTGTAAATTTGATGGATTGATGTGAATAATCCTTAAATTTCATGAATTCGTTCAATGACTCCAAGCCTGATGTCCAGATCATAAAGATGTCATCAATGTATCGTAAGTAAAGCGCTGGCTTAGTGGTGGTGGCTTTGAATAGTCTTTCTTCTAATTATGCCATAAAGATTATGGCGTAGCTGGGTGCGACCTTCGTTCCGATGGCTGTTCCGCCGATTGGTAGAAAGTATTCTTTATTGAATTCAAAATTGTTGCAGGTTAGGACAATTTTGAGTCAGGATATCAGTCGTCTGGGGGTGACTCTGCCCGGGCAGCCATGTGTTCTGAGGAACTGTGCCACTGCCCTTATCCCTTCAGTGTGTGGGATGTTGGTATACAGGGATTTGCCATTGTACATTGTGACGAGGATGGCATGTGGTGGGACTTGTCCGAATTTTTCCAGTTTGTTGACGAAATCTGTGGTGTCGCGTACATATGAGCCGATTAGTGGTAGGTGAATTTTGATGTGTTCCTCAATGAAGCTACTTAAATGTTCGGTGGGACAACCATTGAAACTGATGATTGGTCTCCCCAGTGTTAGTGGGCCAACTACTTTTTTGTGGATTTTAGGTACGTCTACTAGGTAAAATCTGGCTGTTCGTGGTTTATCTATTCTAAGACCATTGGCTACATCCGTAGAAATTTCTCCACTTAGAACCATGTCTGCAATGGCTGTTTCCACTCTCTCAGCATGTGTGGTGGTGAGGTCAATGTCCTGTTTGACATAGCAGTTAGGGTCACTGAGTTGTCTGATAGCTTCCTGTTTGTAGCTTTCAGTGTCTTGTATGACAGTAGCTTGAACTCTGTCTGCTTTCTTAATGATAATTGTTTTGTAATTTTTTAGATTTTTAAAATAATTGTTCTGTTTTGTTTGGAAAGATTGCCGTATTGGTAGCGGCGGTGTGCTGTCTTGTTGATGTCGTGTTTTACCATTCTAACGAACGCATCTAGTGTTGCGGCATTACCTGGTGGTGGTGTCCACATGCTAGGTGGTTTGACTATTTTGCTTAATATATCAGTGAAGTCATCAGAGATATTTTGGTTGTCTCTGGTGAGGTTTTGAGATGACGTTGACTCATTACCCCAGAAAGACAGAGGGAACTGGAAATGGAGTTTCAATCTAAATCTGAGAATTGTTGACCCAAGTTTGGTTCAACAACGCTTGGACTGAAACCCAGTCTCAGATCCAATACCCTACGTGTTGAATCAGAAAGGGTTTTTGATGACAAATTAGTTGTATTTTCGTTTTTATATTTAAGAAAAACATTGTAATTGCAACAGTTGAATGCAGTACCGATATAAGTAATGTTATGAAAATAGTCTGTATTAGTCTTCTGAGTAGAGTGAACACTTGGTCCAGCGTGCATTCCCTGGGTTGTTTGTACCTGCCTCGTTGGTCTGGACTCCTCTGTGGTTGGCGTTTTTTGGCCTTGGCCTTGCCATCTTGGTGCTGCTGGACGTTGTACTGGTTGCATTGAGTCTTCCTTCTCTCCTTGTCTCGGGGTGGTTTGTTTTTTCTCCCTGTCCCATGGTTTCTTTGGTGGGCTGGTAGATCTGTCTCTGGTTTTGATGACTGTGGTCCTTACTCCTTATTTCCGCCCGGAAATCTGCTTTGTGGCGGCGAGTTTGTTCAGCTAATTTTTTTGCTTTTGTTCTTAAGATAACGGCTAGGTCTGCAGTGAGTTGTAGACTATGTTTACGTATGATATCATTCCATTGACTGGTAACTGTGGTGTCATCAACGGGTGGGATGTATCGTACGTTAACCGCCACGTTGGCGGGAAATTCGTCCCTGGAGATTGCTATTTCTAGTTTATCTAGTTGTAGTAGTGTGCGTGCATGTTTGCATGCACAGTTACGCCATTGTCTATAGGATTGTAAGTGTTCATCCAAGATGCATGGCTTCTTCCTCTGGTTCGAGTCTGGTTGTCCAATGTCGACACTGCTCCTTGCGTCTTCATGTGCTAGTTGGATTCTTTTTTGGCTCTGGAGACTGGACCCCACTTGGTCGATGACTGCATTGTTCATTAGATCTACTATGGTTTTAGTAGATTCAATGGAGATGCCAGATGATGTGTTGGTTGGTGCATCCATTTTAAAATTCTTTTCCGTTGAAATCACGCTTTCTCAAGCAAAACGTATTTGATTTGAAAGACTTGTGAGGTGCTTTTTTGTCCTGATGCTAACGGTTAGTGTCCGTTGAGTCTGGATGTCAATGCACTGTATAGGTGTACCCGGTTGTGATAATGTACAGTTGGTTTGTACTTCTGTGTACCCGGTTTGGACATTGTGTGTGTCCTGTCTGGACGTTTTGTACCTGGTTTTAATTGTTTGTTAATCTGTGTATAGTAATTTACTAGGAACAAATGGCTTGTGGTCGGTTCGACTAAAAGGTTATGTGACATTGGTTCAATTGTTATTGTGACCCTCCATAGTTTATCCAGACTCTTGGAGAAAACGAACAGCCAAGAGTCTGGATAAACTATGGAGGATCACAATAACAATTGAACCAATGTCACATAACCTTTCACAACTGAGTACACCTTTATCTGCCCTTCAACCAACCGGATACATCTACCCCACACCTCGGGTACATAAGCTAATAAAGTACACATAATATCAGGTACATGTACAGGCAATCGGGTACAAACTGTCTAGAACAATGGATTTGTCCTATCCAAACTGGGTACATACCCATAAGATCGGGTACAATCGGGTACACTTAACGTAGCCCAAAGAGCATAAAAGGAGCGCACAAACAGTGCATTGACATCCAGACTCAACAGACACTAACCATTAGCGTCAGGACAAAAAAGCACTTCACAAGTTTTTCCAAATCAAATAGTTTAACGAAAAGTAGATAACGTTACTTAATTTTTTATCATAATTACAAGTTGCTTCTTAAAATATGAGACGTCAGTTTTGATGACTTTGTGATATAATGTGAAACTGCCGAGTGAAAACAGATAGAACCATCTGTCCAAACTCTGTCGCCTTAGCTTAAACTCCACCTCATCTAACACCCATCCCTTCTCGATCACTAAAAGATGACAAAGGCTTAAATCGATTAAGTGATTTTGCCAAACAATGCAGCCCTAATTCCAGCATAAGCTTGTTAGTCCTGACAGGTATATTGTCTACTTACTGAAATCTTTAACATGGAGGATCAATCTGGCAACCAAGGCAAGATATTCTTCCTGTAAAAGCAAAATCAAACAGACAAATGGAAAATAGTCCATGAATACATGGGATTAATTACTTACAAATTAAACGAAATCAATGATTTCTTTTTTCACGAGTGAGTAGTTACTTACCTCCCTAATACTCTTTGATATTTCTAAATATCAACCGACAGCGACAATACCCAGATTTTTACAGAAACTGCCCCTAATAGGCAGTTATGAAAGTTGACAGTTCGGCGGATGTGCACACACAGACCCCACCCCCACCCCCCAAAAAAAAACCTGCGCATGTCACTTCCTCGACTTGATTTATAATTGGCCAACAAATATGCAACATACCCAGTCTCCTGGAGGTGTCTGCAATCTTCACCCCGAAGAGAACAGGACCAGCCATAGGCGTCCTAAAACGCCTATTGAAAAGGTCCTGGGACGGGCATAAGTTATGCAATGCAAACGTGCATCTCGCCCGGAAACTTCTGGTGACAGACCACGTCATGCAGTCTAGAAGCAGAATTATTCCATCCTGAATGGCTCTCTGGACTGAGACGGGGCTGGGAATGCATGACACAGATGCTGCTACAACTCCCTGTACTGTAGCAGCTGGGAGACATGAGACAAAGCCGAGATGGCTACCCTCGATGAGTCCTCTGTGTCCCACAACGCAGTGTTTGCACTCCGCAAAGCGGCAGTGTATAAGCGTCCCGTGTCAGCCCGGGACACTGGCCACATGTCCTCACCTAAGGCTGCACGGTCATCCGCGCAGGGCTTAGGGTCGACGCCATACCTCTGGAACTGGTCAGCAGGGATAAGCAGCGCCGTGCCCTCGTGTGGGGCCTTCATGAGCCGTCCCTTTGGTTCAATGGACGCCTCTGCCACAAAGAACATATTAATATGTTCCGCGTACGGCAGAGATGGCATGGTGCTAGGTGTTGGTTCCACCTCACGTTCTGGCCTGACGCCTACCAGCCACTGGCAAGCATCAAGCCAGTCCTCTTCGGTGGCCACCTGCTAATGTTCAACGAGCCTAGGACCCTAGTCGTCCTCTAAAACATTCGCAGATGGAACGGTGGACGGAGCCACTGATACTCCTGGAAAGGCAGCGAAGCCATACAGACCCGTGAGGGCCGGCATGGCTTGTGCTGTGGCAAATCCAGGAGCCGGTGCCATGGCGTCATTGGGGGAGGGCTTAATGCATGATGGCATGATCCAGACATTCCGTAGCGCACCTCTCGGCAAGCCGGGGAATGTGGTACAGCCGGTCATCGGCTCCAACCCAGTCTACCCAGGTAGCCGTGAAGTTAACACCTGCAGAAGTAACTCTATGGAAAAAGAAACCTGTATGCTCTATAGGCATACAGGTGTCTGTATCCATGGCCATTGACTGAACGCGCAACTCACACAGAATGTCCTCTTCTTCTTGGCCAGAAAGGTTAGACGCTGGGCTAGCAAAGAATGCTAGTCTGGCCTGTAACAGGAGTCGAAAGAAGAGATGACTCCCTGAGTAAATACCTGCTCAAGAGCACCCATTGAGCGGGAACTCGAGACTTACTCTTACCCCCGGGTCCACGCACGAGGCGAACCTCAAGCCTAGTCCAACGGGGAGGGGTGTGTGTGGAATGTCGCACCTGGATCATGATCGCAAACTGGAAATCCCCTGAGTAAAGACGATCCAGAAGCGGAACCATTCTGCATTGGAGCAAATGAGGGAGATGACAAAGCACCTGGTCCGGGGAGAATGCCCCGACGCATCTCCGAAACCAGGCCCTTTATCGCCATCCTCAGTTCTCTGGTCTTCCACTTCTTACCGGACACATTACCATCTTTGGTCTTCTCAACCGTAGACTTCTCCAACCTCGTCTTCTCCGTCTCATGCTTCCTCGCCTGTAATTGGATGAAGTCCTTAAATTTAGCTCTCCCCCCCCCCCCCACATCACATTTAAGCAAAGGCCCACAAGTGGTGCACCTAGCGCAGGCATGGGGAAAGAACCGTGGCTTTACAAATCCATGGCACTGGGGACAGTCTGATTTCTGTAAGACATGAGACGAAAACAATTAGTTTTTTAGTCATTAGAAAACCAAAATAACTGAAGAAGGGAAGCAAATAACCTAGTCTAACCTTATAGGAAGATACTTAAGAACAAACAGCCGGGTCATAATTAGTAATTAAAAAGCCAGGGCCGGATAAGACAACATAATTCATAACTCACCATGATAACAAGGGAGATAATCAGTATTTGAACTTTGACAGGTGTGAACGAATTGTATTCAACACTCAAGTAGACAATGAACACAGTGTATTTGAACCATAAATATCCTATGCATAACCAACAGAGCAATCAGACTAAATTATTTTATTTAATTTGGCAGACAATTTTTTGCATAAATTAAAAAAATATTAGAGTGCCTGACTGAATACCTCTAGAACACCTGGGACCTTTAGCATAAGCAAACCATCTGACTTGAGCATGAACCATCTCTCCCGCTCGTTCTCTCAACCAGCAAACTCTCATGGGCAAAGAGGGGTGGAGGGACGAGTGAGAAACACTTTATTAGAGCAATTCCTTTTTTTTTTTAAATTAACTCTTATTTAGACCCTAATAAACACACAAGACAGAAACAAACCGCAGGTGACCAAACAACGGCATAAGCACCTGTGAACACAAAAATAAAGTGTAAATAGACCTACAAAACATGTGAAGACATTTTGACCACTTACACAGACGTCTTATGTCTAGCGCGAATCCCGGAAACAGGTTATGTTTCGGGAAAACTTGATAAAAAATTTAATATGTAATTGAAATCACCTGATGACTAGGTCTGGGAGCAACCTCAGGAGACTTTACAAGTTCTGACATCCTAAAGATGATAACAAACCACTCTCAAAAGATAGAAAATAAATCTAGCAAATGCAAAAACTGTAGTCATGTTGGTAGAGTGAATAAAGCGTGTCGCATGGGCGGTCAATAATCTAGAAAGAGGAAGTGACAGTTGGCACATCCGCTGAACTGCCAACTTTCATACTTGCCTATTAGGGGCAGTTTCTGTTAAAATCTGGGTATTATTGTAGCTAGGTCAATATTTAGAAAGATCAGAGTATTAGGGCAGTAAGTATACTCATGAGGTGAAATAGGCTTGCAGGATTATTCGATTAATTGCGATTATTCTTTCAAATATGATCGTAGATGATTACAAAACTAAATAATCGAATAATCGAAGACTTTCAATCTCCAAAATAGTTATTTTTCAAAATGTAAACTAACCTATATCATCTATTAGGCCTAGGATTCCATTAGGACAAGAGGTGTTCAATTTTTAAACAAACAAAAACCTTTGAGAACAGGTGTGAGCTTATTTTAGGTATATTTCAAGAAAAAGTTGAAATCAATTGTCTAAGATGGTTTAAACCAGTGTTTCTCATTGCATCTACATTTTGGAGCCAGGGACCACACACTTAGAAATCTATGGGTCCCAACCTGAAATTGGGGGGGGGGGGGTCTCAAACTGAAATCTGTGTTTCCCATGCAATTTTTCTTATCCATGCTAAAATTAGAGAGTACTGTGTGTGCGTGTGTGGGTGTGCAAACCCTGTAAAACTACTGTAATTGGCATATTACACGCATACAAGATTTTAAGGGGTCCCATGGGACCAACTGCCACAACTTTTGGAGGTACCAAGTTGCATTTTGAGGGTATATACCCTCAAAAGGACCCTTATGAGAAACCCTGGTTCAAACTGATAAACACGAACACAAAAATTTAAGAATTTCCTGGTACAAATTCTTGCTGCCTTGCGACTATGTTTAATATACACCTCAAAAACATCATCGCGGAAGTGAAATTATTAAATGGGGACGCCTAAATATTGTGTAGATCCTTAATAAATGTCGTTTATTACATCAAAAAATTAATCCTAAATTTGATATAAAATGTCGCCGTGAAAGAATATAAAACATGTGATATTAGTAATATGCTCAGGTTAAATAAAAATAAGAAGTATCAAACAATTTTAGAGCGTGTACTCGGATATAAATATCCTGGACTCGGAACTCGGATATTGCTATATATTATTATTGTGTGATGGGAACAAAGTAATGTACTTTAAAAATCTGAATAATGCGGTAAAATGGGTACCCGTCTCATAACACGCATGAGAACATGTCCCGCACCGCCAATCGCAAGAGAAAATAAGAAGCGATCTCCCGCATTTTAATTCTCGGGCGTTGAAGCAAATTTTCTCACATGTTTGATTCCACTTTGGATCATTTTATGTTGGTCCCTTACATTGGGCCGTCTTGCCAGATTGTATCGATATTGTGTTCAGAATTAGTACTGCAATTGTTTATAATAGCATTTCTGAACGCCTACAATGTATTTCTATCTGGCAATTAGACTGGAGGCGGTTTTAGTGGTCCATGATACCCATTTTCATTCGCTTAGCATTATGTTGGCAATTCTCATTCGAAGTAAAGTTTGTAGGGTCTTTTCAGATATCAATAGTAGCAGTCGAATTAGTTCAAATATTCCCTGTTACACAAGTTATTTGTGTTGAATAAAACCTTGTTCAAGTTCATCCACCATAATGCACAATGACATATATCTGTTCAATATAATCGAAAATCATTATTATATATCAAAATGATCGCGATTATGAAAACTGAATAATCGTGCAAGCCTACTACAAATGTGATGTACATGTATACACAGATTTACATGTGTATATGCCCTGTAGTATGCACAGCTCTCACAAAAACACAAATAGTGCTGTCACTGCCAACTAGATTGGACAGTCAATAGCAGGTTATCGCAAATTCCCATGTTCACTACGTTGGCTTCGTATTTAATGTCCTCTTGCACTCCGCAATAATATCAGTAACTTACAATGCTTGAAACAGAGGAGCTGCAATACAATCGATTTCAGCATAGACAAACAGACAAATAACATAATCCCTACATTTCTTCGAAAAATCTGGGGATAATAAACTCCAGAGCTCAGATAAAAGATAATGATCAAATAGAAAACATGACACAAAATTATGTTCAGTTTTGTACCAAGCCCAGCATGCTACCAAGCACTAAATCAGGCCAATATGCTTAAACCTTTAATGGGTCAGATTTCTCGAGAAAATTAAAAATTAGGCTCAGTGAATGTTCATTTGCAGGCCAAACAAAGGCTACATGTATCTTTGAAATTTTATCACTGGAATGACTGTCTCGGGTTATCGAGGCAGGCATGCAAGTGGTAAACTTTCGAATATAGTCTTCTTGTGGCCTGGAAATAGATTCATCACGATGACTGCCAAGGCCGGCTTTGGTCATTAAAGCCCTAAATAAGTTTCAGAGTGACTGCGTGCAAGTAACTTGAGGCACATGTATGGAGAAGAAAACAATTCTTGTACACTGTCAGATTACAACATGACTGTTCACCACAAAATTAAAAGGTCATTTACATGTATCTTCCTCTGCCAAGCATGTGTCCACGTTGAGTCCCAATACGATTGACCAATCCTGAAAGAGGGTGCAAGGCAGAGATCGACAAGAAAAATGAACAATGAGCTTTGACCCTCATTGCTTGCTACATGTACATGTACCAGTTTTGGGAGCCATGTTTCCAAACCTACTATGAATAGGTTTATCCAATCCTGAAACATATGGTAAACTTGCCAATATCATTGGCTACACACATAAACTTAAAATATCAATCCTTACCCTAGACTTTGCTTTCTGGAACACATGGTTCTCCATCTCAGAGCTGCTTTTAGAGGTGGGATTACCAGCTTCTCTTACAGCCACGTCACTGTAGTGGAGAGAAAAAAACAACAGTATATTGGCAAAGTAGGTACATGTTAGAGCTGGGTGATTTCCCAATAATATCGAGATATTATCGTTATCGTCAGATTTCCCAATATCGGTAACATCGTCAGTTGTCTCAGTTGTATTTATGAATAAAATCAATATAAAACAGATCTGACCAGTCTGTCGCATTTATTTCAATACAGTACTCCGGTAGCCGGAATCAATTCAAACAGTTTATAATCATTTACTTAATCTTACTCTATACTGGGCCGTGTGTCATATCAATGCATATATTTTTCATGCTATCGTGATTATTCCCCATTTTAATCCATGTTTCATGGTAATAATTTATGCTGACATATCAACAGATTATTTCTATTTCTGCGAAATATAAAATGTCAGCCATTTTGATACATAGACTAGATTTAGCCTCGCTTTCATTTTTCAAATCTGAAAATCCCTTCGGCATGCTATTCTCATGATGTCATTACTAAGCTACCAGACATGCGTTCTCCACGCATCGGTACAACTTAACTTATATAACAGTACTAAATATGCCATGTGCTTAGAATACGAACTTTCCCATTAATGTAGGAGACTCGAGGACCTCTAGCAACCCGCAACCATAAGAAGGGATTACAGCTCCCAGGGGTTGAGTATTTATTCTCATTTCATAGGCTCCTCTTTACTTGAGAGTGCGGTCATTACAAAACTGCACTAACAGCCTCTCGTAATCGATGAGATACAATATAAAATATTACGACGCAAAATATTCATTCGAAATTGCAATTTTCTAACGAATAACGGGCCGATATAAAATATGAGCGCAAGAAAAGATATATCTTATACATTTTTAACCACCCCAAGGCATATGAGGCTTATTAAAATAAAAATTTTCCCTTTTGTGCGTGAAGTGCATTCTTATCACTAAGCACTAATTTTCTCTGGTCTCCCAACAACAAATTGACAGGTCAGGAAATATAAATTGGAATACCCAGTCAGTGTTCCTCATTTGCCTCCTTTTGCGCATATAAAGACGCATAAAATCTGCCCTGGGACGCATAAAGTTGGATCCCGTGTGTCCCAGGGGACGCACAGAAAATTTGGCACGAAAATCGGTAACACTATAGTGCATCGCAAGTTTCTCATGCTTTTCCGGGAATTGTGTTTGAATTGCCGTCATTTGTATTCGTCCGGCTAATTATCAAAAATTTTCGTCAATCGGTTCCGTGTTGAACGTTATTCTAAAGTAGTTAGTATCAGGAACCAGCCACTACTCAGTAATTTTCTTCAGTGATTCCGATCAATTTTGCTCTGTGTAATACCGAGAATCAGGAACTGGGAATTCGCTATACTGAACACGGAACTCGCGAACTACTCAGTATGGGTAAGGCTTGTCGCTGACTCAAAATCTGTCAAACGATGCATGTTGAAAGGACCAGATGGAGTTAGAATAACATGATTTTGTTGTGACCACTAAGATATTTTACGTCTGAAGTCATAGATCATATTTTTCCTGTAATCTCGCTACCGGTATTCGGCAGATCTCGCTGCTTTGGTGGTTTGTAAAAAGCAAAATGTGAAAGCAAGCATTTATGAAAGATCACACATCCTCGGGGAATTCCCGTAGCCCAATAATATGTGAACCTTTTATTTACAAACAAATGTTTGAGGCACAACACTCTATATTAACCCTCTACTACGGAACTACGAAAAATATTTTATTTTGACTGACAAGTAAGCGGAGCTAAGAAAACCAACTTCCGCTTCAAAATCCATCAAATAAAAAAATTGAATATGGCAGCCAAACACGCTACAATTTGATTGGTCCACGGCGGCCAGGTTTTTTACCTATCAACTTAGTCCATAATCATATCCCCAAAATTTCAGCCCGATCCGTTCAGCAGTTCTGCAGAATAAGTCGTTTTCACGAAAACTAAGTCATCCAAGATGGACGCCGAACCATTTGGCCAATCAAGTTCCTTCGAACAAACTTGGTTCAGCTCTCGCCCTATATGATATTTCGTGAGTTTTGAATCAATCCACCAAGCGGTTTCAGAGATTTTTAAAGCCATTTCCTAAAATATGCCAAAATCCAAGATCGGCTTTGTTTGAACAAACTTCGGCCCAGTGGTTATTGAGAAGTCGTTTAAAGGAAAAAGTTGATGGACGGACGGACGCCGGACGGTCGCCATGGCGTAAGCTCACTTGGCCATTCTGGCCAGGTGAGCTAAATATAACTATGTGACAGCTGATATGTTGAATTTCATAATTACTGCAGCATAATTTTAACTTGAAAAAATTTCAGATTTTTAATTGATTTCAACACCCAGTACCATGGTACCGTAGATAACTGGGTCACGCTAATAGATGTCAAATTTTGACATACCACAATGACTTCAAAATAATAGTGTGGTGCAACGGTTAATGCCTTCAGATTAGGAAGCACATGTATAAAAAGGTAACTCTAACAATAACAACTAGATTGAACGGTCGATGACGCGTCATCGCAAATCCCCACATTCACCGCTTTGAACTTTTGACACACCCCACACCTAGGGGCTGAGCCAAATGTAAATGTCAATTTGCAGTCCGCGATCATATGGGTAACCCACATACCAAATTTGGTTGAATTCCATCAGAGGAGTTGCATTAAAACCAATTTCATGACTTTTTTACCCCACCCCCACCCCTGGGGGCCGGGCCAAATGTAAATGTGCTCATGCCCTCTACATTTATCTGGCTAACGTACATACCAAATTTGGTTAAATTCCGTCCAATGGTTCGGAGGAGATGCATTATAATCAATTTCACGGGTTAAAATTTGACCTTTTGACCCCTCCACCACCCACTGGGGGCGGAGCCAAATCTTAATGGCCTCTTGCACTCCGCAATCAGATATCTTAGATATCAAATTTAGTTGAGTTCCGTCTAATGATTTCAGAGGAGTTGCATTACAACTGATTTAACCTTTTGACCCCTGACACGATCCCCTGGGGGCAGAGACAAATCTAACTATCATCTTGCAAAGTGGAATCATATGAAAAACCCACATACCAAATATGATTTAATTCCACCCAATGGTTTGGGAGGAGATAGTGTGATGGACAGAGGGACAGATGGATGGAGGCGATTACAATATCCCCCACTCTTTTTAAAAACATGGGGATAAATATCGTCTTGCAAATTGCATTCCTATGTGTAACCTACTTGCCAAATTTGGTTGAATTTCACCCAACAATTTGGGAGGAGTTAGCGTGATGGAGAGACGGACAATCAATCTGACCTTTTGACCCCAGTCACGCCCCCATGAGGGCGGAGCCTAATCTATATCTCGTTTTGCAAAGCACATTCCTATTAGTAAACCACATACCGAATTTGGTTGAATTCCACGCAACGATTTGGGGTGAGATGCATTATAATCAATTTGACCGTATGACCCCTGCCACGCCACCTTCGTGGCGGAGGCCAATCTAAATATTGTCTTGCAAATTGCATTCCTATTGGTAAGAGACTTACCAAATTTGGTTGAATTCCCCCCAACAGTTTGGGAGGAATTAGTGTGATGGACACACAGACAATCAATTTGATCTTTTGACCCCTGTCATGCCCCCTTGAGGGCGGAGACTAATCTATCTCTCGTCTTGCAAAGCACATTCCTATTAGTAACCAACATACTGAATTTGGCTGAATTCCGCGCAATGCCTTGGGGTGAGATGCATTATAATCATTTGACCGTTTGACCCCTGCCACGCCCCCTTTGAGGTGGACCCTAATCTCCTGTGAAAAAAACATGAAATAATCACCTGAGGGGAGGTCTTGACTAATGGAACACCCATCAGAGGGAACTAGAATGTACTGACTGCTTCTAGAAGATCACGAACATTAGAGTCTTCTCATCAACGTCACCCTTGGAATGACATTCTCGACCCTGATCATCAAGCCTAGAATCCTAAGAAAAAATCTTGCCATGACATAGAAAGAGGATGTCAGGGTGACCACTGTCAACAAGATTGCCTCTACCCTTGTCTCTGAAGGAAAAAACGTGACCCTGAAAACAGCTCAAGGGAGATGCCTAGATGGGAGAAACTTGAAAAGGAACTAGGCTTGAATTATTGAAAAATAAAATTCAACCTAGGCTGCAAGGGGAACTGCAAACCGTTGGAATAAATCTTTAAAGAATTGAGAAAGACCTAGCTTTTATTAACCGATCATCTATAAAGACTGAAGAATAAAACGACGGCACAAGACACCTGCCAGGGCTGAGCCCAGACGTGTGAAAAGAAAGGCAGCAAGGTCAGATCGAAGGGCATGGCTCAAACTGCCATACCTTATCCTTGAAAGCAAAACTCATGTACCTTCGGAAGGAAGGGTAAAAAAGACACATGAAATAGGCATCCTAACGATCGATAGAAAAAGAATCACATGACTGAAAAATAGACTTGCGATAGGGAAGGACTCCATCCTGAATTTAGGAGATAAAGAAAGAAGATATAACTTCTTCAAGAAGACAAAAGGACGCAAGCCGTCTAAGAATTGGAGACTATGAAGATCGTTGAACAGAAGCCTGGGTCTACTTTCCAAGGTAGAGCCTCTTCTATAGTCTCCTTGACAATCATAGAAAACCAACACCCCTTCTAATGCTGGTAGCTTCTGATTGGATGGACTAGAAGACCATTTGGGAGAAGAGACTGCAGAGAAGGGTCCTATATCCAAGAATATCCGGCCCTTTTGATAAGGGCCGCCCTTAAAGATGGGATAAACTTACTATATGCTAAAGGGGACTGCTCATAGAAAACACATAGTTTACATATGCCATGATGCTCCAACCATAAAATCCTGGGCTATATCCTTATTCTTAGCTGTCACGAAAAGTGGTAATTCGCGTTTACTTTGGTTATTTTAGTTTTACCGCTTTCTTTGAATGAAAAAAAAAAGTATCATAGAAGTATAGCCTTATTTATAAAAATGCTGAAAACCTTGAAAACATTATAGATAATTTTATTTATAGAGATTTAACCAGATTTCGTGGCAAACCGAAAACCCATAGTAAGCCTATGGGAGGGGTTAGAATCAAGATATAGCCAAATCCTGTACCTGAGAATCTGCAATAAACCCGTTTGGTATTCGAAAACATCAAATCGTGACTGAATTTAGCAAGATAGCAAGGAAAATGTATTTAGGGTTTCCCAAACCACTGCCCAAAATGTTAAATTAGTCCATCCAGAAAAGGCGTCGCTCCAGGGAACTAAGGGAAATTTAATTTTGATGACGTCATCGCGATTCCATGAATTGAATGTATAATATGGGCCAGTTAAGTGAACTATTGCAATCCTTTGACTGCAACCAGGGTTCAAAATACAAACAAAGCTTTGTCCTTGAAAATTAATTTCACAAAACACAGAGATTTTACAAAACTCAGGATAAGTGCACACACCTTACAAATTGAGGAAGATAGGCACAAAACACTGCTAATACCTGTTCATCTATGATTCTGTAAGCTTTGCAACTAGAAGCTAATTGAGGATGAAAGCGCTTTATAATGGAATGTTCACATTACGATCAGGAGAGACAATCGCTCTTTAAAAAGCTTAATGAGTTTACTAATTTTGTCTCGCTTGATAGGTGTAGCCAATTTAGATTTTTAGTCATATAATAATGGCGATAGTGATCAAATGATTCGTCAGATTGTCATCATGTACATGAGGCAGGGTCATATAATGATTGCATAACTGTGTCCTATGTTCTAAACAACGTCCAAATCAATTTCATTGGGAAACTAGTCAACTTCATGAGTCCTGGTAAATTTGCCATACCTCACTGTATTTGATAGTGTTTAATTAGATATCCCAATCAATCCGATATTTATGCATAGTGGCAGTAAACTTAAATCATAGCCCTACACATTAAACCTGTACATTTTTATTTATTTATTTATTATTTATTGTCTTAGAACCTATTTTCATCTGGGTAAAATGTAGTTATATGATTGTACCATGGCCTATGTCATTGTGTGTGATATGCCAATAAAAGGATTGATTGATCTTGATTGATAATGAATCTCCGGGAGCAGCTCGAATGTTAAATACACAAAACACTGATTTTTGATTAACAACAAATGAAGACGTCATAAATACACATTTATGATGAAACAAAGCGAAATACACACTTCTGGGTAGAATCACGCGCAGAGACGATGATCGACAGCTACCGGAAATAGGAAAACAACAAAATTTAAAAAATTTATTAGCTGAGAGAACTGACGCCGAGATGTAAGGAAAGAAGATGCTTTGAAGTAAAAGGATAAAACTAGAAGCGAGTCAAACATATGAAAAATAATAGAGAAAAAGTAAGAAAAACGCTTAAAAGACAGGCGATATGAAACCATGGCGAAATGACTCGCCGAAACCATGACAACAGAGAAGAAAACTCGGCTTTTATTCCTTCTTCCTTTTTGGGTTATTTCTCCTTTCTTAGCGTCTTTTTGTTCTTGTGGTCATTATTCTTGGTGCCATTCTCTTCCCTATGTATCCTCTTCTGATTCTATTTCCTTTCAGCGACTGTCAGATTTAGACTAAGAATTACGCTAGAATCAGGGCAACAAATTAACTCCCTTTGGTTAAAATAAATATGTCATCCTGCCGACAAAAAGAGGAAAAAAAGAGAATGAAACAAGGCTAAACGGCCCGAAGACAACTGGCCATCTAAAGTTGGATGAAAGGAAAGATTACGTATCTAGAGATAATGCGTAGAATACAGACTGACTTATCGGCTGAGTGAGACCATTCGAAATTAAGCGACGATATGCGCATATGAAATAAGCTGCAACAAAAACCTATACGACAACCAGTCGGAAGTGTCTTTAATTACGTTGAAAACTGTCACTGATAAAAGTAGCATATGAACCGGAAATACGCAAACCGGAAGCGGAAGGACCAGAAATGGAAACCGGAAGTAGCGCCGGGTCTTGGAGACCCGAATCTACTAAGCACAAACCGGAAGTGCTTGACAAACCGGAAGTTACCGAACTTCCTGACTACAATAAGAAAGGAACAGGCGATCTTTTAACATTCCTGGCTAACGGAATTACAAAAAACTTGACACTGGCATAGGTGATTGAATCAGGGACTTCCGTCGCCGACACCACTGCCTGAGAGTAATGCCCCTCCTCAAGACTTAGGTGGGTTTTGCCCGGTGACCTGCTCGAGTTCACCTTTAGGGCTTCTTCTTCGAGTCTGGATTTCGGCTTCAGGGACCGAATCTCTTGCCTGGACTTGAGGGTAGTAGGCGTCCCCCATTTGCGGACATGCCCACTAACCTTCTGGTTATTGTCCGACTCGGATGAAACATCTCTAGGCGCACGAATGGCAGACGAAATTCGCTCATCTAACAACTTTGTCAAGAATCTCGAAAAAAAGAGCTAAAACGGCATCAGAATTAGAAGAGGCACCCCCTCTGTTGCTGGCGTAGACGATACAGAAGTGCTTAAAAGACACAACTTTAGATTAGGTAGCAACGGAGAGGGAGCGATCGGTGGGCAACGGGGACTTGGCTCCAAAATCCTTAAAATATGCTTTAGAGACAGTCGATGACCATCCTATGCATACGTGCATTTCACCTTCTCGAGTGATTTGACAAGACTCCTAAAAACAAAATAAAAATAGAGAATGAAGCATACAGCTTCGAAAACTTAAGAGAACTTCTCTAAATTAATGAATCTGATAAAAGGAAAGACAAGCGTATGCTCAGAGAAAATGGGAAAATTTAAATTCAAATATCCCTATTGAAAAAGAGCAACTAGATTTCAAACTTTCTTATGGATATAAAACGAAATGCACTAAAAGATTTGATTCTAGAAATAAGTGAATATAAAGGCTCTTAGAGTTTAATTTGAGGGTTAGAAATGATGATGATGATGTAGGCATTTTGTTTACCATGAAAACGGGCTACCACCACGAAAACTGGTAACACATATATACAGAGTATACAATGCAGTAAAAACCACGAAATACTCGATAAACATAAATTAGGGCATAATCATGGATTGAAGCACTCTCAAATAAGTAAGCTGAACTCAGCACAAAGCTTTAAAAACTTAGCTGGAATATTTGCAGACTGTACTGCTTTAGAGCTGCCAACCCCCAGTTCAAGTAAACAGTAGGGTTGCACGATTATTCACTCTTCATAATCGCGATCATTCAAAAAAAACAATTGCGATCATACAATTAATCATGAACTATATTAACTACGTCAATGCTGCTTAGAGGACGTTATTATGCTACTGCAGATTGTAAGATTATGGGTTAGGCACATGGGTATACATACATAGACAGAAAACACCAGTTGCTGATTGCAAACAAAGGAATGTATCAAGATTTTTCTAGATGGAAAACGGAAGGTAGTGTATTTCGCTTAATTTTGGCCTATGCTCTAATAGAAGCCCACCCCCTAACTTTGACATATGAGCTCCAATGATTTCTTAGCAGTTTCAAAACGACAAAACTCTGTATTAGAAGCCCACCCCCTAACTCAGCAGATTGTATAGGAAAATTTGTAAGAATAGCGTGTATAATAATAACAATCGTGTCACATGGTGTGTCTACTTCAGACTGATCTCTGCCCTGATACATTTCCGGCCCTCTAGAAGTCAATACAGGCCTCGGATTTGTAAATCTTGACTACCAATTAGATTAATACTAATAGTAGGCCACGTATGTTCAAGATATAATAAAGTTTATTCCACACCTTTGTAGTCAAAATGCGCTTAAAACAGTCTTGGCGTGATTAAATAGCTTCCTTATAAATATATTTCAAGACCAAATTTATGTACCAAACAAGTACGGGAGAAAATGTGCATCAATTTTGTAACACCAATCAACATTAAATGATCCAAATTGAATTATTAGGAATGACAATATAGCCGGCTTCTTAAGTTGGCGAGCCAGTGGCTCCTTTGCGATGGGAGGCGGCGTGTTCTCCTGAGAAATTATACACTAATGGGAGTTTATCAAACGGGTACCCGTTATTCAGATCAGTATGATACTCAGTTCCTAATGCGCAATGATAATATATAGAAATTCCCGAGTTCCGAGTCCAGAATATTTATATCCGAGTACTCGCTCTAAAATAAACTCTTCAATTGGAGGCGAATCACGTGATTTGTATTTTTTCGTGACGCCATTTTATATCAAATTGTGGATTAATTTTGATGTAATAAACAAGCTTTATTAAAGGATACGCAATATTTAGGTGCTCAGATCAAATAATTTCACTTCCCCAGTGATGTTTTGAGGTATACATTAAACAGGCGTAGGCGGGAGAAAAAATGTGTTGAATTTCCGTGGTATCAGTTTTAGAACTTTTTTGGGAAAACACTTAGCGCATAACCATTCAGAGAATGGGGAACGCGGGATAAGCATGTGTGATTACAGCAACAATGACAAATAGCGACCAAGTGAACAATCTTTATTCATCTAAAACTAATCATGAGTCAATACAAACAAATCAGTTGTTTATTTAATCATTCACACATTCGGCTGATAGCCGGATGTTTGTTTCCATGATTGGTAATGCAAGCAGAGTTTCACAAGCGTAAGTGTCCTGACAAAAATTTCAACATGGCGATTATACGATTATTTCATTTTATAATTGTCCACGATCATTTAGAATTATATAATCGCGATTAATCGAATAATCGTGCAACTCTAGCAAACAGTAGTTTCAGGTGAAAATACATGATTTTCAGTAGTTTCACACACTCTTTCAGTAGTGGATTTTCAGTAGTTTGAGGAACCGTTCAGTAGTGATTAAAAAAGCAGCAACACACATGATTTTAAACAAGGCGAGCGAAGAATATTTATGAAATTTTACCACTGGAATGATTGACTGTTATCGAGCCAGTCATTTCGGTGGTAAAATGTAAATATAGTCACCTAATATTGTTGGAGTTAATTAAACATTACATTTTTGGATAGAATTTTTTTATTGATTTGCATTGTGCATGTACATGTATGTATCACCTTTTTCTGCTCTTTAAAACCGGTCATCTTTCTGTATATTCCCGCTTATATACATGTCTTATGAACTGTTTTTATTGGTATTGCAGCATATCAGGTTGCGCTGAGGGTTTCAACGAAGTTTGGTGATTATTTTCTATATTTAGACACCAAAATCGGAAAACAAAGACTGAAATTCACTGTGCACAAAATTTCATAACGCGATCAAGGAAATATATATTACCACAAAATTTATGTTACAATATTTCGGTAAAGACTTATTATGTTAGAATATAAAAAGATTATTTTGATTTTCTCACGCTTTGAACGGATGATTTCCGATTTACATCGGTATATTTATATAGTTGAATTGCATATCTGTAGCCATCATAAACAAACAAACTTCCGGGATTCTCGCATAGTGCTAACTTTCGCATTCTATTAATCCAACGCTGTAATAAGGCGAAAAATGCCGATTAACTAGATTAGAGAATCTTGGCAGGCTGTTTCATAGATATAGAATTCCATAGTGTGTATGCTAATTCTATTATGTAGTTGAATAAAGTATCAGATTAATATAGCCAATACAATTTCATTTCTCATAAAAATATATAAATTTGCCTCTATTCAAATTCTTTTTCAATTATCAAAAGAGAATTGAGTCCGTTTTGGAGGCTACATGTATATAATATGCCAAAATAAAGGTATGAGCATAAGCACTCTACTGCCATTTTAACTCTATGGGCTGTTCTCAAATACTGGCTAGATTGAGCAATTATCACATCTTAACATAATGGAAGCCGACATGTTTTGATAAGAGGCCACCTTTTTAGACCCACAAACACAAATTCGTAATTTTACCACCTTGTCCGTATTACCGTAATTGCACAATTTTTTATTTCCGTATTTTCACATGCATAGTTTGGATGCTATTTCCGTACAAACTACGGACAATCCGTAGGGGTTGGCAGGTCTGCTGCTTGCAGAATATTTGAAAAGTGAATCTGTTTCCTATTTGGGCTCCTATGCGCATGCGTGAGCGTGCTTAGTGACAGCCCTGACAGGTGTCACCAAGGAGTGAGTACAGACTGGTGCCAGTCTCTATCAGGTCATATGCTGGAGGTGTACCCTACCAGTAGCCTGGTTGAGGGTATACATAGAAATGGAATTAGGCATATGGGGATTTGTAAGCAAGCATAAAAATCTTATTCTGGTGGCTAAATGCAGAGTAGTTGATTTAGCAAGTAGTGATTGAACGGTATAGATGTTTTTGTGGTGTAATAACAACTGTGGTACATCACGATAGGATGAAGCCGTGTCTTGACAGGGATGTTCCACTCTGGTTGCGTAGAGCAAGGCGCTCTATTTTGGTAGGACCTGCAGTTGACCGTATCACATCTGGTGATGATAACTCCTTCGAATCTCCATATTCACAGGATGTGTCCGATCCTCAGGCATGTCTAGATGAGCAGGATGCTGTGGTTCCTGAAGGACCAGATGAAGATGAGACCATCCTATATGGAGAGGAAGAGGAAAATGAAGGTGCAGAAGAAGAGTGTTATGTTCAGAATGTGGAAGGGACAGCAATTTGTGATGACGAGTCGGAAGTTGAGGATAACATTGCACGACCCCGAAGACACCGTCATCTTCCGAATCGACTGCAGGATTATGAGCTACTTTATTAGTATCAGCCGAGTATTTATATATATATATATATATATATATATATATATATATATATATATATTAGAGCTGGGCGGTCTGACGGTAGTACCGTGAGGACCGCGGTATACCGTGAACCAATACCGTTGACATTTCCAAATACCGTGTATACCGTCCATAATGTTTGCGCAATATTTGAGAAATATATTCATAAAATATGACTTGACCAAGGGTAAACAAGTGCTAATAGTGCCAAAAATACAGGCATCCCTAACTATTAGCCGAGTTGAGGTGAAAGGGTCATTGTAAAAACAAACATCAAGACGTCAATTACAAAATAATGACAGGCAGAATTGTATGTCAAACGTACGTCTTGAAAGTCTCACGGTAAAATTGCTTTATTTAAAACATCTAACATTGTCTGGCCGTCAACCGGTAGTAATTACACTATAATATATTCCCTATTCCCGTTTCTATTATTTGTAATTTATTACTCCAAGCATTTTGTCACCGAACATGCTAGAATAACAAAATAACATACAAACTGCGTGCTATTCAAACACAACAGCAATCTCGCAAAGACGTATCTGATTGGTTGGTCATGAACTAGACCGTGGGAAAATACATTACTACGCTGAATTTATCAATGAAAATTTACTAAAACGTAGTATTTGCTCGCGCCGTTTGATCACGTGCTAATTTAGTAACAACAAGCAGCGTTGAAGTCATTATTTTTTATTTTTCTGGCTTGTTTTAAGAAATTTCTTTACGGATTAAATCCAGTTTAAATAACGACACCTAAAAATTATAGTGTTTTAGTTTTTGTAATTCATTTTTCGACTGGCTACACGTCGGAAGTTCGCGGAAATAGCTTTTTACACGCATTGTTCACGTGAAGCATGGCGAGTAACGAGTCTGCACATCGGGTACTCGGTAATTATCAGAAGCTTTGGAATCGGCTATATTCAATGTCGTGTTATAAATATGTATGTGTATAGGCCTGTTTTCGCGAGTAACAGAATATACGACCCCAACAGAAATAAAAGAGTACCACACTCGCCCCGTTTAAATACTCGCGGATTTTGTCTGGACTCTGTTTATCAAAGCGCTCGACTGCCAAAATAAAATTTACCGTTTGCTGGTCGAACGCATTAATAGCAAGAACACTCCAGATTGAAAATAGTGCACCCCAATGCCTCAAACAGCGGGTTAAAGTTAGCGAGTCGACCGCACCCTTTGACCGACAATCCCGTGAATGATATTACGTCAATAAAAATAGTGACCTAATAAAATCGTGAAACTAAACAGTCGCAATAGCCATGTTTTTCTTCTCTAAATCAGGAAGCCAATTTATTTATTTTACCTATATTTACCGTTGATTGGAGATGGAAGTGAAAAGGAAATGGAAAAAAATTTTCTAATTTCGTGGCATGCCTCAAGCTCAGATGACGGTATACCTTGGTACCACGGTATCTTTTCATGGTACCGATACCATCATGTAAATATCAATACCGCACAGCTCTAATATATATATATATATCATTTGTGCCCCAATGAAAGGTTTGTATATAAGTTTGTTAAACTGTTTAATGGAAGACCAAAATATGCATTATATATTCTGCACAGTGCACTATTGCAACTATGTGTGTATATTATGCACACATTCACTATTATGTAAGTCTCCTTGTGGCTAGGACATGCTGGCTCTTGGAGTGGTTCTCCATTATCGTGTTATTACGACACCATAAGTGATTCTCCTTGTGGCTAGGACACGCTTGCTCTTGGAGTGGTTTGCTGGCTGGCACACCAGCGTTATTCGCCATGTGTCTAAGACACAGCGGTGCTGCGATTCTCCAGTGACCCTGAGGGAAGGGTTTGGGTCTAGGTCACCATATTTTGTATCGAACAATGCTCCTCTGTAAATGTCACATGTCCCAGGTACTCGCTCACTCTGGGTCCTAATCAATTTTATCATTGCGTACTGCGATTCAATTGTATCTTTAAGTTGCAGTCTGACTGCATGATTTAATGTTTCTAACGCCTCAAAGCTCTTATCAAGTATCAACTATCAAGTGATGAATGTAGCCACCAAGGTGAATTAGGATATCTTACTGAATTATGTACGCTGGCCCAGCAGGAGCTGGTGGGTGGTTGTTGTAGATATTTTGACATAATCAGTTTGTATATACATGTAAGTTCATATCAGGGTTTGTACACCTTTCAGTATTTGAAATTCCATGACTTTTCATGACTAAAATTTAAAAATTCCATGACCTCCAAGAATCAATAGCTAGGTCAAAGACAGTCAAATTTGTTTCAAAATGTTCAACAGCACATAGTGAATCATATGGAATTCACTTTATCTAGGGCAAAGGGTCAACATGTGAGAATTTCCGGCACATTTTTAATAAAATCTGAGGTTTTCACATAAAAAATTGATGAATAAAATTTCTGAATGGAAGTTCTAGACCCTATGATCATACATGTAGCATCCTTTCAGCCTAACTTGGTTGAAATCGGTCAAAATGGTAAGAAGCAGTATGACCATTTCTAGTAAATTCTGAACAAAATCTAAGATTTTGACCCAAAAATTGCCCATTAATCCTTTAACACTCATATCAGCGAAAGACGGTTTCTGTAGTGGTCTTGAGAAATGTTCATTTGCCGACCAAGAGAAGACTAATGTTGAACATTTTCCTAAAATAGTCTTCACTTGGTCTATAAATTGATAGTTTCTTTGAAATTTTTTGAACAAATTTAAGGCTTAAAAGGCTAGACTTCTCTTTGGCCAAGGTGTTCAAGTAAAAATTGAAATCCATTCCTTGAAATCTTTACTTTCACGAATATATTGCACACTAATAGATAAAACGTAGGGGAAAATTTGACAAAATATGAGCCAAAAGAGCCGTATACAGGTATATAACACAGTCATAGTTCAGAAATATTGCAAATCATATTTTTCCGATGAACGAAAATTGGTAACTTTACCGCTAGATTCAAAATAATAATAAGTGCCTATTGGCTAAATATCTGGTTATTTTATACTTTAACCGTAATAGAACGCATAAAACCATCTTTGAGCGAGAAATACATTCAATATTCTGGGGAACCCCCATATGCTAGTGAAAGCGAGATATCATCGCCATCTAATTATCGTAATGTAACCAATTTGGCCGGGACGAAATCGCCCAAGAGAACAAAAATCTTGCCAATAAATATACTGCTGAATGCATACGCTGAGTAGGAAATAGTGAATTTATTGCTCAAATTGTTTTAAAAACATCTACCTATTATTAATTTGGGATATTGGCATTCGCAGCGTTACAAACCTGTTTTTATTTGGGAGGCCTCCTTCCAGTCCAGATATAGTTCAGTGGAATTCCTCCAATCACAAGAGTTTAATTTGGCCTTCCAACATAAGAAGCGATCTAACCTATTTTAATTCTTACATAGTTTTGGGTCATTTTATGTTGGTCGGACATATAATTTTGATTAGGCTTGTGCCATTTTTGATTTGAAACATCGCGATCGATTTTATGAAAAAAATCGTGATTTTCGATTAAATCGTAGGTCCAAATTCCCAAAAGTATAAACCGGGTTAACGTGACTCGTTTCTAGAAAATTTAAATAAATCATACAAAAATAGCACGAAATTAGAACACATGATGATGTTCATGCGACGAATTCTTACCATCCTACGTCTATGCTTAATGTATATCTTATATCCATCATCGCGGGCGTAAAATTATTAATAGGGGCCGCCTAAATAATGCGTATAGTTTAATAAACATTATTTAATTCATCAAAATTTGAGATATAATGTCGCCGAGAAAAAAATATAAATTACGTGATGCTTCCGCTTATAGCCTCCCTTTGTAGGACGAGTTTAGGTAATAACCGGAGTAACGCGAAGACGCTAATATTAGTAGCACGGGAGATACTGCGCAATTCACATACATAGGACGGGAGCTTTGAGTAGGTACTAGTGTAACGGCATAAACTTGTCCTATAGTGCGGTTTATAGTTGCTTTCAGAATGTACGATTTACATTTAAGAGTAATCAACAGAACGCACAGTTCAAAATCAAACAATCTGGAATGCTGTTGCTTCATTTTCTTTAATTTGACATGACAACCGAATCAAAAAGGAAAAATTATTAGACCGTCTGAAATTGCTAACTGCAGCGAAAGAAAGAAAATTATATGGCAATTCGCCGGAGTAACCAGCTGGTTTTCTCAATGACAAAGGTGTAACCTCGCTATTGTTAGCTTGTTTATTGTAGCGCTTTGTGTTGTGATTCGTAATTATTCGACACATGCATGGCACGGCGGGATATACACACAATGAACACAGGCGTGAATCGATTATAAGTGTACTCATGTACTGATATAAAGCGACGGAAAAGTACACACTTCAGATTTTGTAAAAACATGAAATTTTTGACGATTTTCCGATCTTTCCTCAATTACATCGCAAAAATCGCGATTTTAAAAATAAATCGATTAAATCGAAAAATCGCGCAAGCCTAATTCTGATAATGAATGAAATCATGTGATCGCAGCGATAAAGAAATGAAATGTGTATTTCCAAGCTTTATTTCCTCCTTTTACATTTGTATGCCATCAGATTTTATTTTTATTTAGGGAGATTATCATTTTCCATGACTTTTATCAAAATGACAAATTTCCATGACTTTTTCAGGCCTGGAATTTAGATTTTCAAATTCCATGACTTTCCAGGATTTCCATGACCCGTACGAACCCTGTCATATATTAAAAGCTTTCGACATCCTTATCATACTTGATAGTTATACCCAATTCATTGTGATTAGTTTAATTAGTTGTGTGTACATACCCATCATTGTCATATACTCATCTGTTCGGCCTTGGTCTGTTCCACTTCTGCTCAAATCCAGTTGATACTAAGCTCCATTTTCACACTCAGGTCTAGTGGTGTTTACTTCCTGTGGTTTGGTCACGCTGGCTCTTCAAGGACACCACATCTCTCATACTAACCACGCGCCTAACTCTTGTGGCTTGGTCACGCTGGCTCTAGAGTGACAGTGCAGTTCTGCTCATCTTTCTCAGTCTGGTCGCACTCTATCCGGTTATTCTTTTATAAAGAAAAATTTCCTCTATATCTGTCAAGATCCGCGATACGAATTTGTCTAGCTAAATTTGCAGTCTTCATTGTCCTCCTTTAAGATATAATGGGGAAGTGTGTGGTGCGTGTCTAAGTCGTCGGAATCGTCGAAATTCCGGAAATCACTGACGTGTTCCAAGCGCTTGGAATCCCGTGCCTGCCTCCCGCTTCAAGATCAGACGACACGCTACTGGCTGACAGCACGGACACATTCGATGCTACTGTCTGCTGTTGGTGACTCAGGTATGTCTACCACACTTAATATGATACATACTCACAAGTTTATAATATTACCCAACGACACTACAATTATATGAAATAAAATAATTTTGAACATTTGAATATTGTACGAAAACTGGTATTTTAAATAAATTATTGTGGCATGTTATATTGATGGATTCTACGCTGCAATTTAATATTTACTATAAGAAATCACAAATTTCCTGAATATTTTCTTACATTTGAGCCATAACTTTCTTCCTAAACAGGGCATTTCTCCAATCCTGTCCATCTCCCGCCATTTTTCTTCATGTGCTTGGATAAACCTCCTGTACAAGTGGACCGCGAATACATTCAAGATTCTAGATTCATCATCATCATATCATCATCATTGTACGAGGCATAAGCCATTGGCTTGTTATTGCCTCAGTGGTTTTTTTTATATTATAGTATGGCTAGCTCAGTTCAATTCAAAAGATTGTTCTTTGAAATAGATCTAGCTAGTTTGTTCTTGAATGATTTGGCCATTGTCGCTTAATTAAGTCTCCTCGAAACCGTCTGTATATCAATGATATTAGATTTAAAACCTTAGCTCTGTTTTTGGAAATGCTATGATGCAGATGGGTGTTCCGCGCATCAGCTGCGATGTGCCGCCTACACTCATAGTCACCCTGCTCCGCCTAGCATTTGTTTGCATGTTCACTTGTAGAGGCCGTGCATAGTCGGTCTAATTGCTGTTGTTTTCATTTTCTGTATTCATCGCTATCTGAGTCTCCTCCTCTAAGCAAGGTTCTCTTCATGCAACCACAAAGTGCAGACATTGAAACAGAGATTATTTACCGGTAATTGGAATCGCTAGCGAGCATGTTCTTGTTTATAGAGGCTGCACCAAGATCTGTCCACTGTATTGGCAGAATTGCAGTATAACTTTGTGATGGTCTGATAAACATATGGCATGTTCGATGTGTTTATTGCTATCCAGGTCTCATTCTCTATGTTAGTGTCTCTTTATGCAAATTATGGTTAAGCATTTCTTTGAAATAGTTGTCTAGTTTACTTTTGAAGGAGTCAACCATTGGTGCCTCTATAACTGTTGCTGGCAGTGAATTCCGATAGCGTAACACTCTGTTAGAGAAAAAGTATTTGCGAATATCCTTAGTGCTGCATTTCATGTTGAGCTTGAACTTATGTCTTCTAGTGTGTGTATTACAGGAGAGTTCGAAGAAGCTGCTTTTGTCATCTCATTAAGGATTTTGTATGTTTTGATTAAGTCTCGAAGAAATTTTCTGTATTTCAATGACATTAGATTTAGGGTTCTGAGTCTTTCTGTGTAACTGTAGTCTCTAATTTTTGGTAATAACTTTGTTGACCGATGCTGTACTCTTTCTAATAGCTGGGATTGTTGTTTGGATCTTGGTGACCATGCCGAGTTACAGTATTCAAGGATAGGTCTTACCAAAGGTGTGTAGAGTAAAGTAAGTGTAGATGGGTCTATACAGGAAAAAGTTCTTTTGATTATTCCTATCCTACTATTCACTTTAGATGATATAATTTATGTGTGTATCAAAAGAAAGGTCTGTGTGGGTACCAGTTGTCATAGAGTATTGGATTCGGGAACTGTTACTGCCAAAATGTAAGTCATGCATTTTACTTGTATTGAAGCCTAGTTGCCATGTCTGGGACCACTCGCATACCTTGTCTATATTTTGGATGTCATTGGTGGATGGGTCTCCATATATTTTGGTGTCATCGGCAAATATTTTGCAGTGGCAGGTTAGTGATCCTAATAGATCATTTATGTAAATTAGAAAAAGGACAGGCCCCAGAACACTTCCTTGTGGTACACCACTGGTTACGATTGCCCAATCTGATGTTGTATAATTAATTCTTACTCTTTGTCTTCTATTGGTTAAATAATTTTCTATCCACTTGGTTACTTTATTTCCCATATCGTAGCATTGCAATTTTTATTGGAGTCTTTTCTGTGGTACTGTATCGAAAGCCTTGGAGAAAACCACATATACAGCATCAACAGATTCTTTTGCATCTAGTTTAGTCGTTATGTATTCGAGATACTGTAGCAGTTGAGTTCAAGATTATTTATTCGATAGCAATATATATATATATATATATATATATATATATATATATATATATATATATATATATATATATATATATATATATATATATATATATATATAATATATAAGTCATCAGTTCAACTAGGTTGTCTACTGAAAGCAATGTTTACACCTTACACACATATACCATATACACCATTCCATAAAAATCTTCAAAAGGCATTCAGGACTGGACATCGGCAAGAAGGCGAGCGAGAGAGTGAGAGAGAGCGAGAGAGAGAGAGAGAGAGAGGGAGTGAGGGAGGGAGGGAGGGAGGGAGAGAGAGAGAGAGAGAGAGAGAGAATATCAAAATGGTTAATGATCTGCAAAAGAGCCTGCCCGTGGATAGAGAAGTGACACCCTGGTACTCAGGCTATTATTTTGCTTTTATATCCACCTCCATTTATGAGGCACATCTGGGTAAATCCTGAATTTAAATCTAGATTTTAATAGCCTATATGGGCATTGCCATGTCCCAGATGCCCAGATTCACCCCATATGGGCCCATATGGGAATGTTATCAGGGCAGTGTTGAAACCTGTACGGCTTGGCAAGAAATCAGCCCAAGATTCAAAATTCAAGATTCAATATTATTTATTTGCTTCTTGGATAACAATTTACATACATTCAATACAGGTTGTCCGGCGAAAGCATTGCATATAGTGGTGGCGGACACCTAGCATTAAACATACATATACAATTACACACATAGCTTATCATAGAATGTGAGATATGTGAGATATGTGAGATATGCTTATGAATGTACAGATGCGGTACTGAGTAGTTGTAGTAGTAGTAGTAGTAGTAGTAGTAGTAGTAGTAGTTGTAGTAGTAGTAGTAGTAGTAGTAGTAGCTGCAGCAGCAGCAGCAGCAGCAGCAGCGGCAGCAGCAGCAGTAGTAGTATTGGTGGTGGTGGTACATGTAGTGGTGGTGGAGGTGGTGGTAGTGGCAGTAGCAGTAGCAGTAGCCTTCTAGACTTTTAAAATACCATATAGTTTGTTTTATCAACATTTAATGGTAGCGTGTTTACTTTGAACCAATTAATAACTTCTTACATTTCTTTCTTTACTCTTTCGTATAATATATCTAATTTGTTGTCAGAGCAAAAGGCATTGGTGTCATCGGCAAACGGTATTAGTGACAAACTGTGACAAATTTTTGGTAAGTCATTCATATAGAGTAAAAACAGCAGATGGCCAAGAATTGCCCCCTGAGGAACACCACAGGTTAATTTCTTGTTTCCAGAGTAGGTTGCTTTAAATTGCACGCATTGAGTTCTGTCAGTCAAGTTGTCCTAATAAAATATTGTGATTGATAGTATCAAAAGCTTTTGAAAGGTCCAAGAAGATGACCAATATATGTTCTTTCTATTCGATTGATTCAATTATTTTTTCTGTCATTTCAACTAGTGCCAGCATTGTTGAGTGTTTCTGGCAGAATCCATACTGTGAAGCATACAAAATTTCATTTTTTTTCTATGTAATTGATTAATCTATTATACATTAATGGCTCCATTAATTTAGAGAAAAGTGGAAGTATTGAGACAGGCCGGTAATTTGTGATGCTTGATGAGTCTTTTGCTTTATATATTGGGGTGACACATGCAGATTTTAGTTTTGATGGAAATATGCCTTGTACTAGTGATTGATTGCAGATATGGTTGATGGGCATTAATAAATCAAATATGCAGTGTTTAAATATGCTCCATTTACACCCATCTACGCCGGCACTTTTCGCGGGATTAAGTGAATTCAGCATAGTGAAAATTTCTTCATTGCTAACAGGATAACCAAAAACTGAAGAGGATTGATAAGCGGTAATATCTGTGAGCTAATCACTATATTTAATTGCTGACAGCAAACCAAGACCATTGCATGTAACAGTCGAGAGCACAGAGTACAAAAAATGACATACTAAAACATACACAACACCTAGCAAACAACGGCAACGATGAGATGAGGAAGGTTTTCATAAAACATGACATGCAGCGCCGGATTAAGCCTTGCCAGGGTTGGGGGTAAACAATATTTGTGGAGTTGGGTGGGTGTGGAAAGCCAACCAAATGGAGTGTGCTCCCCAGAAAATCTTTGAAATCTAGATGCTCACAGGTGGCATCTCCTGCATTTCCAGAGATAACGATGGACCATAAGTTGGCTGTTAAACTATTAATTTTTAACCATTTAATTTCTTTTTATTTGTTCACTCAATTTTTTTAGCCATTCATTTATGAAAACAGGACTGGATAAAAAACAGAATGAACAAAAAAATAAAATAAAATATCTAAAAGTATAATAGTTTAACAGCCAAATGATGGGCCATAGTTACCTCTAGAAGTGCAGGTGGTGCCATCTGAGAGTATCTAGGAGATAAAAAAAAAAATAATCGGTAATACAATCATGAACTATCTGTGGATATTTATCAAGACGAAAATCCTAGATGTAATAAAAGTATGCATACCATGCAAAAGCATAGGCCACAGATCACCACAGAGCAAACCACGAACATCCTTATGGATGAACGACAGCATTAGATCAAAACTATGAATAAAACAAGAAGCCTACCAGAAGTTCAGCGAGACCCGAGATGAGACTCATTTTTAAACATATGCCAAATATCGAAACCAAATGAAGTGGGAAGCCAGGAAAGCTAAGAGAGAAGATGAACGTGAAGTTGCACAGAAAGCATGGACCAATATGTCAGATCCAAACTTAAAACAATGACCGGTATCACAGATTTGAGATGCGCTGATGGGTCAACAACACCAAGCAACACAGAGAAAGCTGAAGAGCTTAACAACTACTTAGTCAGCATCTTTACGAGGGAAGACACTAGGACAAGCATACCTGAATTAACCGCCGTTGAAGCTAGTCAATTATTAGACACTCTGATGGCTATGGAAGCTAGTGTACTTAAAGGACTTGAAAACCTCAAATCGTCAAAATCTCAGAGCCCAGACGAGCTCCACCCCATGTGCTGATCCCTTCAGGAACGCTACACTCCACAAGACTGGAAGAATAGGCAGATAACGCCAATCTTTAAGAAGACCAGTAAGGCTTCAGTGTCCAACTACAGGCCGGTGAGCTTGACGTCAGTCATCTGCAAGATCATGGAGTGGTTTGTCAGGGAGGAGTTAGGTAATCATATGTCCAGATTTATATGCCATTCCCAACATGGACTCCTGAGCGGGCAGTCATGCATCACTCAACTCCCCTGACATGTTAGATTACTGTACCAGTGTTGTTGATAGTGGAGCATCAGCAGATGTCATATACTTCGATTTTGTGAAAGCATTCGTTACAGTCCCTCATCAAAGACTGGTCAACTCTCTATGTAGAGCTCATGCGGCAGTGGATAAAACAGGCGCATGGGCTAGTCAAAGAAATACTCTCCACTGTGCACTGGCGTTAGAAAACCTGGCATGACAGTCATGTACACGGAGACCCATAAGAGGTGGGAAAAATGGTTTGAGTTCACGATACATGACGTTCTACAAATGTGGTGAGTAAACTGAGTTACCAGTGGAAAGGCCCCTGTGGTAGTAGGTATGAAGTCAGACGTGGCATACCAAATCCGCATCTCGGATGGCTTGACCTCAGTCATCCACTTCGATTGTCTTAAACCTTGTGCTAGCGATGACCCAGTACCAGAGCTCAGGCTAAGTGATACACGTAACATTGGGACCCAGACCAATGTCTCTACAGAAACGGGTATTTCCGAGGTTAGCACATGGCACCCCAGTGCTAGTTCGGCCCCTCTGCTACCAAGCCAGGAGTTGGGTGAACATACGGCTAACGCTGAGGACGATGGCGAGCCACGTACTCGCCCTCTCCCTCCTCAGAGCCGGTCTACCAGGTCTGGGAAGTCGAATCTGAAGACATTCTCGTTTGTGCTATCCAAGGGGAAGTATGGAAAGGTTGTTCCTCCGACCTCTTCCCATTCCCACCCACTTCATGCTATTACCCCAATTATAGAGTTGCCACAAATGGAGGCTGAAGCTGCTCCAAGTCGTAGTGCGTCCTGTGGAGTGGAACAGGTAATATATAGCATGGAAGTGAAGAGGCTTGATGAGGCCTTGCGCTGTTTTCGACAACAGGAAAACCACGCCATGAAATCGCCAGACCATCCCCATCTAAGTCACACCTGCGACACCACCCCCACTCCAACTTGCGTCCTTAATTTCCGCACCAAGTTCGGACATCGTACGTCTCATCCCTCTCACAATACACTCATACACAACCTTCAGATATGGGAGAGACGGCTTTTTGCAGGAGGGGCATCCTGCACCTCGGTCACCCCGGTGGCTGACAGTGGGCGGGGAAGCACCCTGATCAGTAGACTCTCAACTTGATTTTTCCTGGTACTTAAAAACTATAACAGAGTACCAACTGTCGTGCAATGGGTGTCCATCCCCATCCATGAGCCACACCCTGTCCAAAACTGCTTCACTAACTCCCCCGCCCCCAACCCGTAAACAGTCAGGACATCACAACAGAGTCACAGAAAGCCAGGATCAACAGAAATACACATGCCTTCAGGGCGGGATACGTCAATTATAAATTGCGCGAATGCGAAATATACACACCCAGTTATATATAGGAGGTATAACGCAAACAATCTACACCCCACTCCATCCACAGCATAGTCGTCACCACACTATGTACGCCATCAACAATTTGAACCAGCATGCACCTATCCTTTGCAAAAGAAAGGGACAGTGACATGGAATCCACAATGGTCCCCACCACAAGAATACGGTGAGCTATCCACTCACCGCACACAAGAAATCCCAATCATCAGACTCGGCATAACCAGCATGGAAAACTGGATATACCCACCGCACCACATGACCAACATCACACACAACTCCGTACTCCCCTACATCAGAATCACTATATACAAAGATCAGAACAAAATTTTCCGCCATACACGCACTCTATCTGCAATCACGCGGAAAAGTACTTATGTGGTGAGAGAACAACGTCATGAATATAACCACTACACATCGCAAGGGAGTAAAAGTCCCCTTGGAAGTGACATCAGCAATAACAATAAAACTGAACAACATCATCTACCCGTAATAACAGATGTCTTTATTGAGAGAGCAGGATTGAGTCTGTCGTCGGTATGCGAGTATGAGATAGCCACATAAAGTGAAATTCGACAATGGTCTGATTCAAGATATCACAGCCCCGCCCCCCCCCCACCCCCATCTTGGTCATCCTCGCTCTAAGTACCTCTGCCCCACCTTTCTGAGGCTCGGCCATTACATTCAATGTCCGATAAAGTTATCACCACACTCACCGCAGTGCCCCTCCACCAACCGTTTGTGGGTTATTTAGGTGTAGTAGTAGTGAAAGTAAACTGTGAAGTATGTTTGTGTTTAGACTTCTTACTTCAATTATTAGGTTAGGTTAGTTTATCTATAGTGGTTGTGGTGGCGGTGGAATGTCATTAGGCTTGTATTATTATTAATTAGCAGAGAATCTGTGACCATCAGGTATAAATATATTAATTTAGTATTTGTCGATCATAGATTCCCTGGCAATCTTCTTAAAGGATTTCAGGTTTAATATGCTATCGCATATTTTTGTACTGGTGCTGTTCCATAGTTTTGTGGCTGCTATTGTAATTCGTCGTTTTCCTATTTCTGTTCGTGTAAATTGAGTGTGTAAATTGTGTTTTGTCCTAGTGTTGTGTTTGTGGATGTCTGTGCTTAGTGTGAAATTGGAGGCTATGGATTGTGGTAATGTATTGTGGTGAAACTCCTTTACAATGGTATACATCTGTAGTTTGCCTATGTCCTTTAGTTTTAATAGCTTTTCTGACTTGAATATATTCTGGCCCTTTGCTGGTTTAGAAAAGAGTTTTAGTGCCTTTTTCTGTAGACTTTGTAGTTTTGTTAGGTTGCTTTTTTGTGTATTCGTCCAGATAGCGTTGCAGTAGGTGAGATGCGGAAGAACAAGGGTGGAGTATAGAGTTTTAATTGTAGCTGGTGTCATGTAAGGTTTTAGTCTTTGTATGACACCTATGCCTCTTGCCACCTTTGCTGTTACCATCTCGATTTGTTTAGCCCAGGTCAAATGTTTATCCAAATATACTCCCAAGAATTTGGCAAATAGGGCCTCCTCAATTTCTTTTTTGTTTATGTAGATTTTTGGAATTTCATCTTTTTTTAGTTTGAGGTTTGTAAATAACATATAATTTGTTTTGTCAACATTCAGCGATAATTTGTTTATTGAAAACCAGTCAGTGATTTCTTCCATTTCCTTATTTGTTTTTCTGTATAAGGTGTCTATGTTGTCATCGCAGCAAAAAGCATTTGTGTCATCAGCGAACAGTATTAGTGACATGTGCTTGCATATGTTAGGTAGATCATTCATGTAAAGAAGAAACAGCAATGGGCCAAGAATAGATCCCTGAGGAACACCACAAGTTAATTGCCTGTTTTCAGAGCATATTTCATTATATTGTACGCATTGTGTTCTTTTACTTAGGTAGTTCTGGAACCAGGTGAGTGCACTGCCTCTTATACCATAATAGGCACGTTTTTCTAGTAAGATCTGGTGGTTGATAGTGTCGAAAGCTTTTGAAAGGTCCAAGAAGATGCCTATTATACTTTGGGTTTTTTCCAGTGATTCAATAATTTTTTCGGTCATTTCGGCTATTGCATGCATTGTTGAATGTTTCTCACGAAATCCATATTGCGATTTGTATAAAATTGACTTTTTGTCCAGGTAATTTGTCAGTCGATTGTACATAAGGCGCTCTAGTAACTTGGAGAAAAGTGGAAGTATGGAGACTGGTCTATAGTTTGAGAAGTTAGTAGAATCCTTGGCTTTATAAAATGGTGTAACACGTGCTATTTTTAGTTTTGATGGGAAAATGCCTTGTGCTAGGGATAAGTTGCAAATGTGACTAAGTGGGATAAGGATATCCATAACACAGGTTTTATAAATGCGCCACTTAAAACCATCGATTCCGGCACTTTTGGCTGGGTTGAGTTTGTTTAGAACGTTAAAGATCTCTTCAGTGCTAGTAGGGTTAACGAAGAATGATGATTGATAGCTGCCTGTAAGGTAATCAGAAAATCTTTTCTCGGATGTTGATTGAATTTTGTTCGAAAGTTCTGGTCCTATATTTACGAAATAATCATTGAATCCATTGGCAATTTCGAATTTATCGGTAATGACCTTATTCTTGTGAAGAAATTGTGTCTGTTGTGCCGTATTGGTCTTGTTTAAAAGTGATTTAATGGTTTTCCATGTCTCTTTTATGTCATTTTTGGACTGTTCAAATTTCTTGTGATAATATGTTTTCTTAGCTGTTTTTATTATTTGATCTAATTTATTTCTATATTTTTTAAACTGAATTTCATTGTAATTAGTTTGACACTTGATAAATGTTAAGTAGAGCTGATGTTTTGTATGACAGGCAGCTATTAATCCACTTGTAAGCCAAGGTTTAGTTGGGTTATGCTTATATTTTTTACTTTCTTTCATTGGAAAGCTTTGTTCAAAAATAGTCGTGCAGATGTCATGAAATTTGTTGTAGGCATGCTCACAAGACTGAATGTCTGTTACTATGCTCCAATCGACCTCTGACATAGATCTTTTGAATGTTTCAATGTTGACCTGACAGTAATCTCTGCATTTAAATTTTTCCTGTTCGAATTGTTTCTGGTATGTTTGTTGTTTTTCTAGGAGAAATATAGGTAAATGATCTGAGATATTAGTTACAAAAATTCCGACATGAGTTTTACTGATATTGCGATTAATATTATTGCAGAATATGTTGTCAATGATGGTCGCCGTAGATTCTGTTATTCTAGTTGGTTTAGTTATTGTCGGATAGTAAAAGTAGGTATTTAATAAGTTAATGAAGTCTTTGGTATGACAACATTTCTGTTGCTGCAGATCAATATTGAAATCACCCATAAGGTAGGCTGTTTTATTTTCCTTTTGTATTGTATCCAGAATTCTGCTCAAAGCTTCAATGAATTGTTTGTTGTCACTGTCAGGAGGCCTGTAGATTGTGCCAACAATTTTATTTCTACCTTTTTGAATCGGAATTTCGATAAATATTGTTTCAATGTATTCTTCCATTATGGAAAAGTTTTCACGCAAAATGAATTGAATATTGTCTTTTATGTACATGCCTACACCACCTCCACCATCCTTGTTAATTATGTCAGATCTGTGCTTTTCGATAAATGTATAGTTATTCTTGTTAACTAGAGTAGTAGGTGAGTTTACTTTTAGCCAAGTCTCTGTAATTCCAATAATTCCAAACTCGTGTGCACTCATATCTAGGAAATTATTTAACTTGTCATTGTTCTTCAGTATCGATCGAGTGTTTGCGTGCATGAGTGAGAGTGCAATGCTTTCTTTACTGTTTGTTATAAAATCATTAAATTGGCTTGGAAGCGTATAGTTACAAGTTTGTGAAGGTATGGATAAGTCAGTTCTAGCATCTTTTGAGTTGATGTCTCTATACGTGTGGGTGTTAAGTTTGAAGGGATTTAGAATTAGGTCTTGTATGTGCTCTATGTAGTTATATTCAACATGTGGATTCATGATTGCAAGTGTGTAGTCAGCATCATCATTAATGTGATTGAAAGGGAATAAAGATTTGTTGCAGTTTAGACACCACCATGGCTGGTCATCTAACTCAAGATGGAGATAATCAGAAGCGGTGAGTTTAGAACATCTTAAGTGAACCCACTCCGAACACAAGTCGCATAATAAGGCTTTTTGATTAGTTCTAACAGGTCTCTTACAGGATGAGCAGGGGAATTTGGTTGGCATGGTAAGGATAGAAGAAGAAAAAAGCTGAAACAACTATAGTCGGAAAGAGTTTAGGGGAGGAAGATGCCAGAGATACTTTCCTTGTCTTGGCAAGATTATACACGGCTTAGTTTCAATCCAGCAAAGATATTCTACGTTTCTGTTACATGTACACAACTGAAAATTGAAATGATGAGGGCTGATCATTGGTTGGGATGGGTAATGATAATTAACCCTTTAAGCCATGAATTTGTTCAAGAGAATCCAAATTACTACAGAAGCTGCTGGTATTTTATACAGTTGAAGTTTTTCACAATTATTCAAGTATGATGATTAGCAGCTGAAATAGCTGAATAATCGCGATCGATTATTTAAGAATAATTGTGATTACTCGATTAATCAGTTTGGATACAAATTACAAAAACATAGCAGCAAAAGGATATTGATGGCGAAAGCTGTGACGGTGTTTAGGGAAAATCCATTCGCAAGCCGAGTGAAGACCATTCCCGAAAATGCATCACTGGAATGACCGGAGCTGGTCATTCCAGTGATACACCTCCAATAAAAATCATCTCCCGGCCTGCAAGTGGACACACATTTATTGATCAAAATGTCCATTATTGGTGTCGGCAAAGAAATGGGAGACAATATTTTTGCAAGGAGCCGGGTAGATAGAATAAACCAGAGAACAGGAAGGTTAAACAAGTTCATCTTACATTCGCAAGCGTGACATTAGGTTTTAAAGCAAGTTTAAAATAGCACACATATTACCTGAGTAACACATTACAAAGGACAATAATTAGCCAAAAATCAAATAGAAGGCAAATAATTAAAAAGATAAATAATTTTAAGAAAAAAATAGGAACGATGACAGGAAATGTGACATCCGATTTTGACAAATATATGAAACAACACACATATAATGTACACTAGAATGACAATAGGATGGCATGTATGTGGCCTGAGTAAAAAAATGGTGGGCAACAAAACAAAATAAGCTTAGATTTTAGAGTAAGAGCAGACATCAGGATAAACAAAGCGCAGAATAATCTGGATGGTTACAAACACCTCCAGAAAAATGGTGGGCAACAAAACAAAATAAACTTAGGTTTTAGAGCAAAAACAGACATCAAAATAAGCTGGAGGTTTACACAGACACTTGATGGCACAGTGTGAACAACATTTTGAATACCTTCAGTGGTAGGTCTATCAGCTATTAGGCCTTTGTGCCAACCTCATGTCATTATATCTGGGAACTGTGCTGTTATCTGGAGAGTTAAAGAATAAACACCATATACATATACATGTAGATTCAGCAGAGTTTATATTTTCTGACTTATAGATATGACCAGCAGCTGTTATTTTTTACTTTTTTTGGCTACTTTCTCTAGATCATCTACTGTAGCAATAAGTCACTTTGCAGACCATCCGAAGACCATTTCAGAAAATTTACCACCGGAATGACTGGCTCGGTTAAAAATCATGCACATGTAGGGATGCTGTTCTAAGGAAAAGATATTTAGAAAGCTATATTTCTACTTACCGCATCCATTATCCATTAGTCAGCAACATTAAATAACAACACATAAACACAAACTCATAAATTTCGGATCAACCACGTGTTTTCAAAACAAGAATCACGTGATCAACAGCACTGCTTTCCGATAAATTAGATCAAAGACTATAAACAAATGAACCGCACTCGCGTAGCTACCACATGTGTGATCGAGGAGGCGAGAGGTGATGAGTCGGGGGTCATAGACTGCTGACGTAATCACGGTCTCCCCCCCCCCCACCCGGGCGTTCCAGCCTGAAATACGATAGGCAAGTTTATAAGTATCTAACTTGGAAACCGCATCACTTTAATTAAAAGGTGAGCTTCCGCCAGAATAAATAGTTCTCGATTTTAACGTTGATCGGAGACCTGATTTTCCATGGAATGGATATGAAGTTGACGTATCTTCCTTCTTATGTTTATATTTACTTTCTTTCTACAAAGGGATATATAGAATTGGACTCAAGGAGAAAAAAACAGACAAAATCCATCTATGGAGATGACCAACTCAGCCAGAAGTTTTCGGGCGGGATCATCCGCCCTCCTGTGACGTCACCAAAACCTATAAAAGGAAGGAATCATGCACTGAAACCTCATCTTCCCATCAAACTGAGACAAAGGAAGACCAGGCATTAGGCCATTTTCGTGTTGCAAACCAAATTCTGCTGCTTGTTATTTTCATTATTGGCTATTAAGAAGTTTCAAGTATTAAAAGAAAGTTAGGAAAAGTTAGTTATGATAGGAGATTGCAGATACGCAAAAATCATTATGCGGAAATAGAATGTCGCTCAGTAGAAGAAACTCAAATGAGATCCGCACGAAGATATCCATGTACCGCAACGTTATTTAATGGAAAACCCTGTGAACGTGAATTCTCCAGGAACTCTGGTTTGAAATAACAATGAGCATACTGTGTAGACTGCAAGTTTCTGTACTCGTCTTCATGCTATGGAATAACCCATACAACTACATCAAAGCACCTGTAGCTTGCAGGGTAGTGTCGGGCCGTTCCAGTGTCTGGCGTCGACTCGCCGCGCCGCATGTGCGCAACGAGCGAGGACGCTAGTTAGCCTCTGGTCTCGGGGTTACGGATCTCATGCGATACTGCCCTACGGCTAACAAAGACTGGCTCCTAAGGCCGGTGGAACTCAATCATTCCGGTGGGGCCATGTGACCATCGTCGCGAACATTAAACACTACAGTCTCCTCCCAAGAGTTTGTGTCACCAGTATGCCTATCCATAGCAATTTCGTGATATATGGACTTACAAGATTTGATTGGTGACCTAAGTAAAATAAGTCTATACAATGATTTTACCTAAAAAAAGTATACTAGATAAATATAATGAGCATACGGAAATACAAGCCATAGAGACAGCCTGATGAACTTTTTAATGTGGGGCTCACGGAGGTACCACACAGACTCGTAGGTCTGCAGAGGTATCCCTGTACGGGAAGCTCCCGCACACGAGATAACTAATTAACTTAGTATAAGCTATTATACGTCTAAGCTGAAAGGAAAGAAAATTATCTTTAATAGTGTCAAAAAATCATGTGCCTCGTGGGTACTACTCCTAGTGCTAGTTTGCGTGAGGAGCATTATCCTCGCATGGGCCATCGCCACTGAATCCTTGCGAGAGGGAAGTGTCTCATGCGGGCCTCCGGTGTAGTTCGGATCGACTGGTCGGATACCGGCCATACCAGCTGATCTGGGTACGCGCCGCCCATCCTGTATTCGTTTCCTGAACACGCCCCTCTGGGGAGAGCCATACGCGTATATAGGTCTATGGGAGAGATAACGTGTCGAAAAACTACTAAGTTCGTTAAAACGCATGATGCGCATGCGCGCTAGGACACTGTTTAGATGGAGTGTGTAGTTACAACCCAGATAGGATGGTGCTTTTAGTGTACCGAGATGGTACCCTGTAATCCTTATTGATTGCCTATTCTCGTTAAGTCTGGCATCAGTCAAGACCAGAATTCAACGGGCTTTTCAAATCTGTAAACCATTGCAAAATCGGTTGAGAAATGGCTGAGTTATCCAGGGAAAACTTCATGATTATCTTCAAAATATTGCCATGACTTAATAACCACGTGGACACAAAGCTTCTAAAATGTGCTAGAACGTTCGACTGGAGTATAAAAGGAGAAGCGATCCAGTGATCGAGAGCATCCTCGGCCAGGGGTCGAACAGGTTGGATCTGTACCAGCTACTACAAGCGCGACAGACAATACGCGTCTTCCTTCGCTATGTGTCAGGTTTTTATCCCGTAGCATGCAGTTCTCCAACCCACCGCACTAAAACAATTTTGTTACTCCCCATTTATGGGAGTAATTTGGAACTTCTGATAATTGTTCACGAATACTAACAGCTACATTCGGAAAACAAATTTGTGGTGAGGCCTTTACGGCCTGAATATGTGAGTCTACAGATGTAGAGACGGGATATTCTTTGAATGATGGCTCGTCGGATCTGCTGGCCATGTCTAAAAGTGGTATTTCAATTGCCGCCGCACACATATCGTGTCGGTTCGTTCAACTTTCGACCACAGCAAGTAAACTCTGCCCGGTGCATCTTCAGAGCTGGCTGACGTACCCAGCACCGGGAAACTTTGTTTTATATCCTCGTTTGTCTCTGACAACCGCGCTAGTGACGGGTTGTTTACACCTTCCATCCGTGCCATCGGTGTAAAGGGAGCTTTCTTCACCATGTAGTACTATCGTATCTTTTACTGACAGCTCGTTAGACATTCTGTATCCACAATAACGGTCCAGATGACTAAAAGAAACCGCAACGGTCTTAGGACTGCTAGTTATAATTTCTGTATTTGTTGATAATTATTCTCATTTTCCTCAATGTGTTGGTAACCGCACTATAGTTGGCTCGTTAACCTGTACTGTTATATATATATCTTGATCATTTGACACTGTATTGATTGTTCTGGTTAGATTATGTATATATATGGCCAGTGGCCATCCATTCATATGTTTTGTTTATTCATTAAGAATATAGGACTGCAGTGCACATAGGAAACACTATACAGCAACACTTATATATGCAACGCTTTCTCCCACCACCAACAATTTTTCACTGAGGTCGCTGTCTGTGCTCTAACTCTGTTTAGCCCGACATGCTACCGACTAAACCTTTCCTGTTCAGCTCAATAGGATAGGTCCAAAATGATTAGAGACACTTTCTTCATTACATACTGTGTAAAATACTCTTCTCTTCCGGTAGTACGATAATCTAACCCCGCACTCCGGTAAGACTCATAAGTAAGATTTTGTCTCTCTTCGTGTTCCACTCAGCCTTGTGGCTTCTTAATTGTTTGGATGCCCCCATCCGCACCATGGGCTGATCCGACTCTGGGAAACTATTGGGGTTTCCAAGCCTTGATGGCTAGGGTGTGGTATTACATACACATTCCCGTGTATCTTCGGATACTTAGTAGTTAGCACTTTAAGCCAATGTAGGAAAGCACTGCGAAAAGACATGTATTAATTATTATCTTAGTTACTGACAATCCTACAGCACCGCAGTGCAAAACTGGTAACTTGTATATAAACCTAATCACAGGTAAAACGGTTAGTTCCATAAGACCTGGTGACGGGCGAGATGCGCATTCCCACCAAATTCTGTTAAAATGTATGGGCATAATATTTAGATCTGCCACGCCTTTGCAGGAAGGACATTTACGGTGGGAATTCGTCTCTCTTACCCCCACCATAACGATAGGAGAAATGGTCTAATAATGCCTTTGTGAAATGTAACCCATGTCTGGTAATGTTTTATGTGGTTGCGGTGTGGGATGTCCAGATTCTTATCCAGTTCGGAGATCCTGCTACGTAACATGTATGAGCGCTGTCTCTAGTATTGATGTCTTAGGGCATCTGTTCTCCATGACAGCCGTGTCTAATAGCTAGGTAGATATCAGCCAGTTGCGGCCTAAACTAATTCTCATTCTATAAACAACTAAAAGGAATAAAGCAATGCAGAAAGCCCGCCGAAATAAAGCGGCAACTACTAATACAGCAAACCAAGAACTACACAAGACGGTGACAAGGGAATCCATCGGGAATCCTCCATCCCATCGTCACGTAAAGCAGTGCGCATCCCTATAGTCATAATCTCACTAGGTATGGCCTTTTCTTTCTAAAGCATTTTTGATCGGAATATTAGGGTAGGCCCATTTTTACCTATCTTTCTTCTTCCACTTCAAGCAGTGGCGACACCTTCCCGGGATGGAGGCCCGCGTGAGGCACTTGCCTCTCGCAAGGATTTAGCGACGATGGGCCATGCCAGGATAATACTCCTCACCCAAAACTTGCATTAGGAGTAGTGCCCGTGTGAGGCACATCACTTTTCGTCTGAGATAACCTTCTTCCTTTCAGTTTAGAGGTATAATAACTTATATTAAGTTAACTAGTTAAGTCTCGTGTATGGGAGTGTCCCTTGAGGGGATACCTCTGCGAACCTACGAGTCTGTGTGGTACCTCTGGGAGCTCCATGTTTAAAAGTTCATCTACCTGTCTCTAAGTCTCGTATTTTCGTATGCTCTTATTGTTGTTTTATCTAGCATATTTTTAATTGTTTAGGCAAACTCATTGTATAGCCTTATATTTTTACGTCACCAAATCAAATCTTGTAAGTCCATAGATCACGAAATTGTTATGGACGGGCATACATGTGACACAAACTCGTATGTTGAGACCATTGTGTTTAACGTTCGCGACGATGGTCGCATGGCCCCACCGGGGAGATTGAGTTCCACCCACCTTAGGAGCTGGGTTTTTTCCCTGCAGAGCAGTCTCGTACAAGGTCCGTCACCCCAAGATCAGATGCTAACCAGCGTCATCACTCATCGTGCACTTGCGGCGCGACGAGTCAACATGATATACCGGAATGGCCTGACACTACCCGGCGAGCTACAAGTGGCGCCCGATGTGGTACTCGAAGAACATCAGTAACGCGCAGCGAACTCACGCCCACACCATATAGTGAGCTTACTTCAATACCATCTCCATTTAGCGAGGAATCCCTCGATCAAGAAGTAGCCTCATATGACAGATTCTCAGCACACATGCTCACCAACTATGCCAGAGATTCAGCGGAATCAACAACTCTGCATTATAACCTGTTTTCGCCTGTTAGCGATGGCACCTTTCGAGATGCCTCATGGGCGGGAACAGAATTCAGAACCATATCGGACATCCGCGACAGGCCAACACCAACAGGGCCGAATTGTGGACGATTCTGACAAAAACCCGAGTACGGGCATATCTACAGCCCTTCAGACTACTATCGTTCTCCCGTGTCATCTACGGAAACTGTATGGCCAGGTGATAATCCACAACATAGACAACCTCCCGCACCACCCCCTTCTAGCGAAACACTGTACTCAAGGGGATTACCGTGGCAATATCGGGAGAAATCGGCACCACCGTTTCGCCAGTATATCAGTCATGTGACACATCACGACCGTCAGCTGACAGCACCACTGCCATGTGAGGAATGCCAGTCCTCACCTTGGGAGGAACGACCGCTCGATCTTCACAATAATCTGCCTCCCATCCATAGACCCATGCCGGTCTATGGTTCTACAAACGGGGCGGACTCATTAAATTGGAGTACCCGTGTCCTGGCTCCTCGGCATCGGCATCGATGAGAACCACCGACCCTACCACCATCTGCACTACGACCAACCTCAATACAGTCATCAACTTTCCAGATACCCACACCACCCGGATTTCAACCACTGCATTCTTCCCGCAGTCTTGGCCGAGTCATCCTCCCTCCCGAATTTGGTGGGGAGAATGACTGAACCAATTATAAGATACAGTTCGAGATCTAACTAACTAACCGCTGGAACGATCGACAAATGGGTGAATATCTCGCTGCAAAACTTTCCGGAAAAGCCCTTCAAGTTTTTGCGGATCTGGGAACGGATTACACACCCACCTACACACAGTTGGAACGAGCACTAACGGAGCGATTTGAGGACACAGCCCTCGGAGAAACCAGTCGTCTTCAACTTAAAAATCTTCGACGACGCGCGGGAGAAACTCTTCCTGAGTTAGCTAGCCGAATTAGGAGTGCCCATAGAGGATGGTACAATGGAGCCCCCGAGCACGAGAACCAGCGAAATAACAACAACAACGGCAACATGAGAGACCGGATAGAAGAGATTAACAAACAAATCTCCGCTCTCATTAATTTGGTTACAACACTCAGCACCAACCTCGCCATCACCCAGTTTAGGACAGAAAACACCACCAACACTGCACCGCCACCGAACACAGATGCGGTCAGCCAGGACATTGGAGGAAGCGGTGTCTTAACCGATCTCTCTCTACACCGCCTGCTCCAGATCGTAGCACACCTCAACTGGAGAAACAGTCAAACCCGTAGGGGCACCGAATCACACAGAGCCACTTCTGTGCCCGTATCCATCTCCCGGCTCAACTGTGGCTTTCACGCAACCACGTTCAGTGGCTAACCATCATCCACAGAAATCAGCTTACACACAAACACCAAAATGCACGGCTTCACATATGTCAATGCCTACGTTGCCTCCCCCATCTGCAGCAAGGCAATTCCCCTCTTTTTCCACACGACAAGCCCTCTTTCCTATGTAAAACGGCAGTAGTAGGTTGTATTACCTCCGCTGAGAAACGTTTTTGAAAGCACCACGTCCCGCCACCAAGGCACTAGATTCTCGGTACCCTCTGGTGGTATGCAGAACATCACCCCCGCCAGCATCATCTTCCGCATCCACAGACAGTAGCGATTCAGGAGAGATGATTCACTCCGCCTCATGGATCTGCAAGCGCCAACATAAACGGAGGAACGCACGTCCTTGGCATCATCATTGTTTCTTATGCGGTTCACAAACGCATCCTATGAACCATTGTAGGAAATGGCTTGCACAGGTAGAGTTTATCCGTCATCCCGTACACGCTGCCATCTACACTAATACCGCTTACACTGAAACAGCAACAACACCACCACCATTGCTACCCCAGCTCCATCTTCACCACCGTCTTCACACCAGCGGCGACGACGGGCTGGCCCTTTTCTCACTCAGCCATCAACAAGCATACAAGAAGCAATATGGAAACAGTTGGAATATATACAGAGTGATGCTGTTCCAATACCATTATCATGGACCGCATCGCTGCAAACTCTTCCACAGGTACATCGCAAAGTAATCTACAAATGTGCCTGTCTGTTTAGTTGCGTTTTCACTAGTGCCACCATCGACACCGGTGTTTCTATCACAGTATTTAACCAGCGCTTATATGAGAGCATCCCACCTCATAAGAAGCCTCCCCTTAAGCCTACAAATATGTACCTACAGACGGCTACAGGAGCCGATGTACACGTAGCCGGTGTAGTTAATTTAGTTATCCAAATAGAGGAAATGCAATTCATTCAGAGAGTTATCATCGCCTCTATTCATAATGATGCCCTACTTGGCTCTAATTTCCTCAGTGCCAGCGAAGCCATCATACACTGCAGACAACAGGAACTCGACATACAAGGCCGACGAATACCTCTTGGACCAGCGTCGTCATTGTACGACACGTGTGCAGTAATATTATCGAGTACCGCCACAGTTGAGCCGGGACAGGAACAGATCTTATGGGCCACCGCACCGGTTAGGAAGCATCACACACATCGCTATGCTGGAACTCGACCCTGATTATATGATCGCCTCACAATACGCAAGTGGACACTACTAATAAGGAAAGAATACCTTTTAGAGTGTTTAATGGTACCGCAGATCCCATCACTCTGGAACCCAGAGTACGCCGTGGCCATTTAGTGGACATAATCTCATTAGAATCACCTGCACTTTCTGACACAACACCGCAAATGACTGATGATTTACCCGAACATTTACACGATTTATATCTACGTGCCACCGTTGGATTACTGCAATCACAAAAACGAGAAATTCGGAAACTACTACATAAATATCGTGATAGTTATTCCTTCGGAGAAATAGATCTCGGAGAAACTCATCTCATACGACATTCCTTCAATACAGGCAATAATCGCTCCATACAACAACCGGTACGGCATCTTCCTGTTCATAAGGAAGCAGAAGCACACCAACAAGTGAACGACATGTTGTGGACTGGTATTATTGAACCCTCAGCATCCCCATGTGCTAGCCCTATAGTTCTTGCAGTTTTGCATAGACTACCGCTGCCTTAATGATCTTAGTGTTAAAGACGCTTGTCCATTACCATGGATAGATCAGGCCTTGGATTCCTTGTCCGGAGCCAAGTGGTTTTGTACCCTTGACTTAGCTAGCGGTTACTGGCAAGTAGCCATGGATGAAGCTGATATTGAAAAGACGGCATTCGTTTGTAGGGACAGCCTTTTCCAATTCCGCAAATGACTCATTGAGCAGGTATTAACCACCGGGAAATGAGAAATCTGTCTCTGTTACATCGATGACGTAATAGTCTTTGGACCCACGTTTGAGCAAACTTTAATAAATTTAGATACTGTGCTTTCAAGATTCTGCACATTCAATTTGAAACTTAACCCGAAGAAATGTCATCTCTTTAAACCGAGCATTGAGTTCCTGGGACACGTCATATCCGGTGATGGAGTGGCTACTAAAAAACTAAGGCAGTAGCAGAGTGGCCTCGGCCCTCTTCAGTTACAAAGACACGGAGTTTCCTTGGCCTATGCCAGTACTATCACCGTTACATCCGACATTTCAGTGAGATTGCTTCACCCCTCTACAAGATCACCGAGAAAGATCGACCATTTGAGTGGACGAGTGAGTGTGAAGGCTCCTTCAGGGCGCTGAAGGAACTCTTGAGGACCGCCCCAATTCTTGCTCATCCTAATCCAAACCTCGATTTCATCTTAGACAATGATGTGTCAGCTTTTGCTATAGGCGCGGTTCTATCTCAGGTCACCGAAGATGGAACAGAGCAGGTGTTGGGTTACAGTTCGCATACTCTGAATAAAACAGAGAGAAGATATGCAGCCACCAAGCGAGAACTATTGGCGGCAGTCCATTTCGTCAAGTATTATAAGCACTTTCTGTACGGGCACCCTTTTACATTCCGTACAGACAATGCCTCGCTACGGTGGCTCAGGAACTTAAAAAATCCGGAGGGCCAGGTAGCGAGATGGCAGGAATCCCTGCAAGCCTATAACTTTAACGTTGTTCACCGTCCCGGCAAATTGCATGGAAATGCCGACGTCCTTAGCAGAATCGGCGCGGAGGCTGAACATGAAGAGGCTGCCACCGTGACACAGTCAACACAGTCAACACAGCCATCTCCGGAGTTCCCCGAATTGCAGTACCAAAGAGGGATAGTGCAAGAGGAGTTACTGAAGGCCTCCGTATCCAATGAAGGATGAATTAAAATCCTACTGTGGTACCGTCTAGTCGACGTATTGTTCTGGCTACTGAGAATTTTCGTTCATCCTGTCTCAGCAAGTGGACATGCGTAGTATGTGGATGACAGTCCACACCCAGGACATCTCTAGCAGACTAGAAGTTCGCTGTGTTTGCTAGAAATGGCCTGCAGGCAAGGCCGCGGAAAACTGTCAAAGTTCATATTCTGCTGGCAGATAGGTATGGATCAGACCGTCAGTTGCCCCTGAGCATGAGCTCAGATGGTGATCGCTATCGGCTGGGTCACCGGCCGGTCATCTAGATCAAGTCTATACATCGGATCAAGATGGCTCAATGTACAGTCAGGCCATGGTAAGCGTTCGTATTGCAAGCCATGCCTCCCATGATCAAAGATCATGAAAAGTGATTCTTTGGGAAGCGGGAGGGTATATGCGTGAGAGGGGCATCACATGAAGGATCGTGGACAATGTTCCTCAATCATGTTTCTTGGGCATGGTTCTCGATCACATCTTCTAGTGCCTCGTGGACTTTGTTCTCGATAATGTTTCGATGAGCCGGAGTCTCAGTATGACTAGCTGTCCTACAACCTTGATTATAACTTCTTATAGGCATAGTCCTTAATCTCATAGGCATATGTGGGAAAGGCACCTAGCCTAGGCTGCGTTCCTGCATTAGGCGCTGTGCGATGTCCCGTGATGAAGACAGACCCCACCAGGGAAGGCCAAAAGGTGTATAGTATTAGGTATGCACTCATCTAATACTAATTAGCGGCGCAGAGTGGAATCCGGAGAGAATCGCACACCACCAAACAACAGACGTGAAGACATGGAATATATACGCATGGATTCAGGAGGGGGCACGTCCTCCTAAGGAATTGGTAACACCTTTATCCACCATGGCAAAATATTATTACCAACGGTTCGAAGAATGTCAATTAATAAATAATGTTCTATACATTAATAACTGTTTGGTAGTTCCGGAAAGTTATCGAGAACTTATATTAAAACAACTACATGATAACGCTGGACATTTGGCCGTGGAAGGGACTGTTGCCTGTATCAAATTGAGATTCCACTGGATCAGGATTCACGATAGTGTCAAGGCATGAGCTGTCAAATGTATCCCATGTCAAAAACGCGCTGTTGGCCAACACCATATCGCACCATCTCAAATTAAGATTGTTGGTGCACCGTGGGAGCGAGTGGCTATCGACATGCTCGGACCCTTGAATACGATGGATGATGGAAATAAATACATCCTCATATTGCAAGATTATTTTACGAAGTGGGTAGAAGCATTTGCTCTGCCGGACCAAGCGGCATCTACCGTAATGGAGGTCTTGGCCAACAATGTGTTCTGTCACTTTGGTATGCCTTATAAGTTGCACTCCGATCTAGGAAGTAATTTTGAGAGCCGGCTCATATCAGAGCTCTGCAAATTATTCCATATCGTCAAAACAAGGACAACTCCATACCACCCCCAGAGTGACGGGATGGTAGAAAGATTCAACAGAACTCTTGTGGAGATGCTTACCAAGGAAACATGCCTTGAGTGTAGAGACTGGGATCTACGGCTCCCATATGTACTCATGGCTTACCGCACTTCAGAACATTCCAGTACGGGCTAAACCCCTGCTCGGTTAATGTTAGGCTGTGAATTAGGCTTACCCCTGGATCTGGCCATGCCTCGAATACCAGGAGAGAAAGATTCACCATCTCTCTATGTCGAACTCTTGCGGCAAAGGATAGAACAAGCCCATGAGTTAGTGGGAGAAACACTATCCTCTGCACACCGGCAGCAAAAGACATGGAACGACCGGAGAGTGCATGGAGATCCATATGAAGCAGGAAGAATGGTTTGGGTACATGATTCATGACGGTCTGCATATGTGCCAAGTAAACATAGTTACCAGTGGAAAGGCACCTATGTGGTGGTAGGTAAGACGTCGGACGTGACCTACCGCATCCGTGCTTCGGATGGCATGACCTCAGTCATCCACTTCTATCGACTTAAACCTTGTGTCAGTGACGACCCAGCACCAGAGCTCGAACTGGGCGTTTCTCATGACGCCGGTACCCAGACAGATATTTCTATGGAAATTAGTATTTCCCCGGTTAGCCCAGTACACTGCGGTGCTAGTTCAGCCCCAGTTCTACCAAGACAGAATGTGGATGAACAAGCGGCTAATGCTGATGACGATGACGAGATACGTACTCGCCCTCTGCCTCCGCAGTGCAGGTCTACTCGATCTGGGAAGTTGTATCTGAAGAACTTTGTGTTTGTTTTGTCCAAGGGACCGAATGGAAAAGTTGTTCCTCGGATCTCTTCCCGTTCTCACCCACTTCATGCTATGCCCCCCCCCCCCCCATCATAGAGTTTCCACAAACGTAGGCTGGGGCTGACCCAAGCCATGCTTCCTGTAGGGTGGAACATATGATGAATAGCATGGATGTGAAAGGCTAGATGAAGCCTTGGCGTGTCTAGAACCACAGAACCGCACAACAAGGTGTACCGGACCACCTCCCAAAAGCGCCAGACCAATTCCCACCCAGGCGACACCCCTATCCGTCGCTGCACCCCACCCCAAATCCAACTGGCGTCCCTCATCTATACACCAAGTTCGGACATCACCGGCTCAGTCCATTTCACACTCCACTCGTCGTCTTTTGTCCGTCAATCTTCAGATATGAGAGAGACTGCTGCTACAGAGGAGGTGGCATCCCGCACCGCACCGACCAACATTACCCCCCATGGTTGGCAGGGAAGCAGCCTGTTCAGCAGACTCCTGGCTCGAATTTTCCCAGTGTCTAAAGACTATGACAGGCCACCAACCGTCGTGTAACGGAAAATGACCACATCCCCCTGTCCAAAGGCCAGCCCATCCATTCGGCCTACCATACTCTCCTGTGAGCAGTCAGGACATCACACCACAGACAGAATATTATCACATACCGAGCACACCTGCCCTCAAGACTGGATACGTCAATTCGTCATTGCGCGACATCACATACCTACTCGGTTATACTCAGCATAACAGAGCCATTCAACATTGGCAAACAACATCATTTAGCAGCACCTACCAGTATTAATTAATTCCCGATAGAGACATAAAAATTCCCGTAACAGTTCCACCTGCACAAGATGTGGGAGAAATAATATCTCCTGCAAACCCCCACCTCCCGCAAAAACAACAGACTTGGCATTCACCAGCGTGGAAAACTGGAATACGCCCACTTCACTTATAACATTGGCATCATACAGCAGCCCGGACATCCCAACAACAACATTATCATCAACAGACAACAGCCGCAAATCTCCCGCACACACCTTCTTATCCAGTTACGGGAGAACTGATCATATGGATATACGGAATGCACTACAGTCATCTACAGTACGCGTCATGGGAGGAACGTTTGTCCAACATTCCTCTCAATATTATTAAGAGAGTAAGATTCCCGCATTGTCGTTAGTCACGAGTAGGATTTTACTATCGAAAAGGTGAATTCGATAATGGATTGATCAAAGTTACGAAAGCATCCGACAGGTCATCTGCATTCTAAAGTAACTCTTTCCCGCCCACAGGCTCGGCCATTACAGAGTGAAATACCCTCAAGGTTCGATAAAGCTGACAATCACGCCACCTCTCCAACCCCCTCCCGCACCTGGCGGCCATAAAAACGTCACCTTCACCACAGCGCAAGTATCATCTACAGATAACCAGCCATGTATATCAGATTCAAATCACCAACATGTCAGAAACATAGACACTCAGCTTGACTGTATTCACAATCTCCAAATGATGGCATTGTAAATTGTAATACTGTGGCACCCACCTCCGAGTTGTACTATAATTTAACCATTATTAAGTGGTATTAATGTGTCTTGTAGCTTGCGGGGTAGTATCGGGCCATTCCGGTGTATCATTTCGACTCTCCGCACCACAAGTGCATGACGAATGATGACGCTGGTTAGCATCCGGTCTAAGGGTGACAGATCCTGTATGAGACTGCCTGCGGGTAACAAAAACCAACTCCTAATGCCGGTGGAACTCAATCGTTCTGGTGGGGACGTGCGACCATTGTCGCGAACATTAAATACAACGGTCTGTTGCTCGAACGATGATTGGTTGGAGCCTGTGCCTGTGAAGTCACGAGTAGTATAAAAGGAGACGAGATCCAAAGTTCGATACCATCCTCATCCAGGGGGCGAATAGGTTGGACCTGTACCAGCTACTATCGTCTTGACAGACAATACGCAGATCACTTCGCTTTCTGTCGGTTTTTCTCCCGTAGCTAGCAGTTATCCAACCCACCGCATTAAAGCAATTTTGTAAGTCTCGTACTTGTGGGAGCATTTTGGAACTTTCTAGTTATTGTTCACGAATATCAAGAGCTACTTCGGAACATGAACTTGCGGTGAGGCCCTTATGGCCTGAACATGTGCTTCTACAGATGTAGAGGCAGCGATGTTCTTTGGTGGATAACTCGCCGGATCTACCGGGCACACCAAAAAGTGGATATTTAACCGTCCCCGCACTGATGTCGTGCAGGTTCTTCTAAACTTTGCTAGGTACGTCTTCAGAGCTGGCTGACGTGCCCCACACCGTTAAGCTTAGTTTTGTATCTTCATCTGCATCTAACAACCCCCGCTTGTGATCGGGTTGTTGTCAATTTCCATCCGTACCATCGGTGTACAGGAACTTTCTTCACAGCAGCAATGTTATTGTATCTCTTGCTGACTACTCGCTAGACATTCTATATTATGATTACAGTCCTGAGTTCGATCCACTCCCATCATGAGCTGCTTGCGGGAATCCTGTTTGCGGGAACCAACCTGCGGGAACTTTCCAGCTTCCTGAGAATGCATCAACTCACGTCAACCTAAGAGTGACGTATCAATTTCAGTAACATGATAGCCAGACTTAAGAATGGCTACCGATTATTCAGGTAACTATACTTAACATTTTAATGATTCCGTTAAATGTATTTTTCTTAATTACATCATACCCGTATAAACGGTCCCGATAACTAAAAGGTACCCTAACGGTCTTGGGACCACTAGTTATAATTTCTGTATATGTCTATAGTTATTCTCATTTTCTGTAAGGTGTTTTCACTAACCGCACCGTAGTAGGTTCGTTAACCTGTACTAAAGATATATAATTCTGATCAATTCTGAAAATATAGGATTGCAGCGCACGTAGGAAACACTATATAGCAACACTTATATATGCAGCACTTACTCCCGTCACCAACAATTTTTCACTGAGGTCGCTGTCCATGCTATAACTCTGTTTAGCCCGGCATGCTACTGACTAAAACCTTTCCTATTCAGCTCGATAGGATAGGTTTAATATGATTAGAGACAATTTCTTCGTTAGGAAATCTGTAGTATATGCCTCTTTCCCGGTAGTTGCGATAATTTAGCCCCACACTCCGGCAAGATTCATATCTCTAAGATCTTGTCTCTCTTCATGTTCCGCTAAGCCTTGTGGCTTCTTAAATTGTTTGGATGTCCCTATCCGCACCATGGGCTGATCCGACCCTGGGAAACTGTTGGGGTTTCCGAGCGGTGATGGCCAAGGTGTGGTATCACATACATTCCCTCTGTATCTTCGGATACTTAGTAGTTAGCACTTATGCCAATGTAGGAAAGCATTGCGCAAATATATCTTAATTATTATTTTCTTTTATTTGCTGAACACTCCTCCCGCACCGCAGTGCCAAACTGGGCAACTTGTATTTAAACCTAGCGACAGGTTAAACGATTAGTTCCATAGGACCTGGTGACGGGCAAGATGCGCATCCTTACCGAATTCTGTAAGAATGTCTGGGCATGATATTTAGATCTGCCACACTCTCACGGGAAGGATATTTACGGTGGGTATTCGTCTCTCTTACCCCCACCATAACGATAGATCAGTTGCCTAAAATGCTTTTGTGAAAAGTAACCAGTGACTTGTGACGTTTTATGTGGTTTCGGAGCGAGATGTCCGGATTCTTATCCAGTTCGGAGATCTTACTAAGTAACATGTATGAGCACTGTCTTCAGTATTGATGTCTTCAGGCATCCGTTCTCAGTGACAGCCATATCTAACAGTTAGGTAGACGCCCGCCATTTGCGGCCTAAAATAGTTCTTGTCTCTAAAAACTAAAAGCTAGCTAAGCAGAGCAGAAGGCCCGCATAAATAAAGCGGCAACTACTAATTCAGCATACTAAGAATTACATACGACAGTGATGTGGGAATCCTTCGAGAATCATTCATCCCGTCTTCACATAAAACAGCACGCAACCCTATAGTCATAATCTCACTAGGTATGGTCTTTTCTTTTCAACATTTTGGTTAAATAGTAGTGGGCCCATTTTTGCCTACTACTCTTCCCCGACTTTAAGCAGTGGCGACACCCTCCCATGACAGAGGCCCGCGCGAGGCACTTGCCTCTCGCAAGGATTCAGCGACAACGGTCCACGGGAGGATAATACTCCTCAACCAAACTAGCACCAGGAGTAGTGCCCGCGTGAGGCACATGATTTTTCGTCACTACAGAGATAATTTTCTTTCCTTTCAGCTTAGAGGTATAATAGCTTATATTAAGTTAATTAGTTATGTCCCATGTACAGGAGCCTCCCTTGTGGGGATACCTCTGCGGACCTACGAGTCTGTGTGGTACCTCCGGGAGCCCCACATATAAAAGTTCATTCGGCTGTCTCTATGTCTTGTATTTTCGTATGCTCATCATTTTATCTAGCATACTCGACAGTCTGTTTAGGTAAAATTATTGTATAGACTTAGTTTAATTAGGTCACCAAAATCAAGTCTTGTAAGTCCATAGATCATGAAATTGCTATGGACAGGCATACTGGTAACACAAACTCTTGGGATGAGACCATTGTGTTTAATGTTCACGACGATGGTCGTACGACCCCCACCGGAATGATTGAGTTCCACCGGCCTTAGAAGCCGGTCTTTGTTACCCATAAGGCAGTATCGTACAGGATCCGTCAGCCCGAGACCAGAAGCTAAACAGCGTCATCATTCGTCGTGCACTTGCAGCACGCGAGTCGACATCATACACCAGAACGGCCCGACACTACCCCGTGAGCTACACTTGTCTGTAAAAGGTAGTTCTCAGCCCGTGTTGATTGTGGACTGGAACGCAGAGGAGAGAATTTTTGAAATTCTCTTTGTAATTATACTGTTATATTTTTGATGCTGCTTTCCCGGCCGGTAGAGCAGTTGTGTTCTTAACCAAAAATACAACAGTAAAGCTGTAGGTAATTTGATGTGTGATTTAAACAGATCTATTCAGACGGTAGATCAAAGTTACTGATTCCAACAAGATAGCTTTGTTTTCTGAGCGGGAGGGCTGCCAAGCATTCTCCTCAATGGGTAGAACTAGCTCCGTCCCTGCCTAGACCGTACACATTAATACCAGTCAATAATGGTTAAATTACAGTACAAGTCGGAAGTGGGTGCACACAGTGTTACAGTTTACAATGCCGTTGTTTGGAGATTGCGAATACAGTCATGCTGAGTGTCTATGTTCCTGACATGTTGGTGATTTGAGTTTAATACGTGGGGCTGGTTTTCTGTGGATGATACTTGCGCTGTGGTGAACGTGACGTTTTTATTGCCGCCAGGTGCGGGGTGGGGCGGGGGACGGAGGGGGCGTCGTGATGTCAACTTTATCGAACCTTGATGGTATTTTGCTCTGTAATGGCCGAGCCCATGGGCGGAACAGAGTTACTTTAGAGCGCAGATGACCTATCGGATGCTGTCGTAACTTTGATCAATCGATTATCGAATTCAACTTTTCGGTAGCAAAATCCTACTCGTGACTGATGACAATGCGGGCATTTTGCTCTCAATAATATTGACTGTTATTACGTGTATGGTGTAAATGATGTATGTAGTCTTTGGCTGTTCTCGTACGACGTCGTGGGGGGGGGGAGGAAAAGGGAGGTTGGACAAACGTTTCTCCCGTGACATGTACTGTAGATGGCTGTCGTGCAATCCATCTATCCATATGATCAGGTCCCACGTAACTAGATAAGAATGGGTGTGCAGGAGATTTGTTGGCTGCTGTTTGTTGATGATAATGTTGTTGTCGGGAGGTCCGGGCTGCTGTATGATGCCAGTGTTAAAGCAAAGTGGGTGCATTCCAGTTTTCCACGCTGGTGAACGCCGAGTCTGCTGTTATTGCGGGAGGTGGCTGGGTTGCGGGAGATATTATTTCTCCCGCGTCTGGTGCGGGTGGAACTGCTGCGGGAGTTTTTACATCTCTACCGGGAATTAATTAATACCGATAGGTGCTGCTAAATGATGTTGTTGCCGGTGTTGAATGTCTCGGTTATGCTGAGTATAACCGAGTATGTAGGTGATGTACGCGCAATGATGAATTGACGTATCCAGCCTTGAGGGCAGGTGTATTCTGTATGTGATGACATTCTGTCTGTGGTGTGATGTCCTGACTGCTCACGGGGGAGTACGGTAGGCCTAATGGAGGGGGTGGCCTTTGGACAGGGAGATGTGGTCATCTCTCGTTAGACGATGGTTGGTGTCCTGTCATAGTTTTTAGACACCGGGAAAATTTGAGCCGAGAGTCTGCTGAACAGGCTGATTCCCTGCACACCGCAGGGGATATTGGTCGGTGCGGTGCGGGATGCCACCTCCTCTGTAGCAGCAGTCTCTCTCATATCTGAAGATTGACAGTCAACAGACGACGAGTGGAGTGTGAAATGGACTGGGCCAGTGATGTCTTTACTCGGTGCATAGATGAGGGACGCCAGTTGGATTTGGGGTGCTGGTGCGGTTATGGTTAAGTCCCGCTTCATTGGGAATTGGTCCGGCGATTTTGGGGAGTGGTCGGGTACACCTCGTTGTACGGTTTTGTGGTTCTAGACACGCGAAGGCTTCATCTAGCCTCTTCACTTCCATACTATTCATCACATGTTCCATCCTACAGGAAGCATGGCTTGGGTCAGCTTCAGCTTCCGCTTGTGGTAACTCTATGATGGGGGTGGGGGGTGGGTGGGTGGGTGGGTGGGGACATAGCATGAAGTGGGTGGAAATGGGAATAGATCGGAGGAATAACTTTTCCATCCAGTCCCTTGGACAAAACAAACACAAAATTCTTCAGATTCGACTTCCCAGATCGAGTAGACCCGTGCTGAGGAGGGAGAGGGCGAGTACATATATCTTCATCGTCGTCAGCATTAGCTGCTTGTTCACCGGCATTCTGCCTTTTTAGAAGTTGGGTTGAACTGGCACCGTGGTGCTCTGCGCTAATTGGGGGAATACTATTTTCCATAGAAATATCTGTCTGGGTACCGGGTCACCAGAAATTCCCAGCTGGATCTCCGGTGCTGAGTCGTTACTGACACATGGTTTAAGTTGATCGAAGTGGATGACTGAGGTCAGGCCATCTGAAGCACAGATATGGTAGGTCACATCTGACATCTTACCTACTACCACATAGGGGCCTTTGCACTGGTAACTCAGTTTACTTGGCATGTTTGCAGACCGTCGTGAATCGTGTACCCAGACAATCCTTCCTGCTTCATATGGATCTCCATGCACACTCCGGTCGTGCCATGTCTTTCGCCGCCGGTTTGCAGTGGATAAAGTTTCTCTCGCTAACTCATGGGCTTGTTCTATCCACTGCTGCAAGAGTTCAACATAGAGAGATGGTGAATTTTTCTCTCCTGTTATCCAGGGCATTGCCAGATCCAGGGGTAAGGATAATTCATGGCCTAACATTAACCGAGCAGGGGTTAACCCATGCTGGAATGTATTGAAGTGCGGTAAGCCATCAGCACATATGGGAGCCGTGGATCCCAATCTCTACAATCAAGGCGTGTGCCTTTTGTAAGCATCTCCATGAGAGTTCTAGTGAATCTCTCCACCATCCCGTCGCTGCAGGGGTGATATGGAGTCATCCTTGTTTTGACGATATGAAACAATTTGCAGAGCTCTGATATGATCCGGCTCTCAAAATTACTTCCTTGATCGGAGTGCAACTCATAAGGCATACCAAACCGACAAAAAACATTGCTTGCCAAGATCTCCGCTATGGTGGATGCCTCTTGGTCCAGCAAAGAAAATGCTTCTACCGACTTCATGAAACAGTCTTGTAATATGAGGATGTATTTATTTCCATCATCCGTCGTATTCAAGGGTCCGAGCATGTCGATAGCCACTTGCTCCCACGGTGCACCAACAATCCTAATTTGGGAGGGTGCGATGTGGTGCTGGCAATGAGATACATTTGTGATACATTTGGCAACTCATGGCTTGACACTATCGCAAATTCCGATCCAATAGAATCTCGTTTTGATACGGGTAACAGTCTTTTCCATGGCCAGATGCCCTGCGTTATCATGTAGTTGTTTTAATATGAGGTTACGATAACTTTCCGGGACTACCAGATGGTTATTAATGTAAAGAACATTATTTATTAGGTGACATTCCTCGAACCATTGGTAATAATATTTTGCCGTGGTGGATAGTAGGGTTACCGATTCCTTGGGAGGATGTACCCCCTCCTGGATCCACGCATATATATTTCATGTCTGCATGTCTGTTGTTTGGTCATGATTCCACTCTGCGCACCGCAATTTGGGGAACTCCGGAGATGCCTGTGTTGACTGTGTCATGGTGGCGGTCTCTTCGTGTTCAGCCTCCATGCCAACTCTACTGAGGGCGTCGGCATTCCCATGCAATTTACCGGGATGGTGAACAACGTTGAAGTTATAGGCCTGCAGGGATTCTTGCCATCTTGCTACTTGGCCCTCCAGGTTCTTTATGTTTAGGTACGGAGTGTAAAGGGGCGCCCTTACAGTAAGTGCTTGTAGTACTTTACGAAATGTACCGCCGCTAGTTGTTCTCACTTGGTGGTTGGATATTTTCTCTCTGTTTTATTCAGAGTACATGAACCATAACCCAATACCTGCTCTGTTCTGTCTTCCATGACCTGAAATAGAACCGCACCGATAGCATAAGCCGACGCGTCAGTGTCTAAAATGAAATCGAGGTTTGGATTAGGATGATCAAGAATTGGGCCGGTCGTCAAGAGTTCCTTCAGCGCCTTGAAGGAACCTTCACACTCACTCGTCCACTCGAATGCTCGATCCTTTCGGTGATCTTGTAGAGGGGTGAAGCAATCTCACTGAAATGACGGATATAACGGAGATAGTACTGGCATAAGCCAAGAAAACTCTGTGTCTCTGTGACTGAAGAGGGCATCGGCCACTCCGCTACTGCCGTAGTTTTTGATGGCTGAGTCGCCACTCCATCACTGGATATGACGTGTCCCGGGAACTCAACGCTCTGTTTAAAGAGATGACATTTCTTGGGTTTAAGTTTCAAATTGGCCGTGTGGAATCTTGAGAGCATGGTGTCCAAATTGATAAGGGTTTGCTCAAACGTGGGTCCGAAGACAATTACGTCATCGATGTAACATAGACATATTTTCCATTGCAGAGTGGTTAATACCTGCTCAATGAGGCCTTCAAAAGTTTCGGGAGCATTGCACAAGCCGGAGGGCATATTGCAGAACTGGAAAAGACCATCCCTACAAACGAATGCGGTCTTTTCCATGTCAGCTTCATCCATGGCCACTTGCCAGTAACCGCTAGCTAAGTCAAGGGTACAAAACCACTTGGCTCCAGACAAAGAATCCAAGGCCTGATCTATCCGAGGTAATGGATTAGTGTCCCTGACGCTAAGATCATTAAGACAGCAGTAGTCGATACAAAACCACAAGGTTCCATCCTTTTTGCCTGCTAGTACTATTGGGCTGGCCCATGGAGATGCTGAAGGTTCGATAATACCGGTCCATAACATGTCGTTCACTTGTTGGTGCGCTTCCGCATCTTTATGAATGGGAAGACGTCATACCAGTTGATGTATGGGGCGATTATTGCCTGTGTCGATGGGGTGTCGCTCAAGATGAGTTTCTCCGAGATCCATGTCTCTGGAGGAAAAACTATCGCGATATTTGTACAGTAGTTTCTGAATTTCATGTTTCTGTGATTGCGGTCATCCAACTGTGGCACGTAGATATAGATCATGTAAATGTTCGGGAAAATCATCAATCAATTGTGTGTCAGTTAGTGTAGGTGATTCCAATGAGATTATGTCCACTAAATGGCCGCAGCATACTCCGGGTTCCAGAGTGATGGGATCTGCGGTACCATTGAACACTCTAAAAGTTATTTTTTCCTTATTAGTAGTGTCCACTATTATGCGGGTACTTGCGCATTGAGGGGCGATCATGTAATCAGGGTCGGGTTCCAGCATGGCGATGTGTGTGTTGCTTCCTAACTGTGGTGCGGTGGCCTACAAGATTTGCTCTTGTACGGGCTCAACTGTGGCGGCACTTGATAATATTACAGCGCACATGTCATATAATGACAATGCCAGTCCAAGGGGCATCCGTCGGCCGTGTATGTTGAGTTCCTGTTGTTTGCAATTTATGATGGCTTCGCTAGAACTGAGAAAATCAGAGCCAAGGAGGGCATCGTTATGAATAGAGGCAATGACAACTCGCTGTATGAATTGCATCTCCTCTATTTGGATGACTAGACGACTACACCGGCCACAGGCACATCAGCTCCCATAGCCGCCTGCAGGTAAATGTTTGTAGGTTTAAGGGGAGGCTTTTTATGAGGTGGGATGCTCTCATATAAGCGCTTGTTGAATACTGTGATTGAAGTGCCAGTGTCAATGGTGGCACTGGTGGAAACACGGCTAAACAGACAGGCACACCTGTATATCACTTTGCGGTGTACCTGTGGAAGAGTTTCCAATGATGCCATCTGCGACAATGGTGTCGGAGCGGAATCATTCTGTATATAATCAGCCTGTTTCTGAATGGCTTCTTTTAATATGGTGGATGGCTGAGTGAGGAAGGGGCGAGCCCGCTGTCGTCGCTGCTGTGAGGGCTGCAGCGAAGACTAAGCTGGGGGTAGCAATGATGATGGAGATGTTGCTGTTTCTGGGTATGCGGTGTTGGTGTAAACAGTGGTGCATACGGGGTGATGGATAAGCTCTACCTGTGCGTGCCATTTCTTGCAATCCTTCATTGGCTGCTTTGGCGAACTTACAGAAGAAACTGTGACACCACCAGGGACGTGTGTCTCCATGTCTACGTAGGCGTTTACGAATCCACGACGTGGAGTGAACTGTTTCTCCTGAGTCACTGCTGTCTGTGGATGCGGGAGATGATGTTGTGCGGGACGGTGTTTTGCATACCACAAAAGGAGACCGAGAACTCAGTGGTTTGGTGGCAGGACGTGGTGCTTGTAAAAACGTTGTTTCAGCAGAGGTGTTACAACCTACCACTGCCATTTTACAAAGGAAAGAAGGCTTGTTATGTGTGGAGATAGAGGGGTGATGGCGATGCTGCGGATGTGGGAGGCATCGTAGGCATCGACATATGTGAAGCCGTGCATTTTGGTGCATGTGTAAAAGCTGAATTTGGTTGGTAATAGTTGGCCATCGGATGTTGTTGTACGGGGGCCGCAGTTGAGCCGGGAAGAAAATACGGGCACCGAGGTGTCCCTCCAATCGGTGCACTTAAGAGTTTAATGGCTTCTCTGGTTGCGGTGTGTTGCGGTCAGGGGCGGGCGTTGTGGATGGAGGTCGGGTAGGACACCATTCCCTCCAATGGGCCTGCTGACCGCATCCATAGCAGGTGTTTGGTGGCGGTGCAGTATTGGTGGTGTTCGTTGTTCTAAAGTGAGTGGTGGTGAGGTTCGTGCTGAGTGTTGTTACTAAAATTTGTTCATCTTGTCCATACATTTCTTCATGTTGCTATTCTTGTTATTGTTGCGCTGGTTCCCACGCCCGGGGGCTCCATTGTAGCCTCCTCTGCGGCCTCGACCCTTCCTCCAGGTGCTTGGTTCTGATTGGAATTCTGTGAAGTAGTTTGTGGTGGTGATGGTGCGCTAGGTGTTGATGATGTGCGGGGAGCGTTGGTGGACGTGGCGATAGCTGCACTTCCTACCTCATTGATAGGGTGAAGTTGGCATCGGTTGTTTTTCTCCCGCTCCAGAAAGTTTTCTATGCGGACATCGGTGGCTGTCAATTGGGCCAAACTCTCATGATCAGCAAGAAAGTGTTTTTCTTTCACTTAATGCATTGATGAAAGTGTCCAAATGGAGATGCGTTACGCCTTCTAAATTGGTGCTAGGGTATGCGTGGTTGACTGGTTACCTGATTCGACTAGCAAGCTCCAGTAGAGTTTCTCCCGCGCGTCGTCAGGGATTTTTAAGTTGTAAGCGACATGTTTCTCTGAGAGCCATATCAGCAAATCGTTCTGTTAGTGCTCATTCGAATTGGGTGTAAGTTGGCATATAATCAGTTCCAAGATCCGCAAGAACTTGAAGGGCTTTTCCGGAAAGTTTTGCTGCGGGATATTCACCCATCTGCTGACCATTCCAGTGGTTAGTTCGACTTATAATCTCGAACTGTATTTTATAATTGGTCCAGTCACTCTCCCCGCTAAATTCGGGAGGGAGAATGACTCAGCCAAGACCACGGGAAGAATGAAGTGGTTGAAATCCGGGTGGTGGTGGTATCCAGGAGACTGATGAATACCCTGATGCTGGCCACTGAGCAGGTGGTGGTGGTGGTGGTGGTGTTGATGTTTCCCGTCAATGCCGATGCCGAGGTGCGAGAACGCATGTACTCCAATCTAGTGAAGCCTGCACCATTGTAGAGCCATAACCCGGCATGGGTCTATGGATGGGAGGCGGAATATCATGAAGACTACGTGGACGTTCTTCTCATGGTGAGGACTGGTATTCCTCATATGGCGGTGGTACAGTCGGCTGGCGGTTATGGTGTGTAGCATGACTGAGGTACCGGTGAAAAGGTGGTGCTGATTCCTCCCGATGATGCCATGGTGTTCCCCTAGAATATAGGGATGTATTTGATGGGGGCGGCACGGGAGGTTGTCTATGATATGGATTGTCACCCTGCCAGTTTCCGTAGATGACACGGGGGAATGATAGTAGTCTGAAGGATTGTAGGTGTGCCCGTAATCAGGTCTTTGTCATGATCGTCCATGATTTGGCCCTGATGTAGTTGGCCTGTCGCGGACATCCGATATAGTTCTACACTCTGTTCCCGCCTGTGAGGTATCCCGGAAACTGCCTTCACTGATAGGCAAAAACAGGTTGTATTGCAGAGTTGTTGATTCCGCTTGCTAATTTCTGGCATAGTCAGTGAGCATGTGAGCCGGGTATCCATCGTATGATGCTCCCTCTTGGTCGAGGGAGTCGTCGCTGAATGGCGACGGTATAGAACTAAGCTCACTATACGGTGTGGGCGTGAGTTCGCTGCATGTTAATAATGATGTTCTTCGAGCCCCACATCGGGTGCCAATTGTAGCTCGCGGCGTAGTGTTGGGCCATTCCGGTGTCTGGTATCAACTCGCTGCACCGCATGTGTCTCAGGGTTACAGATCCCGTGCGATACTGCCCTACGGGTAACAAAGACCAGCTCCTAAGGCCAGTGGAACTCAATCGTTCCGGTGGGGCCGTGCGACCATCATCGTGGGGCCGTGCGACCATCATCGCGAACAGTAAACACTAGAGTCTCCTCCCAAGAGTTTGTGTCACCAGTATGCCTGTCCATAGCAATTTCGTGATCTATGGACTTACAAGATTTGATTGGTGACCTAATTAAAATAAGTCTATACAATGATTTTACCTAAAACAGACCGTCAAGTATGCTAGATAAATATAATGAGCATACAAAAATACAAGGCATAGAGAGGGCCTGATGAACCTTTAAATGTTGGGCTCCCGGAGGTGCCACACAGACTCATAGATCCACAGAGGTATCCCCGTAAGGGAGGCTCCCGCACACGAGATAACTAATTAACTTAGTATAAGCTATTATACCTCTAAGCTGAAAGGAAAGGAAATTATCTTTTATAGTGTCGAAAAATCATGTGCCTCATGCGGGTACTACTCCTACTGCTAGTTTGGGTGAGGAGTATTATCCTCACGTGCGCCGTCACTACTGAATCCTTGCGAGAGGCAAGTGCCTCGCGTGGGCCTCAGTCACAGAAAAATGTCACCATCGCTTAAGGCGGGACAAGAGATTGGCCAAAAAGAGCGTACTCTAATATTCAACCACAATACTGTAAAGAAAAGACCATACCTAGTGAAATTATGACCATAAGGTTGCGTGCTGTTTTATGTGAAGACGGGACAAGTGATTCCCGAAGGATTCCCATGTCACCGTCTTATGTAGTTTTCAATATGCTGAATTAGTAGTTGCCGCTTTTATTTATGCGGGCCTTCTTCTATGCCTAACCTAATATTTAGTTTTTAGAGACAAGAACTATCTTAGGCCGCAAATGGCTGGCGTCTACCTAGCTTTTAGATACAGCTGTCATTAAGAACGGATGCCATAAGACATCAATACTGAAGATAGCGTGCATACATGTTACTTCGCAAGATCTCCGAACTGGGTAAGAATCCGGACATCTTGCTCTGTAACCACATAAGACATCATAGGACATTGGTTACTTTTCACAAAAGCATTTTAGGCGACTGATCTATCATTATGGTGGGGTAAGAGAGACGAATACCAACCGTGAATGTCCTTCCCGTGAGGGCGTGGCAGATCTTAATATCATGCTCGGACATTCTTTCGGAATTCGGTGGGGATGCGCATCTCACCCGTCACCAGGTCCTATGGAGCTATCTTTTTAATCTGACGTTAGGTTTAAACGCAAGTTGCCCAGTTATGTACTGTGGTGTGGGAGGATTGTCTAGTAGATAAAACGAAATAATAATTAAGATATGTTTTCGCAGTGCTTCCTACCTTGGCAAGGATAACTAACTACTAGGTATCCGAAGATACGCGGGAAATGTGTGTGACACCACACCCTGGCCATCACCGCTCGGAAACCCCAATAGTTTCCCAGGGTCGGATCAGTCCATAGTGCGGGTTGGGACATCCAAACAATTAAGAAGCCATAAGGCTTAGTGGAACATGAAGAGAGACAATAACGTGGAAATATGAGGCCCATTAGGTATGTTGGCCAATCATACACAACCTTGCTGGAGTGCGGGGCTAAATTATCGCATCTAACGGAAAAGAGGCGTACACTATGTGTCTCCTAACGAAGAAATTGTCTCTAATCATATTAAACCTATCCTATCGAGCTGAATGGAAAGGCTTTTGGTCGGTTGCATGCCGGGATAAACAGAGTTATAGCACGGATAGCGACCTCAGTGAAAAATTGTTGGTGGCTGGAGAACGTGCTGCATATATAAATGTTGCTGTATAATGTTTCTTACGTGCACTGCAGTCCTATATTTCTTTTTATAGAAATAAAGAAAACATATAAACTGATGGTTACTTTCCATATAAAAAACTAACCAGAACAAGTAATACAATGTGAAATGATCAGAATAATATATAAAGTACAGGTTGAGAAACCTACTACGGTGCGGTTAGTAAAAACACCTTACAGAAAATAAGAATAACTATAAATAGATACAGAAATTATAACTAGCGGTCCTAAGACCGTTACAGTTCCTTTTAGTCATCGGGACCGTTTATACAGACGAAGTATAATTATCAAAGCTGTAATTAATGGAATAATTAAAATGTTAAGTATAGTTACTTGAATAATCGGTAGCCATTCTAAAGCATGGGCTATCGTGTTACTGAAATTTATACGTCATCCTTGGTGTGACGTGAGTTGACGCGTTCTCTGGAAGCTGGAAAGTTCCCGCATGTCGGTTCCCGCAAACAGGATTTCCGCATGCAGTCCAGGACGGGAGCGGATTGCACTCAGGACTGTAATCACAATATAGAATGTCTAACGAGTAGTCAGTACGAGATACAATAACATTACTGCTAAGATGAAAGTTCCCATACACCGATGGTACGGATGGAAGTTAATAACAACCCGTTCATAAGTGGGGGTTGTTGAATACGGATGAAGATACATAACTAAGCTTAATGGTGCGGGGTATGTCAGTTAGCTCTTAAGACGTACCGGTCAAAGTTTACTTGCTGCGGTCAAAAAGTTTAAATAAACCTGCACGACATCACCCTTTTTTGGCGTGGCCGGCAGATCCGGCGAGTCATCCACCAAAGAACATCGCTGCCTCTACATCTGTAGAATCACATATTAAGACAGGAAAGGCCTCACCGCAAGTTTTGTGTTCCGAGTTAGTTCTTGATATATTCGTGAACAGTATTCAAAAGTTCCAAAAATGCTCCCGCACAATCGGGAGATACAAAATTGCTTTTAGTGGGGTGGGTTGGGTTGCTGCTGTGGCTACTGGAGAGACAGAAGTAATCTGCTTAATGCCTGTCTTGCGGATAGCAGCTGACATAGATCCAACCTATTCGGCACCTGGCCGAGGATGCTCTCGAGTTCTGGATTTCATCTCTTTTTATAGTCCTCATGACGTCATAGGTGCAGGCTTCAACGAATCACGGTCGAGCAATAGTCAATCAGCGCGTAGCTAATAATAATGCAGTCGAATGTTCTAGAACATACTAGAAGTTCTGCGTACACGTGGTTAAGACGTTACGGCAATATTTTGAAGATAATCAAAAGGAGGTTTCCGTGCATAACTCAGCCATTTCTTAACCGATTTTGAAATGGTTTACAGATTCGAAAACCCCGTCGAATTTTGGTCTTGATTCATGCCAGATTCGGTGGGAATAAGCAATGAGAAAGGATTACAATGTACTTACTCGGTACACTAAAAGCGCCATCCTATCTTGGTCATGAAATACGTGCTCTGTCAGAATAGTATTGCGCGCTATGCGCTTTGACGAACTTAGTCGTTTTTACAACGCGATCTCTCTCATAGGCCCATATACGCCTATAGCTCTACCCAGGGGGCGTGTTCATGGAACGAATCTAGGACAGGCGGCGCGTACCCAGCTTAGCTGGAATGGCCAGCACCTGACCGGTTGATCTGAACTACACACCGTGTCTTAACGTCACGTTAAATCCAGGAGAACAGTACGAAACTATAGACATTATAAGTCCGTTATTTAGAAGCACCACAGCCCATTAAAGTCGTTCCAACTACCAGGAAGATGGCGTGAGTAAAACGAACTAAGAGACGACAACCGCTAACACCTCCTCCACATCCGCACCAGCATCCACACCAGCAGTAACGACATCAACAACAACCACCACACCGATAACACCAGCAACCTCCGTAATGGCAGCACCTGCAATTTCCGCATCAGCATCATCCGCAGCATCTACATCCGCATCAAATGTGATACCAATTGTAACATTACCATCGTTATTTGTTCCACTTAGAGATATAAAATTATCGGAAAGTTTTGCGACACCACCTTACTTAATGATCAGTTTCGATCCAGCACAACAGCCACTCCATCGCGTGGCACCAGCACCCCTGCCGCTGACGTCATCAGTACTGTATCCAGCACCCACATCACAGCATCAGTCGATCAAGCCATCCGCAATGCCACCACACCAGACAGAGTGTACTCGGGGAAACACCACATCGTACATCAACCAGACATCCTACCCATGCCATGTACCACTGCAAGTAAACTCATACAGGCCACCAAGATAAGGAAGAATACCACTGCAACCACGACGATGATGACAGCATCCACTTCTACAGAGATCATCCGAACACCGAGCATCCGCACAGTCTCCACCTTCAGCTGCACTTCAGCACTGCATTCAGTCAGTTTCATCAACACATCATTCTCCAACCTGTCAGTCACATTTTCAGACACCAGTCCCTGCCTCTGTAATTTGTGCGCTGATTGGTTGTGGGACTCCAGCTGTGACATCACGAGTAGTATAAATGCGGCTGAAAAATCAGAATCGAGAGCAGTCAGGACAGAAGGTGGTGGTGAGATGCCTGTTCTGAGATACGCGAGTCATGGGCAACTGCTTACCATATAGCAGGCTCCTATAGCCTACTGCGATGCCCTTCGGTTTTGAGCACTTGTCTCTGAGGTACTAGCCACCACATCCGCATCGCAAGTTTTTTGATATCACCCGTGGGCAATAACTAAATTTAAGTAAAAGCAACCCCCTCAACCAACACCGCAGAGGGACCTTCTTGCGGATGGGCCTGTTGGCCCCGATGTAACGCTCATCAAAGTATGTAGGGCGAGTCATGCTCTTGATGGATAACTCGCCAGATCTGCTGTACCACGTCAAAGAGTGATAGTTTCAAATCCGCATATGTGTCATGCACAGCTTTAGACATTTCGACCACAGTCAGGGAACATTTCGTGATGCACAGCACGAGCTATGCAGGGCATCTCGTCTTGTGATCTGCCAGAATGCATTCACAGTTTTTTAACTTTCAACTGTATCCCTTCATAATTACAGGGCAGTGTCAATGTTCTGCACCATTACAGAACTTTCTAAACACCGTTCAAATTACTTACTGTGTGTATAAACGTGACTATTTACCAGCCATCCACATCCGCAACAGTTCTTCTTTACCATTCCTGAGAGTGAGCTACATCAGACAGTTCGGCTGCAGCTTTTCCTGGCAGCTGACTTCCGCATCATGCCATCTTGCGTTCTAAATATGTGACGCTTCAACTTCAGTGATTCTAGGACTTTTTCCGTACCGATGACTAATAGGTACTCCGTTATTGAATTATTATATTAATTTCTGTGACAGGTACTGATGACTAACAGTTGCCACATGTTTATTCTTATTTTGTGTCGATGACTAACAGGCACAGTAAAGGTCGTGTGACCTCTCATTTTACTGTACTGTGATAGTTAGTTACATGGCAGTAGCCACTCTAGTTATATGTTTTGCTTATTTTATGCAAAAACATTAGAACCGCAGTACGCTAGGCTACACAATACAGCAACAACAACCGCACCACCACAACAGCATCAATTTTAAGCTGAGGTCGCTTTTCATGTTCTCACTATGCGAACCAGGCAAGCAGCCGACTAATCATGGACTATTTTAGCTCAGTGGGATATGTTTATAGTAGTAGGGACGATTACTCAGTAGAAGACATTTTGTGTAAGTCTCTTTTCCAGGAGTAGTGGATATGTAACACTGCACACCAGCTAGATTGTATAAATTGGCCATATACCATAAGGCCTCATATTCTTATGAATATAAGAGTAATTGTCTCTGTCTATGCCCCTCCAGCCTCCGGGCTGATTGGACCTCCCTCCACCACGTTGGTTAGAGCTGACTTTGAAACTATTGCGGTTTCAGAGCAGTTAGAATCAAAGTGTCGATGAATGCACACACTTCCCCTGTATCTTCTAGTTAGTTGGATAACCACGCCAAAGTAGGAAGCACTGCGAAAATATTATAATTACTGACCTGCAGTGTATCTCTGGGCGAATTCATATAACCCTAAAGACAGGTAAAATGTTAGTCCCTGGGTGCGGGTCTCACATGATTCACCCCTAACATGCTGGGTGATGAACAGGACACAGTTCTCCATCTAACTCTACAAGTGACTGGGTGGGGTCTTAGAACCCAACACCCAATCACGGGAAGGTCACTATAGTTGGATAGCTGTCTCTTTGTCCCTATCATAAACTTATATGTGCTTTTCAATGCTTATGTAATGTGACTAGTCCCTGTGCTGTTATATGTGCTCATGACTGACCAACGGTCTAACTGAGGGGATGCTCCATGAGGGTGACCATATGGACACCGAGCATTCTCGCTGGCCAGGCTTATATGTTAAAGATAGTTAGAATACACAGCCATTTGTGGTGTAACCATGATCTGGACCCAAAAATTAAATGATAGGATAGGATCTAGCAGAATAAATAAAGTGGCAACCACTAATTCGGCATCTTTTGACTTACATAAGGTGACGGTGTTGAATTCTGCAGAAATCATTCGCCTCATCTTCATATAATACCGCGTGCATCACAATAACTTATAAGTTTCACTATGTTGACTCTTTTCCATAGCATAGTTTGAACAGGAGAGAGGCCCTTTTTGCCATCTATCTTCCTCTGCTTCGGCGTTGTAGGAATTTTCCTGTGACGTAAGCCCGCGCGAGTCACTTTCCTCTCACAACAAATAATATTTGTGTTAGGGGTTAATTTACTTTATTTTAAACTTGCTAAGTAGCGACACTAAGACCCTCCTTTGCGGGGATACCACATGGATTATGATCGGCGAGGAACCTCTGGCGAGGACCATGATAACGATTCATCAACTTGACCGTATGTACTTGACTTCTCTCTAGTAGCAGAAAACGAGTACCATTGTTTTTCTGTTACCTTGTATCTAATAATGTATTTAATTATATTTAGGCTCTAAATGGAGCAAATGGAGTGTCACACCGGTGACACGAACAGCCGGGATGGGACCATGAGGTTCAACTTCCGCGACAATGGTCGCATGGCCCCACTGGAACATAAACATTCCAGTGGCTCTCGAAGTTGGTCTTTGTGCAATCCAGAGACGCACAACACCGGATCCGCAACCCTGAAATCCGCAGCTAACCAGCAGCATCGCCCCAACGTACTATGTACTTGCAGTGGCGTGGAGCGAGAGTATCCTGTGGATCAGCACGCATCCCCAGAGGCTACCAAGTCTTGCTTGGTCTCCTCGAAAGTCAGGCTGTCATATATGGTCTCGAGGAGAGCATGTCCGCACGTCGAGCTGAAGTACAGCAGGCGAGCATTGTGGCAGATGTCTGGTGAGGTCTCACAGGTATGCTTCTGAAAAAGGATGAAGACCATGATCTTGGTGTGCTGGATGCATCTGGTGATGCTGCTGAGGTAGGTGACCGTCCTCTGGACCATTGCAGGGTCATCGATGACTAGTACCAGTGGCGCGGTCAGTTGAGCTGCTAACAGCTTCTCCATCAGTGCCTGTTGATTTTGTGTCTTGGTGATTTAGGCCCTTGTACCATTGGTCATTGCTGTCAACCGCCTTAGCTGTGGAGTCGGACACCAGAAGTATGTAGTTCTCATGTAGATGTTCTACCAGCAAGGTGCGCAGCGAAATGTTTCCCTCATGTCCTAATGGGCCGATGATCAGCACCACGTGCCCAGCATTGGCTGGTCTACTGCCATATGAACATGTTCCAGGAAGATGGTTAGCACCTGGTCTTCTATAGCCTCATCTATAGCTGGAAGATTAAATGGGAGCACGTCGTGTATGAACCCCTTTGAATGCATGGTGGGCAGCGTGGTAGCGCCGGTGGAGATAAAGGATGTGAGGGAGGCATCGAGCATGAAATCCCAACAACAGCTGAGAAGGTAATGCAGAGGGCCCATATCAGTAGCAGGGACCGCAGTGTCTAGAACACGCTCGTGCAGCCATGACTTGACTAGACTATTAAGAGGTCTTAAAGGACAGGCCAAAGAACTCGGACCTCTTCACCATGGGTAGTTTGAGGCTGGAGGGAAGTTGGTCATTACCTTCATGGCATCAGCCTCGTCAACTCCGAGCATCACCACACTGTCCTTGATGTATATTCCCTTGTACACAGTCTTGGCCTAGTTGATGGGCAATTGACCTAGCGTGTCAGTGCTTCCGACAAGGCCCCTAGCATGTATGGTACACCGGATCTAGGAGAGGGGGATACAGTGTCAGCTGAACTGAGGCATGCCTCACACAAGTGCTCCTAGTCTCCGAGCTATACATTGTGGTCTAAACATAGTCGTATCCAGTTGGAATCACAGAAATAGGTGAGCATAAGTGTGGCTGTACAGACACCACTCACTCTGATTGAGTAAATGCATTGGTAGAGAGCAGATACCCCATGATAGCTGCCTCCCTTTGCATGCGCCATTGGATAAAGGATTCGTACACAACCTTCTTCTGCTCTCTGGTGATGACCTTCTTCCAGACAACAGTGCCCTCATCCAGGGGGCGGGCCACATCGCTGGCCGTCTTGGCCACATGCTTGTTGGCAGCCAAGATGTCCTTAACTTTGTTGCTATTGCTCCCAAACTCAGTCTGAAACTCAAGGTCGGTTGTCGACATGGCACAGCAGAACAACATACCGTTCTTCACCTCCCTCCAATCCACTGCCAGTCCGACTGATGTCCCACATGTGCTTACCATGCGGCCGATGATCTCCAGGCGAGCGAGGATGGAGCTGGGGACTGGTTGCAGGCTAGCTTTCTGCTATGGACCGAGCAGTTCATACTGACACGCTGCCATTGTGGTCATGGTCTACAGTGGTATACATAACAGCTTATACCTGGCGGCACGTAGTCATACATAGGTCATGGTGATCTCTGTCATAGCACTTGTTGCCAACCCTAGAGCCGCAGCGTCTAGTGGAATGCACTCGCCCATGAGCTTGGCGGCAACAATGCAAGTGGCAGCACTGATGGCGATCTTTGGGATGGGGTACATTATTACCAGACAGTGCTGGACAATCCCACTCATCACTGTGGTGAGGACGGCCGTGCCGGCAGCTGGAAGGACTTCACTCCTGCCCATCATCTTCACCACAGCCACATTCGCTGCCACGTTACTGGTGACACAAACTGCTAGGGGCTCCACCTTCTGAAATCTCACCTGGTCCTCCGGGAGTTGCTTCAGAACCTCTACCGTCGACGCCATCATTTAAAAGCCGAGTATACAATGAGGTTAATCATGTGTGTTCTACATCGAAAGAGCAAATCGGATCTGCCCAATCTGCGTCTGCTAGCTGAATAGGTCGGAACTCGGGGATATCTATCTCTTTGTATATATCTATTGCTATTTATAGCTCCTTAAACATGGCTCAGCTCACGAGGTACTATGACGTCTTCTGTACTGAGCTGACGGGCTACCAGAAGAAGACACCAGGTGAGCTGAGCGAGCTCTCTAGTGCTGAGCTAACTGAAGATCTGCCAGCCATGAAGCTCTACCAAGGGCTTGGTAAGTGACAGATCTGCAATGTGGAGTACTTCATCATGGGAGCGAGTGTCTCATTGAGCATCTCCTGCATGCCAATCGATTCTCCAAAGATCGAGAGTACTTAGCAGATGTCTTTTAGTTACTCCAAACATCCGTGGCATCCCCTGACTCTGAGGTGAATAAGACTGCGCTACTACAACCTGGAATAAGACTGTGCCCCTGAACCATCCAGCCCTTGGTTGTGTATGTTGGCAGCGTGTGCATGAGCAACTGTGCCAGCCAAGCTAGTTTAGATGATCTCCACACAGGCACCGTCATTCTGACTCCTGCTCTGACTGCTCTAGAGTGGGAGGACAGTGACCTTCTAACTGAGCTACTAGGAGCGGAGAAGTCTGGAGACCAGCACGGCAATAACTCAGCCCGACACCACTCGAAGGGCCATCATCCTGATGATCGTGCTCTGCAGCAATCTGCGTGGTTCCAGAAAAGCAGTGGTGGGCGTCAGCAGTTGTCCTGACTTGGCTCGTGGGGCCCATGGGGATGTTTTTGGTGACCACGGCACGACGGCACTATGCATGCATGAGATGATGTCTGTGTTGAAGCCAAGGTGGACACCGGGGGACTTCCCCTAGACTATCATGTTGTTATAGCCCCTGACCACCAGGTCTTTGATATTCACGATCATGTTGCTCGGAATCAGCTATAGGTGTTGGGATATGACAAAGTCCAGCTGCCGACGGGCTTGCGGGAACATGGCAATGAGGCTGCTAAGATCTGCAATGATGACCATGTCCTCGACAAGACTGCCGATCATGGCCTGCACCTCTTCTCCACTCACCCCATTTATGGAATGCCACAGCTTGATCTGAGCTGTCATGAGATAATAACATAATGCTACTAATGACTGGTTGATTTGAACGATCCCTGCTGGCCTGAGTTTGTGTGTGGGACAAAGTACTTCCAGGCATCTGGGTGGCGCTGCCTGATGGTGGTGATGTGCATATACTGCATCACATGAGAATGTTGTAGTCTTTGAAGACCAATTTTCTGTGGTCTTTGATAGTGAAGGCCCGAGTAGTCTCGTCTCTGTCCAGCGTGCATAATACCCATACTGCTGTTGTCTCCTCTGTGGAAATGATAGTCTGAGTGGGTGCTGAACTCTTGCCATAGATTGCTGGCCACCGAGTGCCTGCAGCTGTTGAGCTGGAGGTTGGGGTGGGTGTGGGTGGGGTGGTGGTGGTGGGGGTGGGGGGGTGGTGGTCGAAGTAATTTGTATCACGTAGGCTTCCACCCAGCTCATGGGGAAATCGTCTCACTGTGTAGTACACATGGAATCTGAGACAGCTGGCAGTGAGCACTGCTTCAGGGGTACCAGGAGCAAACTGACATCAACTCCACATTCTGTCATGGCATCCCAGGCAACTTGGTTCAGCTGTTGGTTCCAGAACGAGAGATTTGGGCTCACCATCCATGTGTGAGCTTTCATAGTATCCTCGATGGTGACTGAGATTTGTCAGTGGTTGGTCTGGAACATCATCCAGCAGACCACGTAGTCAGCCAGTCCAGAGTGCACCCACGAGGTGCAGTTGACTCTGGACCCTCAACGTATGGTTCACTAGGAAGGCCATCTATAGTAGTCATCTTAAACCAGCAAAGTATTTGACATCATAGAGATTCTCGATGTTGCTCCACCGCACCGTCTCGGTTTTTTAGCTCCTCCATGTCCACCCGTCCACTGGAATCTTTGAGGTATTGCTGGCGAACCTTGAGTTTATCTGTGTAGTCCAGGTTTTGGAGCTTCAATATTTGGTCGTACTCTTCATCACTGACCTGTCCGTCCATGAGAGCCTTACTGACTGATTCGTCGATGGCCCATAGGGTGCTCTGCTCGCGTGTCACATACTTAGCATGCTTTCCTAGCATCCTGCTGATCTGCCGCTGTCCAACTGCCAACCCAGTAGCCCTGACAAAGGAGACAAGGGTCACTCCACACAGCGGGATAGCAACAATGTCCCCACCCCTGTGGTAAGTATGATGACAGCTGCCACACCAGCCCTAATTCAAATCACGCCAGCAGCTGTGGTTGTGCACGTGAGACCGTTGTGGGCTGTTTTATATCGCCTGCTTGTTCTGCTGTACTTTTCTGCCTCGTGGACAAGATTCTGCCTGGAGTAGCTGTAGTCGCCAGCCATGGACTGTACCCCATCATCAGTTTCCAAGGTGAGATATAGTTCAGGTTGCTTTCGCCACTCTCCTTTGGCCATGATATATGGCCAAATGAGAGTGGCGAAAGCAACCTGAACTATATCTCACCTTGGCAGCTGATGATGGGGTACAGCCCACGGCTGGCGACTACAGCAGATCTAAACTCGAGTCATCTCTACATCACCAGTAGGAGCGGCTGATGAGTCATCGTGGGATTCCTCTTGGTGAATTGGGTGAAGCGTGTGAGCTGATTGGTGGCGTGCCTCTCTTAGGCAGCAGTCGGCCAGTTCCCGCAGTGCTAGTAGCTTTCTGAGCCAGGACATCTGGAACTTATCCCTTTGGTAGTACTCCCGACGTTGTGCTGCTTTCTTCTGTTTATATTCCTCCTCTCCCTCCAGTTCCCAGAATATTCTCTCTACATCATTCAAGGGCTCTCCACACTCGTCATCCATGAGGTCCCCATCAGGCATATACGGCTCTCCTGTGATCCCCTCTAGGAGTCTCTTCCATTCCTTGGCCAATTCTTCGTCTCGCTGTCATACTGGCGTACTGTTAATACAACCCCCTCCCCTGCTGTAGTCGTTTACCCTCTTGTCGACAAAGCCTTTCCTGTACCCGTACCCATACCCCCGAAAAGGTGTGTGGTTGAGTTGACTCTTCTATCTCCTCTCTCCACAGCTCAGCAAAGGTCAGACATGTCTGGTATGAAATCATGTTGACAGGTCAATGAGTGGTAGCATCGTGAACTCTAGATGGGCATCTGACGGCCCATCTGTGCTGGCATACATGGTAATGGTCGAGATGTCGAACACGTGGGTTGTGGGAATGAACAGATTGGGGTTGAATGTTTTCCACAGGTTGCTGTTCACTCGCAGAAGATATTCTATCATGCCTAACCCCACCTCTGTCAGTGAGCTGTGATATACACTGCCATGTTGGTGTAACACGTTAGCATGTATGTATGTCGTGGAACATTGAGCCAGCCTGACGAGAACCCATTCTACACGGTACTGTACCACCCGTCTACCCACCAGAGATGGTCTGATTACATTCTCACCCATCGGAGTATCAGCCAGACAATCACCATGGCTATATGCTCCATTTAAACCTTTAATATCAGATGGAGGCAATATTTGCTCACTCCAAAAGTCTTGCTGATCTCGTGGATGTGTACGATGTTGATGCTGCCATGGTTAAGAAAATCCATGGCAAGTTCATCCGACAGTATGGAGCAGACTCCAAAGAGTTTTCACTCCATCCCATTGGCGGCGATAGTGTAGAACTATTAACTGACCCAAAGGATTTCTTCAAGGAATGTCTGAGTCAAGACATGGATCATGACTGGGTTGTGTTTCACTATGACTTTCCGAAGAAGCGATGCGTTCTCAAGCCTCTGATTGAGATGTTGGATGCACCAATGACAGACGTTGGCACCCTGGTTGCTGACCTCATCTTCCAAGTTGTCGTGCTAGCTATGGAAAATGCCCCACCGATGACACATCATGATATACTGTTGACCAGGGCAAAATGTCTGCAGATCACGAATGAAGTGTGGTATTGCCCTGGCCTGAAAGCAAGTATGAACCATGGTTGAAGCTATATACGCCCCCTGCAGTAATTGACCTTAAAGTCACCCCACTTTCTACTGTTGTAAAAAAGGATGGCACAGTCCGGAAGCTTTTTAACCATGTGTCATTTTTCCTGACCTATATGTGACAGGGTGGAATAAGCCTAGTTGTGGTGGGTCATAGGGTTGGGGCCACTGGAGGAAAGCTCCTGCTGTGTCGCCCCTTTGATGGACCAGAGGAAGCTATTAATAATCAGGAGGGCATCCTGTAGATAGAGGGTGTGTCACAATCCTCGAAGGCAAATGCCTCAGTGAAGCTGCTCGAGCATATCGGGCTCATCAGTCCGCAGACAACCCATATTGTAATAGAACTGCAGCTTCTAGCTAATGGTAAAGTGAAGCATTTAACACCCACCTCCGATGGGATGAAGATCGGCATCAAGGTCAGCACATGGATCTATTTGACACAGATTTTCCTTACTGGGTTCACTCTCTTTAGTGTAACCCTCCATATATAGACCCAAGATGTTGGTACTACTACTGCTCATACCCGTGGTGGTTGCGTCACAGACAGCCATGATATTAGATGCTGAGTGGGCACACTTCCGAGATGAGCCTCAGTATAATCCCTACCGTGACCATTTATGGAAATATATCTATGACCGCTGTCACCCACATGAGGAGATTGAGTCTGTCTGCCACTTCTACGGTTTGGAAATGGTGGGACGGGATTGTAGGCCTATTGAGATTTGTGTGCTGAACATATTATTAGTCAGAAAATCAGAGATGTTTCATACAATTAGTCTTGTGTTAGTTTGCAGGCTAGATGTTACAACAAGACTGACGCTGTGTGGTCTTAGCATCTATTCCAGTTGAGCCCAAAACGCAATTCGAGTTGCGTCTGATAGCAACCATTATCTAGAAATCCGTGAGTATGTATTGTATGCACCTAGATAAACACACAGACCGTCATAGATAACACCAGTCTCTGTTATCTATTAGACCTCAAACCAGGACACAGTTGTGTGCACGTTATTTTCCCATTCGCTTCTGAAGATGACAGACGTGCTTTAAACTTTACATACAATTTTTTAGATATATCAAAAGTATCAAACACAATCCTAATTGCGTTTCTGGCTCACCTGGAACAGCGAGCAACCAGAGCATCAGACACAACTCGAGTTACATTTGAGGCTCACCAGTAACAGCGGGCTCACCTGGAACTGTGAGCCATCAGAGTATCAGACCAAACTATTTCTATCGGTTCGCTACCCCCGGGTAGCGAATCGCCGCATGAAGGATAGACCTAACCCTAACCCTAACCCTCACATTGAACAGACACTAAGACCATACAAAATATCAGACACAACTCGAGTTGCATTTCAGGCTCACCAGGAACAGACGCTGAGAGCCGCCAGAATATCAGACTCAACTCGAGTTGCGTTTCTGGTACAACTGGAACAGACGCTGAGAGCCACCTGAGTAACAGACACAACCTGAATGGTTTTTCAGAACTAGGGGTGAGGCCTGGGCTGGGGATTGGGCCGGACTCTGTCATGTAGCCCAGCTGATAGGTGAGATGTGGTCTTCAATGCATTACTTGGTCCAGAGGCGTGGTCCATAGGCCAAGGGTGTGGTCCATGGGCGTGGTCTCCATTGGGGTTATTTGGTCCAGAAATATCATTTTAGGCGAGGGTGGTGGAGCCCTGCCTGGGGTGTGGGACCGGGCTCATACTACACCTGCAGTGGTGTTGTGGTGAAATTTTATTTATTAACCCTATTTTATATACTACTTGGTTTAATGTAAATAAATTATAGTTAAAATATTTAACTCTTCTCCATTCTTCGAGACTTTCAGAACAATAATTTGCCTATCAAAACCTTAAAAAAAATAACAGACTCACACAACACCAGATCAAGTAGAAAATTACAGACAGGTTACTGTCGTACAGAAAGGTCCATGAAATCCCACCACACAAGCCATTAAACTATAGAGTAACACTGCCACAAATATCCGCACACAAACCATTACCTAACAATCGCACACAAAATATTTAAAATGTAATAATTTAAAAGTATTAGACCAACCCTTAGCACCCTGCAATATAATAAATTGTCTTCCCCTAGAATGCAATAACAGGTGTTTGTTCTATTAATCTTGCTGCATAAGGTGGTGATGTCCTAGGATAGTTCACTTTTCTACTGTATATACTGATCCATATGGATCACCATATGGATGATTTCTGACCCTGGGATGTATATGTGCACATAATACCATATATGTAGTCCATATGTGTGAATCAACGCAGCCTCGCTCTCACGAGCGGTAGAGTTTTTTCTGTTGTAGAATCGATGTGTCAATATGGGATCATGATTCCCACAGTGACGATTGCGAGGCCGTGTTGATTTACACACATGCCTAGGCAGCACAACCATGCTCTGGGAAAGAACGACTCGATCGCCTATCTCACCATAAGAATATAATCTAAGAGGCCAACCGCCGCTATCCAGATGGTGACTCATGGCGAAGATTCCGACAGTATGATCGAATTTAACATAGAGAAAGGGCTGGGCTCCATTCATATCAGCCGGACCCGCAAGCATCTACAGATGCTGCAGCTGCTTCTAGTCTGCAAATGTTTGTATGGAGGAATCACGAGGTAGTGCATCTCTGTGAGATACAAGTGATGGGCTCTCCGCCTGCCTCCCTGAAATCAAACAACACCCTCCCTCTCACCAGCAGCACAGGCCCACTGGCCAATGCAGGCTATGTCAGCCACGGACCACTCAACACCCAACACCACGACCCCAGTGTCGATTGTTCGGATCTCTCGATGCCTGATGCCACACGACTGCACCGTCACCAGCTACAGCTGCCACAATGCGTGTGGGGACACATCTCACCATCATCCCAAGGACGCCACTCAATACCTCATGTTGTGTGGAGCTGATGGGTTCACCTCCACCACTGGTGCTCGCCTAGGTTGCAGCACGACACCGGTCTCCCCTCCAGCTGTAACTGGCACCTGATGTAGGGCCCAAACGATTACCACTTCTCGATCCATACATCGGATCAGAGTCTGCACCTGAAACCAGATGTGGGGCCATCGAAGAAGACTCAGCCAGTCCAACTCACAATATGTCAAGAAATACACTGCCTGGACTACGAGATTCAAGAGACACAAATCAGCCGTATCAACCTGAACCATTGGAATTGACTTCAACAACAAAGGTCCAGCCACCAATGGATCAACCACCACCTCCACCATCTCAGCAGCACACTGAGCCGATACACTTACCCAGTCAACTGTTCGAGACTACTTACTACCAAACTTATGTTAACCTGGAACAACCTCGATTCTTCTAAGACAAATCTCATAATTTTGGACAATCTAACGATGGAGGCTGACAATCGAGTTATAGCACTCTTTACGAAACGTGGGCATCACTCTGTTATTCATATAGTTCAGAATTTATTCTTGAAGTATAAGAGCCATCGCGACATGGCTCTTAACTTTCATTATCTAATACTATTCAGGAATCCTCATGACATGACGAGTATTAATATATTAGTGAGTCAAATATATCTTTGGAATAGCCACGCTCTGCAAGAAGCATATATTTAAGCTCCTGCCAAACTCCCATTCATATCTGTTTGTAGATTTATGACAGACAACACCCAAATATCTGCATCTGCGTGCCAATATATTGCCTGGAGAAATGTGTTCAACTTACTTAGTCAACAGCAGGAGTAGCAGTACAAATTGCAGATTTGTATTAGAGCTAATATGCACAGCAGCAACAGCTGCAGCGATCACATTAGAAGTAGTAAAAACTTTTATCTAGTGCAACACCTAAGGTGCGTAAAGCCATACTCGAGCACTGCGATCGCACAATAGTGGATATGATATTAGAATGTTGTTTAATTCCTATTCGAGGGAATATTAAGCTCATTATAAGTGGTTGGCCAAATATCGGCATCATATAGGGCTCCTTAGTCGCAATGGCAAGCAATTATATCGTGGATGCAAGGTTATCCAGACTGGCGGATTCTTACAGTTTCTACTACCAGTGGTGTTACCGATAATCTCGAAGCTTATCAGACAATAATAACTATGAACCACGTTCAGAAAATGGCCCCCACGCCACATAACCTGATAGAGACTCTAAACACTGGCTCTAAAATTAATCTACTAAATAGTGCTCACAGCATCCGTTCAGCGGTTAATCTGGATGATGAGATGCAAAAGATTAATTCGTGCATGGATTTATAGGCTAGAGACAAAGCCAACCTATGCTTCCAGACATTGTAAATTTTAGATTACATAGGGATTCATTGAATCTTGGTCAGAATAACTGCCTTTGCCAGTTAGGTAAATCTGTCATCTCTACAGAAACCGACGTTCAACCAGGTCAACTACCTCAACATCTACCTCATTCTCAACCTACACCTGACTACCCCTACACTACTTGCATAAACAAACCACAGAGCTCTGCCGAGAGAATAGTTAACTCATTAAATCAGGGTTATCACACTAGGTGAGCTGACTTGGTGGAGTTTTTAAGAGCAAGTCTGGACCTTTCAGTCAATGATGCTAACCGAGTGACTATAAATGGAGAGTACTACCCTAATAGTAATCATGTAGATTTGGTAACTACCACCGTAACATTAAGACGTCGTCAATACGGCCCTACCCCTATTAGAAATTTGATAGCCTAGCCCGCCTTTAGTAACCTGCTACACCATGTTAATAAACTATGCCACCTTGTAGTCGACAATACTGCATGGGACCAAATACAGAACCTCTCACCTGCCTTCGAAAGAGCCTAATTTTCATGACAGAGCAATGGTGGTATCGGTTTCAGATTACCTTCCGCCGCTTTGAGAAAAGCGGAGCAACCGTGGCTAGAATATGGGAGCGAGAAAAATAAATCAAGAACCGTACATGTCAGTCATAAAATAGATATCATAATGCTCAACATCCTGCAGCTTCTGGGGGCATCGATAAGCTACACCGTAGCTTTAATGGCCATATATCGTGAAAACATGTTCGAGAATGGTTAGCGATTCAACCAAGTTATTCCTTACACAGACCAAAATGCGTGATGATTGCTAGAGATTATATTAGACTCTCTAGCGTAGATCAATTATGGCAAAACCGTCTTAGCGACATGTCGATGCTAGCCAAAGGCACCGACAATACACATTATCTATACTACATTAGAGATGGTTTATCACAATTTTTATGGTTTCTACATTTAATGAATAAAATTGCGAAAACTGTTTCGGAATCGCTAGAAAGTTGTCTGAATATCGTAGATAGAAAGCCTGAATCTATTCAAAGTGATCATGGTGGCGAGTTTGTAAACGCTCCAGGGAAGCATGTATTAACATCTAAAAATATTCACCTTTATGCATCTCAGAACGGGCCTTATGTGGCAATCGTTGAATGAGTTCATAGAATAATAAAGACAAAAATATGGAGATATATGACATACAAGAATACGGAGAGATATATAGCCGTGCTGCCGAAGTTGGTGTATGCTTATAATATCTATATACACAGCAGTACAAATTGACACCAATACATTTGGATCGTAGCACAGTTATTGGCTTGGCATACTATCAGGTCCAGGTAGCGGTGCTGCATTGCAAAGCACAGAGAGTTAACTGTTGGGGATCAGGTCCGTGTAGCCGAACTAAAGTAACCATTTACCAAAAGGTTATAGACCTTTATGGGGTAAAGAAATCTTTGCGATTAACGCTAAGTTCCTGCACAGGTCAGGAGTAACTATAGGATTATAATGGTGAGCCTATAATCGGTACGCTTTACTCCAAAGGATTGCAGAAAATTTCTTTAAGAGATCCTGAACATTTGTATGGCATAGAAAGATGGATCAAACTCATAAGAATGGTAACAAATGAGAGACTTTACTCAAGTGGAAGGGTTACCCTAAAGCTTTTATCTCTTAGGTTAGCAAAGCAAAGCGTCAGCAAATTTAGTGCCAGATCCCGCTCGGCGTGGTGGTTAACATGTCTATGGCTAGTGATGAAATTCGTCAAGCGGACTATCATCGGTCAGTTTGTAGCAGTAAGGTTCCGCACGAAGAAATTATGTATTTGGCTCAGGTTATAATAATATACATTATAGGCATCATGTGTTTAATAAGTCTTCGTCTACAGAATTGAGTTAAAGGTGTGTCGAGTGCCTTAGCCTCGGGTTGTTTAGGTCATATATTACCAGCACCGAGTATTAAGATGGTTACACGCTAGCTTAATAGCAAATAGTCGGGAAATCATGGGGCAGTTTTACATAACGCTTCCGAGCAACAGTAGTGCCGCCTACTATCCCGATAATAAGATATCAGAGTTCAGATTGTTGGATTGTTGTCGTCTGTATTATATCGTAGAAGGTGGCTCACTATACCCATAGAAGGTAATATATTGCTAGAAGCTTATGAAGATGGAAGCGCAAATGAAGAGAAAAAGATCAAAAACGAAAATCGGGTTTCCTCAGAGAAAATTGGACCAGCCTACGAATTTGATACAGTGCACGGACCTATCAGTAAATGGAGCGAAGGATATGTGTGTATTAGGTGGAGCGAAGGCTGCACATGTTGGAGAGGGTCGCGAAACCCGCTACATCTATTTGAAATCTATAAAAAATCCCGTAAAGGTATTTATTACACTGTAATGAATATGATAGACCTTATAAACAAACATAAAGTCTGTAGAAGTAACATTAAACTTAACTATTATATGCACTGTGCAAAGCTCATGCCGTTAATGGTTAAAGACAACTTAGCTATCGAGTTTGATTGGTTAGTAGCGAGGTCATGGTCGAGAGAACATTTTAGGATCTTTGTTTAGACTGGATATTCATTTAGTTAAAAATGTGGATGTGCTTCTAAGTAACGCACCTTGTTGGCAGGGATAGATGTACCTAGCAAGGGTCTAGCAGGCAAGAATATAAAGTCAGTCCTTAAATCTAGAGCTTTAAGATGGGGAAGAGCGCTCATATCCCAGGCCATGGTGTTAGCATGGAGTTGCATTAGTGCCACTAATCCCTGACCGGCAAGAATTGACAAAAACGCTAAAAACTGCCGGTATTGATCCGTCGTGATAGTACATGTTCAGCGAGTAGACATTGCAGAAGAAACTGGCGAAAAATAAACCTATCGACATATTCAGCTAATCTACAAGATTAACGAAAATGGATGCCTGCCACTGTACAAAAACTGAATTGGATATCTTTAACGTAAAACCAGTAATGACTACTACTGAGCAAGCTCATTGACAAAGTTATCAAGCTATTACTATAGACTCCATAGAACTTTTTATGTCAGGAAGCGGGGACAAATACATAGATTTGTCCCGGAGCTAGGAGCTATCTTTACGTTAAGGCTAGCATAGTGCAAGTTGTATATGTGGCGGAGGTTGATATCGTGGTGGATAGCCACGTGGCACCCATTAGCTTATGCATAGCATCTCTATTCTCGCAAGTCAATGTATTTCTAAACGGTCAACGTGTATCCGACGCTAATAACAGCTACCCCTTTAGGACTTACTCCAAGGACAATAGTGACTCTCAGTTAACGTCATAGTTATGGGCTAGGAATACGGCAGAGTAGGATGTGCGCATGCGCATAGGAAACGATGTGGCATTAGCTCTTCTAGAATATTCTATCCGAGTAATGCCACCAAATCCTGACAGGACTCATGGGTAAAGAGACAAAATTAGAAGAAATCGGCGCATTTGAATACCATTAATTTTTTACCTTTCTCTGGCACGTAGCCTTATGCTAACGTGTCGACAGTTGATTGGATGAGGGAATCACGTGAGTAGGAAATGACGTAACGTAGACACATTTAGAACATCTTCTGATGCAATAATAAGCAAGATCACACTAGCCGGTGGTGGTGGGGGGGGGTATATAAGCGTCTGTGTAGATAGACTTGCTCTTTTCCTTCCCAGCTCAGGATATAGACTTTCAACTTAACGATGTAGGGATGGTATGTCACCACCATTGCCGGGCACAGGCTAATTCTTGTATGAGTTTTATTTCTCCTAATAACCAGTATCTAGTAATGCATCCATATACTGCCCACTTTCGATTTTCAGACCTACACTTTCTAGTACGTGCCGGACCAGGAACAGGTTGGTCTGTGGTCCTCTCTGTCGGCATTTCCCGCATGTGGGCTAGCTCAAACTTGTACCCTGTTTGATAAATAGCTTTGTGCGACGAGTACATCGACTTCCTTGCAAACTCGACTTCTGTATGTAACAATCGATTTGCCAACTAAAAATGGACTGACGTCGACGTGATGAACAACCCTGTGCGTGTGATGTGCGCACACACACACACAGGAAGCTGTCGTGGCGTTAACTGTTCTAGAATATTCTATCTGAGTATTGTCTACGATTCCTGACAGGACTCATGGGTAATGAGAAAAAATTAGTAGGAATCGTCGCATTGCATACAATTAACTTTTGACCTTTTCCAGGCACGTAGCTTTATGCTAACGTGTCGATAATTGATTGGACGAGGGAATGGTGTGGGTAGGAAATGATGAAACATGGACACTTCTAGAACAATGGCTGATGCAATAATAAGCAAGATTACACCAGCCAGGAGCCATATAGGCGACTGTCTAGACAGACTCGCTCTCTTCCTTCCAGGTTCACGTACGTAGATGTTCAACTTAATGGTGTAGTGATGGCATGTTACCATCATCGGCGAGAACAGTCTACTTGCTGTATGAGTTAATGTACCGTTAGCTGTGGCGATCATGCCTACCATTATAGTGTATAAAGTATCCTAGCTCTGGCAATTTTGCCCATAATCATGCTATTTAATCATGTATATACGTTTGATAAAAGATACATAACCTAGTGCAGTAGTTCACTTACATGGGTATTAGTCAGATAATTTAGACAGACTCAGAAGTTATTGCAAATATTATTCAATCACATCTCACGAGGAAGGCAATCCATCTTCCCCTCTGTCTGTTACCATAGGCGCAATTACACACAAGCTCATCCCCGGTGACGCTCGAACAACCAACACTCTGACACCATGGGAATAGATTTATGCTCTGACGAATTTGTGGCGTCAGTGAGGACCCGAAAGTCTTCAATGTTGAAACCAGGCCTGGATTGGGTACGTGAGTGAAAAAATCAATCTAGATCTGAAAAAATATAATGACTGCATTCCCCTTTGGCGTTTCCAGAGAAGAAAATTATTGTTATGTCAAGGAAAGCAACATCCAATGTTTAACAGTACCATGCAGATGTCGCCTGATGCGAAAACTCTATAAGTTTGTATGCTTTCTTTATCAGTTATCCATATTTTATGAACCTTAAAAGGTACAAGTGAAAATATGTGTTTGCTCGCATGACAAATAAATTAAATATGTAAAATAATTACACTGAAACTTAAATACATCTGATTTGGCTCCAAAATTCCTATAAAATTATTAGGTTACAATTCAAAATCTATAAGTATTTTCTTTCTGAGATGAAACAATAACAATCCATACACTCACACCCACACGCTCACACTATCTAGGTGATCCGAACATGTTTTGTACCAAATAACTTCCACATCATCAACTATAAACAGATATACTATATATATTAACATCCATGTGAAAAGCGGATGGCGTTTCTGTGTCTTCCCTTGAAAATGTTTGAAAAATATATGTTCAGAGAAGCAACGTACTAGAGTCTGAGTAAGAAGGGATACATTATCTGTTATGCACACATTTTATTGCAACATATTTGTGGGAGCACAGGCTCCCCCAGCCACCTTTTGCACAATGCTGCTGCGCAGTATGTGTTAGTTAGCGATTACACTTTACGTTAGCATCGTTATTTTCCTTTCAATGCCTTTAAGATTTCACGATATTCTATTAGGCGGTATAACCCATAACACTTTCAATCCTGAAATGGTCAACCCAAAATACAGATGTATCTCAAAGTAAGAGCAACCATACAGAACAGCTATTGAACAACTTGTTATTTGATTTCAGGTTGTAGGCTGTTTGACAGTATGGTAGCATAGTCACATTATGGTCCAAATTTGCAACACATTAAATCTACACTACATTTTGCCATATATGGGATGTTGAAGCTATGTGACTACCTATGGATCACCAACACGATATCACAGTCTACAAATTATTTCTTCAATCGCATGTCATTGTCATACATCTATGACTGTTAAGTGCTATATTGTGACTCTTTCACAGTTCTGTGGCAGCAAAATGTCGATTAAAACCCCCACTTTCGTTTATATTCCGTGAAACGAGTTGTGTTGGTAATCGCATATCTAACTGTGAGCCTAGATTTTGTTTATGTATGGTATTCATGGGTGTGGTCTGTCAAGCAAGTGTATCCTCATTGACTAACTGATGTCGATTACATCAGCTGGGGACACAATTGAGGGATCCATTTCTAGCTATGTCCGCCCATACCAAGCTAAGCTGAGTAAGCTCCGCACACGTTTAGCATGTGTTGGGATTGGTTTATATACGTTGGACCCTGAACTCTCCGAATCACATGTTCTACGTAATCACACATGTCTATGTAATCACATTGACTGTGTGCTGTTGCTGCCATAACAACATATAGGCAGCAACATCGTCCAATCAAATTAGTTTTAAAATATTCAACATGTTTAATAAATAGTAAGACATATAATTCGTATTCTTGAGGGAGTTTTAAATGTTCATGATGGAACTAGATACACCATTCATTACGTATGTTGATTATGACGTCAGCCTACATATGACGTAATTGATTATGACGTCGTATACTTGAGTGACAGATTAACTCCTTACATAAGATGGTATAGTCAAGCCACGTCACATATCGGAGATCTGTCGGAGTAAGGCCAGTAGCGGATTATGATAATGACAGGTTGGTTGGGGGGGGGGGGGCGCGGGGGCGGCTCATTTGGCCCGGCCAGATCTCTTGAACCGCCCTCCAATTGTTTCTATCAAAAAACATTGAAAGAATAATGTTTTATACAGTTTATCTTTTTACAAACGAAATAAGCTGCATAGACATGCTGACCAGGGTGCTATTTTAGTTTGCAAAGAGAGGAGTGCATAACAGGATATGGTACAAACTTGGTAATTTGTTCTGTTCTATAAAAATAGAATAATTTAACAGACTGATGGCCCAGTGTTAGCTTTGGAAACGCAGATGTCATCCGAGATCACTTAGACTTCAAAATTTTCTGAGGGAGGCACCGGGATCTCCAATCTGATTTGGCTTTCGTGCTCACGAAGCCCCAAAGTATTTTGTATTCCCAGCTCTGGAAAGGCGTAATACGTCACTGAGTAAAATGGGAAAGTTGGACATGTATAGGCAATACACTTATGGACAATATTAATAGTGGCATGCAATAGATTTCTTTATGAATTTCATATTGTGACAGTCACCATGCCAAATTCATCTAAACCGTACACGTAACGCGGCGTGGGCAGGTGGAGCCGTTTATGCGGTGCTAGCATTGTACAGTTTCTATACGAAATGTGTCCTGTTCACACGTTTTAATGTAGACACTACTACACGACCACCACCACCACCACCACCACCACCACCACCACCACCACCACCCGACCACCCCACACCACCCACTCACCCACTCACCAATCCACCAACCTACCACCGCCACCACCGCCGCCACCACCACTACCACCACCATTACCACTACCACTACCACTACCACTACCACTACCACAACGAACAACAACAACAACAACAACAATAACAACAACAACACTAACACGACCACCACCACCACCACCACCACCACCACCACCACCACCACCACCACCACCACCACCACCACCACCACCACCACCACCACCATCCACTCACCAACTCACCCATCCACTCACCTACCACCACCACCACCACCACCACCACCACCACCACCACTACCACCACCACTACCACCACCACTACCACAACCACCACCACCAACAACAACAACAACAACAACAACAACAACAACAACAAAAACAACAGCACCACCACCATCCACTCACCCACTCACCCACTCACCCACCCACCCACCCACCTACCACCACCACTACCACCACCACCAACAACGGCAGCAACAACAACAACAACAACAACAACAACAACAACAACAACAATAACATCACGACCACCACCACCACCATCACCACCAGCACCACCACCACCGTTGCCGTCACCACCACCACCACCACCATCACCACTACCACCACCACCACCCATACCACCACCACCGTCACCACCATGTTCCTGAAATATTCTGATAGATGACATAGAATTTCAATCCCAAGCACTATTGACACTCAACTCAAGCTCATAACACTGGTTTCCAAGACCGTAATAGTGGATAAATACATTCCTGCCATAGAGGAATTGTTTTAGATCATCTTGCTCTAGTACAAATTCCAGGAATAGAGTAAATCGCACATAAAATCTGGCCTATTTTAAATAAGGCTCACGGCATGCCGATCGATAGTGCGGTGCGTGGTGCGGCACACACGTATGCAACAATTACCATCAAGTCATGACGTCGGTACATGTTGAATCCGTCCACGCACCCAGTTCTAGTTATGACAGGTATGTGAGTCACTACCGCCTCACATCTTCCTTCAAAATTTCCACCCAGGTGTGCACATTTCTGACATTGACTATACGCTTCAATTATTACTCTGGGATATCGTTTTGAGTCCCTATTAATCACATATCTCCAAGGGCATTGGGCCCGTTGTTCAACACCCATCCATAGGGTTTCTCCACTTTGCCGAAAACAATTTAATCCTATTTCTAAACCACTAGTCAGATAATTATCATCTAAAGAAATTGACCGAGTGGACATAAGAATTCGTAGACGTTTACTATTAAGATCACGCCTGGAATTAGCGGTACCGTCATCAATAATATTAGCTGACCAAAGGGTCTTGCTATTGGTTGAAGGCAGTCGGGTTAGCAACGGACCTCGTCCAATGAGATGCGACCTAGAATAACGAAATAGATGTATTCCTGGCGGGTCCTGACATCTTTGAGCATCCATGACCCACTGATCCCAACATGTCCAGAGCAGGAACAGGGACCAGGCGCGATAAACCTGTATCGATAGAAGCACAGAATACATCTATGAAATAACACACTTTACGCAAAGCCTACATAAAGTTAAATTAAAATGTATTTCAAATCGTCTAACTTAGGTTGTATTATCATTAGAGACTTCACCGGCGTAACGCAATACTGAGGTATGGCGTTATTCCCTATTAACTCTCCAGAAAGAACACGGTCTTAGAGATTAGACAATTGTTTCTTTACACAACTGTTACAAGATTTTATGACCATCATCACCATCATCGGTACCACCATATAATATTATGTATCGTGTCTTCATTGTTTGAATATTCGGGAGGCTTGAACGAGTTCTTCAAGAGATGACAATAGTATTGTTCAACAAACGAAAAAACTGTTTAAGGCTATTATAATATGTGAGTACGGTATTGCCTCAGGTATTTATAACCCTAACTCTAGTGGCGAAACAATATTATAGCCAGATCATTTTAGTCTTAATTCATCTGTTCAGCGACTGTATTTTTATCACAGTGATCGTCATCAATTTATGTGCATAAAGTGATTACGATCGATGGGACCGAATAGGCAATCTTTCAAGGAAGCTGTCGGTCTATCGCGTGAGGTGTCATTGTTGCAAAGTCAATGTGATACCGGTAAGGATATATTTCTGGGAATTTTCCCATCGTACATGTAGCTTTTGCTCGTGACAAACTGATATGTAGGGGTCAATATATGAGATCTCACCAATGGATGAACCCAGTTTTAGCTATACCCGCCCATCTATAGCCAAGCTCCGTCCACGCTTTGCTCGTGTTGGGATCTATCGAACGATGAACTCTCTGGATCTCATTTACAGAAAACTATACAGGTAAACTGTTAAATATGGTGAAACTATTCAAATTAGTTTCAAAATATTCAACAAAATGGTTATCAAATAGTAAAGGCACACAATCTGGTTGGGGGGGGGGGGTGCGCGTTGCTATTAAGCGTTTATGGCGGACTAGAGCCTATGTCATTCATGATGTAATTGATTGTGATGTCAACCTACATGTGATGTAATTCATTATGACGCCATATATTTGACTGGCAGATTGGATTCCTCTATTGTCGCGAGCGACGAATCTAATAATCCATGAGCTACTGGGGTGTTTAATCACCCGAAAGAGGCCAAACAAACTCATGCTGTTTTTAGATATCCCAATATATGTAATATATGAAATGAGTATTCTTAGTTGCTGAATATATTCAGATTTTTTTTTTAATTGGATGATTTCAAAGGTACCTTGATATTTGCCGTACCTGACAAATTAAGGGCTAGGGAAATTCAAAGTCACATCTCTTATTTATACACCCAGCCTTACCCCAGACCCATCATATTAAAGGTAATGAAGTCCTCCTTCAGCTGATACCAAGCAAAGAACCCAAGTTTTTTGTATTGTGTAGATTATTTTAAATAACAGACGGGACGGGGTAATTTTCGAAAATGTTATTCAAAGTAAATGTTTTCTTAAATCAGTTTACCTTCTAATTAAAAAATAATGTTTCTAATTCCACTATTCCAGTCATTACATAATTTCAATGCATTATATATTGCAACTAGACACTCTCTAAAGTAATTTTCTTTTTCAGATGTAGAAGCCCGGTCATAAATGGCGCAACAGCAAGAAAAGGGACTCAAGTGCATTCTGCATGTTGGAGGCAAAACTTCTGATCCAGTCGTGCCGTTCACTGATGAGCACTGACAATCTGTAAAAGATGCTTCAGAAAAAAGCCAAGTCAAATGGAAATCATCAAAGTATAAAGGTTTATGAGGCAATCTTCCTAGTGATTATTCAGATCATGATGGGTTGCTCCCAAAATTTTACTACAACTTTACCGCTATTTCTAGTGATGCAGATAAGCACGTGGACACTGAGCAATCCTCTGTCAGATCACTGTTACGTTCTGAAGTGGAAGCAATGACAAGTGGATATTCGGTGATATTTCAAAATAAATGCCTGTTTTGTGAAAAAGAGAAAAAAGGAACTAAACTGGAATCCCTCGGACTGTGTGAAAGTAATAGCATACACATTGCTGCGAGAAAACTAAATGACTGGGTACTGTTGACAAAAATAAGTGACATAGATTTTTGTTGCCAAGGAAGTTAAGCATCACCACAGTTGTAGACGAGCCACAGCAGCTTATGACGCTTCTCGCACAATTCATAGCAAGGTATTTTCTCAGATTGCAGATTACGTTCAGTCATTCATCACTGATGGACAACAGCCAGAAATGTTGATATCTGTTCATCAGCGCTATCCTTGCCAGTCTTGCAGCCCATAGTAGCATTGATTCTTCCTATGCTGCTAACCGGCAATGCAAATCCAGTACCTGGAGTCACCGAAGTGTGACAATGTATTCATCTGTTTTGGCCCCTTTGACATCGAACTGGCTTTCTTCGGTGCTATTGGTCGCATTCTTGCAGAGTCTTGATGCCCTCACATTCTGGTACATAATTGTGTTCTAGCTGATGGGCCACTGAATGATTTCCTTTCGGGGACACATTTTAATCGGTGCAAGCGCATCCCCAACCATTTGCTAGCACTTGCATTTAGCACACGTCATATGGACAGGTTTCTTCAGGACTATGGAGCGATTTCCCAGGACTTGGCAGTTGCCTTATCAGAATTACATGAAGACACCAAGCTGGCTGCTTTGGGGGGGGGGGGGGGGGCTACTGAGCAGAGAAAGGCCTATCACGAATTCTTCACAAAATATGACGAATTCTGTGAAAGAAACAGATCTGCTGACCATAGAAGCACAGCAAGGTTTTGGATGGCGTATATAGATCTTGTTGATCTCTACCTCTTCAGTCGGTCCTACAGAACAAACGATGTGGACCTTTTTACTCACACACTTGACATTATGTGTCCTATATCCTTTACCACCAACAGACAGGACTATGCCAGGTGGATGACACGGTACTATCTCAGCATGGACAGTTCACATCCAGGAGTACGGGAGGTGTTTCAGAGTGGAGCCTTATCTATATGGCGGACTGATCAGAACTTGTCAAGACGTCCTGTAGACCTCAGTCTTGAGCAGACAGTGAATGCTGATGTGGCATCTCGACTCACAGGCATAACAGCATTCAACAAGTCGGTCTCTGCAAGGAAGCGGTGGATGATAACGAGGACACAAAGACGTACCATCATTGGACATTTATTGTCAAATGTTGGCCAAGTAAAGCCAAGTGAAGCTCACAAAGAAATCGAACCTGCCAGAGTAAGAAGAGACAATGAATATCTCAGGAAGTTGACAACAGACATTCGTGACACAATGGATCCATTTGGTGAGAATGCTGCAGATGAAAACCTTTATTGCATTTCCAAGGGGTCGGGTGATGCCTACAGATGTTACACAAAATGTGTTTCCAATGGAGAAAAATGGTTCAACAAATCAGGGATAGCTGCTATGCAAACCCATCACGTTTTGAGCAGCCTATACCCAAACACACGACAAAGACCTTTGCTTCACCAGAAGTAACAACAAAGTTGAAAGTCAGTGACAAGAAGATCCTTCAACTCAAAGAGACACGTGATATTTTCAGGCGTCTCCTCTTCCTTGGCACAGAAAAACAGGTGAATCTGTTGATGGTCTCCAGCTACCCCTTAACTCATGTCCCTTTGTCGCTTGCACAACTTGACGGCACCATGAATAAGACAGACACATCAAACCTGATGCAAGCTAAACCTGATGCAAGCTTTAGAGGGTAGGGTGAGCAGTAACACACCACAACCACGGCCACAATATGTATATATCCAAGATGCGATGTTTCTGAACCAAGGATTGGTGGACGTGCCAGAGACATTTGGAGGGATTGCCAAAGTCATTCTGAGAAAGCTGAGTAAAGTTGGTGATGATGTGCATTTTATCTGTGACAGATTCCCAGAGAAATCGATTAAGGGAGCAGAAAGAGCAAACCGTGCACTGCAGGGAACTGTGCCATCATCAGATTTCAGAGTAACTGGCCCAGACCAAATACGCCCAAAAGACTTCCACTCGCTTCTTAGGTCAAGTGTTTTCAAGACGGCTTTCTTTCAGATAGCAAATGTAGGGATGGATGCATGTGCTGATGGTAATAACACCAGGAGATACACCGATGTGACATCTCTGTCGAAGCATCTTAGCAAAGACCTATGCAGTGCGCTTCCTTGTCTGCATGCCTTTACAGGCTGTGATTATACGTTCGGCTACCTACGAAAAGGAAAAGTACGTCCATTACAGCTAATGGAACGATCTGTACAATTTACCAGTGCTTTTTGCTGCACTTGGAAAATCACCTTTTCTCATGTCCTGCTACCAGGACATGCTAGAAGCTTATGTCTGCACACTTTATGGGAAACAGAATATGCAGAAAACAGCTGATGTTCGCTATGCCATCTTCAGGATCAAGTATGCCCCGACAAGCCAAGACAGACCATTAACAAAGATCAAAGTTGTTGATGCCAGTGTTCTACCGCCTTATGGACCTGTGCGTAAACAGAAGATCAAGCGAGCTAACGATGTGGCACATATTTGGAAGCATGTAGATGAGCCATCAATTCTGGAGCTAGATCCTTGCAAATACGGCTGGTGTTATGTTGTGTTGGTGAGTGATACCATATGTTCATAGTGAACTGGTTTGACGGCCATCAGGTTCCATCTGACATTAGTGACATCATTGATCCAGAGACATTCACAGAAGAAGGGATGAAGACTGTAATGATTAACTGCTTATTGTCTCTTCTGATGATGAGGCTGATGTAGATTCCGACAGTGACATTTAAACTAGCCGAAAATGAGCGAACACCTTTAAAGCCCGCTAAGGATGGGCATGAACTGGTTGCAAAATGATGCGTTAAGAACTATATTGTTGACCTCTGGAATCAAAACCTGGTATTAGTTGAAAGAAGCCCTCATTACCTTTAATATGATGGATCTTGGGTAAGGCTGGGTGTATAAATAAGAGAGGGATGTGACTTTAAATTTCCCCTACCCCTGATTTGTCAGGTCCGTCAAATATCAACCTTTGAAATCATCCAATTAAAAAGAATTTGGAATATATTCAGCAACTAAGAACACTCCTTTCATATACTACACATATGGGCTATCAGTTTGTTTGGCCTCTTTCGGGTGATTAAACACCCCAGTAGCTCTTGGACTATACGTATCCAGGTATGTCAATTCTGATGGCTATACAATGATAACGTAGGTTATTGGGCCAGTACTGAACCAATATCGGGCACATAGAACCCGGTACTGGATCATTACCGGATCCAGTAACTGGCGTTATCAGAGTAAATATTTATACAGATATGTTACCAAATTGGTCAGTTCTGTGGTGGTCAGGTGGGAAGGAGAGCACTGGCTGACACAACTGATGTATGAAGATGCCAAGATGTAAGCAATATTATAGTAAACCCTCATATATAAAATGCAAGACGAAATGGGATACATACAGGCCCATACCAAATTCGGATATAGGAAAATCGAACCCTATATATAAATACACTGACCAACATGACAGAAATGAGTGATACCTTGAATGCACATATATAAAACCACCACGACCAAAGTAAATTTCGAGACCGGAATAAATGAAAGCGTTCCTCATAATATGATACTTATGATGAGTAACTCGTATCATCCGTGTACAGTAGTAGAGTGGCCAGCCTCCATGGGACGGTTAAGTCAGGCAGGAAACTACAGAGGCATTGCTCGCAAAGTTATGTGCGTAAGCTTATGAGATGCATAATAAACAGCCAACGACCGCATTGCATTCCTTGACCTGGCTATGCAAACACGAAAAAGCATCACCACTATGTGTCGCATAGTCAACGAAGATAGTCCAAATGCTGAAAAGGCCAAAGAGAATCCATCAATATTAGATTCCTTCTATGCAGACCTGAGTTACGGCATTACTATTTCAGCCAGATGGCAACAGTTCGTGTGTGGCGATTTCAACTCCAAGTTGAGTAAACCCAGCAATACGGACGAGAATTCAGGACTTTGATTATGCATGTATCATATTGAGAGGGCACACGTAACAGCAATTGAGATGCACTTGTAGCATTCCTTAATTCCAATAACATATTTGCCACAAATATGGCTTTCAAACACCCATGTCGTGACCAGACAACATGGACAGGGCACATTGCTAATCGTAAGGTCCCGACAGACTCTAACGCTACAACAACAGTCTTCAGCCAAATAGACTTCATACTATGTAAAACTAAAGCAATGCCCTTACTTCGGGATGCTCGTTCCAATGGTGGTGCATACCTCAATTCTGACCACATGCCCGTCGTTACTCGCCTTGAAATGAGCGATCTCTACCTAATGTACAAAAGACATACCAGGCAAGAGGGTAGAGTCACTTACAACCTACCTCAGCTCATCAGCGACACTGGCACACACATGCTATACAAAAAGTCCCTCTGGGAGCAAATAGCTAACATCGGCGTTAGCCCCGATCCAAACGAAGCCCTAAACAAAATATTTAAATGTATGAAATCATCATCTGCCACGGCACAATTAGAAATCCCAAAACTACAACCAATCTATGTATACTGATAACCCTGTAGTAATAAAAGTATAAGCAGAGCAGAAAGCATTATGGCAGCTCATCTCTCAAAGTGGGCAAAGTGAAGACACCACAGAGCTATGCATGGAAATCAATAACATTCTGTGCCACATCCTTGCACGCTTAAAAGATCTTGCTATACAACCAGCCCTAAGAATTACTGGCTACACACAACCACTCCCTGAACACAACTCTGAAGGACACGTTACCGGAACTTACCATGGCAAAGCGGACACAATTCGAGAATGGTTCAAAGAACAGTTCTGAGCACGATGATGAGCCCTTGAACCCGTTGTCATGTGACGCCAGATCCTTACTAAAACCCATTGAAACAGCAGAAGCTGAGAAGGCAATCAAAGCCATTAAAAATGAACGTGCTTCCCGACATGATGGCATGAGCAACGAACCATTCAAATACGGAAGCAATGTTACCTCAACACCGTACACGCACCAAATCAATTCACCCTTTATGCACCATCGATGTTGTAGGCTAAATGATCCTTGTCGCGTTACCAAAGCCGAAGAACCATCCCCAAGGCAATCTGCGGCCAATTGTGCTCTTCAAGAACATATCCAATGTTTTTCTCTGCCGAACCCGAGACAAGATCGATGACGTCACTTGATCATGCCAAAGTTGTTTTAAACGTGAACGCAACTGTGCAGACATCGTATAGGTATATGCGTGTGCCAGTAGTCGTGTGCGAGTACTGAGATTTCCATAAAAAGCCATTGACATGTCACGAGCCTTCGACACAGTTAACCTCTCAAAGATCCGTGATGTACTGCAGCAGGCCAGTTGCAAGGAAGGTGAGCTGCGACTAGTGAGACAACTGCTTACAGACACCACGCTGAGAGTACGGGTCAAGACAGTAATGTCTGCAGAGTTTGAGACATCAATCAGCTCCGCACAGGGGATGGACTGCAGCCACACTAGCCTTTGCTACCGAATGCTTTTAACTCGCTACCATGCTGCTGCATTGAAATCTGTGCAAGAAAATTCCAGAATACCAAAACCACCAGTGTCCATACATGGTATGCCACTAGAGATGGAATATGCCGACGATGTGGACAGCATAGACGAGGAAAAGAAACCGCTTGACGAACTACTCCCTATAGCTGCAAGCAAGCTAAAAATTGAGAATCTTTTATGAATGAATCGAAAACAGAGTTCACCCACATAAACACATCGACAAAGCAGGAAGCTAAAGAAAACGACGATCCACTTCGTGGCGGGAACCAGGGAGGAAAACTAAAATCCTGGTATCACTGCCTTGCAGTACTGTACTGCTGACATCGCTGCACGCTGCCTCATGGTGAACGCAGCTTTCAAGTCCTTCTTGAAGCAACAGATTGACAAAAAGTCTACGTTTATACAGCGCAACCTGCGTATCGCGGATGTTGTATAACTGTAACAGATGGACAGCTCCAAAGTCAGCTCTAGATATATTTGATACCTGCCACCGCAAACACCTTTACACATTCACTGGAGACCGAAGGCCAGACAGCATACTTTCCAACGATTCCCTATACAAAATGTGTAATACCTCGCCGCTGTCCGTGAAAGTCGCCCAGCAAAGATGGCCCGTGTTTGGCCATGTCCTAAGGAGGTCAGAACACACACCAGCACATGGAGTCTTTGAATTCGCGTACATGGAGCCAGCAAATATAAAGCCAGGAGAGGACGTCATTGCATAAATCTGGTAAGCGTGCTGTGAGGTGACCTTAAGCAGACAGAACTCGGTACACTCAAATCAAGAATGGATTTGAGGAAACCAAAGATTTTGTCTGAGGACGAGACATAGTGGTAAGTGGTAAAAAACGAAGAAGGGCTGATTGCAGCTGTATGCTGTTTTTACTACTACAGCCGCAAAATACAGTAATCATACATACATAATAAACACAAATATGCTTGGGAGAAGAGTATGAAACCAACAAGGACAGGCTAATGTACTATGTGCAGAACAGCAACTGATCAGAAGGCACTGATTACAAAGAGCTTAAAGATGTAGACACAGCCTAAAACAGAGCGAGGTGGTAGTTACGTGGATATGGAAAAATGTATTGACCATGTGTGGAAAGATGAACTATTGCTGAAGTTTCGCCAAAGTAGTGTTGATAGTCACATGCTTAGATGGCTTGATTACATAATTAACTGAAAGTCCTATCTAAAAGCAAAGAATAGAAAATCCATCCTACGACTACCTGTAAGACAGATGTTCATGATCAACATACATAATCCATAAATGACAGACTTAACGAAGATTCTACCACACAGTGCACACGCCGCGATGGAAGCACATGACACGGCACTTTGATGCGCAGCTATACAACAGATACAATGAACGTTAGATTACATTACAACTTGCTAACTGGGCATATTGGACGTATTGACCAGGGACTGGCTGATTACGAGAAATGTGACAACCATCTTCAGCATACTTATCTAACTATGTGCATATTGAACAATGGAGCTTGTGCTTATGTGCGTTTCTATTAAATTTGTTAGTTTTGCCAATAGCGATTAAATACAGATAACAAGAACTGGCTGGTCCAAGCACAGCTGTGCTGTGCTCTGCGCTAAACTCTTCTCATCTGGGAGTACAAGTTTTACAATAGTTTTTACACGCCAGCATATTTTACCAGAAAGTTATCTGCCAACATTACTTGGCATTCTAAATATGGAATCACAGTATATTTGTAGAACGGTTGCATGCAGCAAACTGCACGCGCAAATTGCAGAGGACATTCACAGCGCAGAACCAGACTCCTTGATTTCTGACAGATGTCTTAGCCGCAGCGCTTACTACAGAAATAGGATCACTCACATAGTCTCAAACAATGGATGAGCGAGAGGATATCAAAGTCATCGGGTAGTTTGTCAAGAACACTCACACAACATGATAAGACAGTGCAAACGAGAGTAAACACTGCACACATATAATGGTGAAAGCCTCTTTTAGCAAGGCCGCGCCCGTCTCTAGCTAAGCTCAAGTTTCAAAATTTCAAATCGATTCCATGTGCCGTCCTAGAAATGAGCTGGGCATAGCTAGAACCTAGCTGGCCATAGCTGGAAATGATTGGGCATAGCTAGAAATGAGCTGGGCATAGCTAGAAATACGATGGACATAGCTAGTAATGAGCTGGCAATAGCTAGAAATGAGCGGGGCATAGTTAGAAATGAGCTGGACATAGCTAGAAATGAGCTGGGAATAGCTAGAAATGAGCAGGCCATAGCTAGAAATAAGCGGGACATAGCTAGAAATGAACTGGTCATAGCTAGAAATGAGCTAGGCATAGCTAGAAATGAGTTGGGCATAACCAGAAATGGATCCCGGAATTAGATGTAAGAGAAGTTGGGACCACAATTAGACATGAGAGAAGGTGGGCCCGTAATTAGACATGAGAGAAGGTGGCCCCCCGCAGTTAGATATGAGCTGGGGCCTGCCTAACGGACATAGTGTATCGGAATAGGCAGACAGAGGTTAATAGTAGGTTAATATAGGAATCCAGTTTAGCCAGGTCCCGCCTATCTCTAGCTAAGCTCCACCCACGGTTGGTCGGGTTGGGATCAATCGATCCCTGCACTCTGAATCTCAATTTCCAGAAAACATATACAGGTAACCTGTTGAATATTTTGAAACTAACTAGTGCTGTTGTTGCCTATGGCACCAACAGTACCAAGTCAAATTAGTTTTAAAATATTCAACATAATCTTTATTAAACTGGTAAAGAGATATAATTCGTACAACTTGACGGACTATTTAGCATTTAAGACGGACTACCTCGCGCCATTCATGACGTAATTGATTATGACGACAGCCTACATGCGACATAGTTGATTATGACGTCATATGGTTGACTGAGAAATTTAATTCATCAATTGGCTTGAACGCAAAATTCATACTGTAAAATAGTAGCAATGAGCAATAAAATAAATGAATTATATCAACAGCTATTGAACGTAGGAAACATACAGGAGATCGCTGTACAATGGAGTCTATCTAGATCACTGCAGCTTGCAATAAATGAGATCGCTCTGTCAATGATTGTATGAGGAGAACGTAGCACAAATAGAACATGCGATTGATTATTCGACTACCTTGCATAAATATTGATCAATCCGCTGACCACACATTATATATGGACGTTATAAACAATCTTAACTGTGTAATCTGTTGACCACACAGTACGGACATTGTAAATAGGCTTGACCCCCATACTTACTGTTTTGCAATAGAGGGATCATTTCTAGCTATGACACACCCATTTCTAGCTAAGGGCCGCACACTCTGTACGCGTGCTGGAATTTATTTGACACTTTGAAAATATAATTTTTAGACTCTAAATTTCAAGGTAACACAGGTAAGCTGTTGCATATTTTGAAAGTAATTTGACTGTAGACAGTCAAATTACTTTCAAAATATTCAACAGAATGCTTGCTAAATTATAAATTCATAAAATATACATTGCAATTCAGATACTTTCGTTCCCCCTTCGTGACGGAGCGGCTTGATTGTAATTGCGATGTCCGCTAACTGGTCACGCCATTGATTGTGACGCTAAGAACTTGAATGAAAGATCAGATTCCTATATTGGCAGACAGAAGATGGATAAAGATGCGCTTATTAACACATTGCCATTTTAATGAGCATCTAGAGGACAACTGACACATTTTCGATACATTTGTGCAATGAGGTCCATGTCTAGATGTTAAATTATAAGAGCCTTTAACATTCACTTTCCTAACAAACTTGGTCCTCACACCACTGATCACGGATTTAGCACTAACCATACGCAAAGACGAACCGTTAACGTTTTCAACGAACGTAAGGGCCTACACATACACTCAAGAATGGCGTCAGGTGCATGAACTTTGAACACTGCAATATAACGTAGGCTTATTTTATGTGGCTATATATTATGATGTGCCCAATTAAGTAGACCGTTCTAAACACATTAATTAAACGTAACCCTCGCCGCATCATAATCCAAATGGAAGAATGCTTACCAGATTCATTCTGCGCTTTAGTCGATCTCAGGAAGATCCTGGTGATCCAACAAGATTCGGGTCACGTGCATTTACAAACATGAACAGCACCGGAGTTCACTATGCACTATCTTATGAGTAACGCAATGCTTTCCATCTAACTCAATTTGAAGGATCAACGTAGGCAAATTGATTTCTTATATTATTAGCGGCATGCTTTTAAGAACAATATCAGCTACGAGGCACCCACAAACAATATGCGAAACATCCATACACGAATTTGAAAATCGTTCCTATATGGAACAGTCAATAACAATTATAGTCAAAAGCGAACAACATATGGGACCTAGTGTAAACGACATTACTCAGACATTGCACTACATCAGTCATGCTTTTACCGCTTAATTGATGATCAGATATTGAAGCCAGCCGTGGCTCAGCGTTACCTAGAGGATACGAGCTGACTCGAGTGGACGTAATAAATATCAGAAATAACAATGATATATATGACAATTTTTGGGAATCTTCTTCTAACACGATTTTCTCATAATTTCATTGGTCAATTATTTTCACTAATATTGATTTACCAATGAAAACTGGGACAAAACACTTCTCAGAGTAGGGAAGAAAACAAATGTAATGAACCCGTAGATATGAACCGATGCAATTAGTGTTATTATAGGAGTCACCCGCGTTATCCAAAATGTCACAAAACTGAGTGGCCACAAATGGGCATGTGGGCGGTTTTCGTGGACGATGTGGTGCACTAATATAGCTACAAACAATGCATAGCCGCATTCCTGATGATTTGGTCATTAGGTTGGTAACATAGGACATTGCAATTTGCCATGATTGGTCACCCATCACCACTTATGCAGTTGTTTGGATAGCTTCATATTCATGCTTTGGTAAGTAATTTCTCGCTTTTGTGGACTTTTTACTGGCCTCTTGATTACCATTCAACATGTGTGGGTGATAATAGCCCGTTTCTGTCACTCAAAATACTGAATATTTTACGAACTGACCAGATACAAGTCATACAGCGCCGTCCAGTCAGTTAGTTTCAAATTACTACATCAGTATCATCATTATCATTGCTATGAAATGGAGGGATCCGATCTGTCACTCAAGCATCTTAGGTTATAATAACACATTTTACACGTTGGTTGACGTGGCAATGATACAATCCAAATAACGTAGGCCTATGCTTCATGAAAATCGAAAAAGAACGACACGGCGTGCACGAATTATATGCTTGGTGAACATACAATTTAATAAATATTCTGTTGAATAGATTCTGGAAATTCAGGTTTCAAAGCTCCAAATCGATTTCAACACGTGTAAAATGTGTTCTGAGCTTAGCTAAAAATGGGCGCGGAATAGCTAGAAATGGGCGCGGAATAGCTAGAAATGGGCGCGGAATAGCTAGAAATGGGCGCGGAATAGCTAGAAATGGGCGCGGAATAGCTAGAAATGGCCGGGGAATAAATAGAAATAAGTGGGAATAGTTGGGAATTGGCGGTGCTTAGCTAGAAATGGGCGGTGCTTAGCTACAAATGAATCCCTTATTGCGATAGTGGCATCTTTTGGAGGAAAGAGTTCATAATGGAGGACTCTATCAGTCAAGTATATGACGTCATAATCAAATACGTCGCAGGCTGACGGCACAATTAAAATACACTAGGAAGGGCGTATCTGAGTCTGTCAGGAACCTTTAAAAGTCCGTCAGCTGTACGAATTGTGTCTTTATTATTTAATAAGCATTCTGTTGAAGATTTTGCTATGTCAGCAACAGGAGCAGGTCTAATTAGTTCAAAATATTCAACAGCTTACCTGTATAGTTTTCTGGAAATTGAGATTCAGGGTGTTCAGGGTTCGATCGATCCCAACACGAGCAAAGCGTGGACGGAGCTTAGCTAGAGATGAATGGGGCATAGCTAAACTGGATCATCCATTAGCCATTCGCTTAAGTCAGTTCTTAGTACGCACTAACATGTTCCACCATAGTAAGTTTATTGCTTTAGATCGCTCAGAAATGTTTTGAAAATAGGCACCAAGTTTTATTCAACCAATGTCTATAACATATTGGTGCCAATATCGATCCAAACATACGCTTGGTCTATATTTCTGAATATTGAATCGACTTGGTTCAGAACAAATCTGGGAAGGTTAAGCGAAATATCAAGTTCAATTCTGCCTCAGTGTCTTGCGTACAGAAACTGGGTATGATAGTAAAAACTTGTGCATTTCGTTGTCGTCCACGTGCTCTCTCCTCGTAGACTGTTGGCTGTAATGATCCGTCACGGTTCCCTATCGTCGCGCGCTCCAACACAGGCGTGTGGGTATTGTCCACGCGAGATCTTTAAATTGTCTATTCATGATAAGCTTCTCATTTGGACGCTTTTCTTTTACTTTACTTTGTATCAGGTCTTTTCCACGCTGCAATATCAAACAATATGACCAAAATAGTTTGTCTTATTTGCTTTGATGGTTTAAATGAGGCGTGTCTTTGATTCCATCTGTTTTTATCCCGCTTCTCTTTTCATTTTGACTGTCCATTGGATTTATAGCACGTCCACATTTTAAGTGTCGCTGCTGTTACTATGTTGAATGCCCACGGTTAATTGGAACTTATCATATAGGTAAGGCTTTCAGATCGTTTCATATTTCTCGATATGAACACGTGTAATATTCAACGATTCGACCGATTTTCATTGGTCAGTTAACGCGTAAGACATTTTCTCATTGGTTAGATAGCGAGGAATAATTCCACAAGCCACGTGGCGCCGCAGATATTTTCTAGCGACGATGACGACGATGAAGAAGACGACGACGACGACGACGAAAATATAAACAAGATGGGATATGTTAAGTTGTTGTTTTACATTTTGTAAGATATCATCGATTCCAACGTGGCGGAATCACATGCTTCACTACATTTTGTCGAAAGACTTGTCCACCTTGTCCAGTTCATTACGAATTGGTCACATGTTTGTCTTGTCTGATACATACATGCATTGGTAAGCATATGATCAATGAAAACGCAACTTGATATAATACTCCATGGACAATGATATCTAAACAAAGCTTGAAATATTGTGACAGAATCACACAATATGAACAGTAGTTTCTATTTTTAGCAAATGAATGTTCAAATTTCTGCTCGCTATGAACAGATAAAGCTGTGCAATTCGTAGGATTAGTTCAGAAGACATGAACCTTCTTGTTAAAAAAACCAACCAATGCTTAAAGAACTCACAGGTTTACAAGGTAAAATGATTCATTTTAGTCAACTTATAATTCATTTAGCTAAGAACAGTAACAGTCGTCCGTCCTATTACTACGATTTTATCATAACGCTTGAATCAACTTGTAACATGTGTGAATGACTTTAGTCTCCATTTTAAAGCAAGAATAGATTTTGAAAGTAAATGGAACTTGTAGCCATAATAGGCAGCGTCAGATTTGAGGCAAATAACAATGTAGTTACCAATACAAAAGCAAACTATTTTCACATTATAATAATGTTGTATTACGGGTATATAGTACTATGTACATAATAGTTTAAAGGATTGGGCAAACGTTTAGCCAACTAATTTTGCTGCTAACCAGTTATGAATTGATTACTTTGGCTAATAGGCAAATGGGTAGCTTTGGCTCTATTAAACATGTCTGTATAAACGAAATCATGCTTATTATTGTTGAGACGAATTCGTTTCCGGTCCAAATCAAATAATTCAGTCGGATACTGGATTAGACAGGTATTTTATAGGGATACCATATGTATTTCGCAATAAGGCTTAGAAGATTCAGTCAAATTATTCTAAAAATATTCTTTGGGTTTTATAGTCTGCTTCATTAATCTTTATGCCTAGACAGCCTAAAATAGTGTACATTACGATACATCAATGAAAGGAACAGTAATCCCTGCACAGCATACACAAAATGAGGATTTCTAGTAATTCCATGAGAGAGATATAAGACATCATTTCCCTGCAATAAACGAATAATGCAACCACCCTGCTCATACACATGTATTTCATTGCATCGCTTTATGCCCACATCTGTACAATATATGTATAGATGTTATGATCACCATATAATTGAACTAATGCTATGCCAGGTCCACCTGTCTTGTGCAGACGACTCTTGTGATTCCGTCACGTTTATGATTCCGTCACATATTTTTTTTTCTCCAAGCAGAACGTTGTTGTCTTTACCCGCGTCGCTAGACGCAATGGTATATGCGAGCATGGCGTTCTTCTTCTTCTTTGAAGCATTTTCCCATAACTCTAATGGGGCGATCTTTTCCGAGTTTGGGTTGATGTGTGTCTGTGGGGCCCAGAAGACATGGTTCAAATGGGCATCAGGGATCGACTTTGTTGGACAATTTGTCAAAATATCAGCTGTTATCATATAGGTAAACAGAGCTGAATTAATATTTGTCTATAGGAACACACGATTTTCATTGTTTAGATAAATCGGTTAGATAACGTGTAGGCCTAATATTCCCCACACGCGCTGTGACGACGCCAAGACATCGGCGAAAATAGCAACACGACATGCTGCGTTACGTTGTTGATCTACATTTTATAATATAAATTTTATATATATATATAAAAGCTGGTTTGAAAGTAATTTGAAGTCCGAAATAACGATGTTTTGTTTGCCATTATTTGTTGTGGCGCGTTTGTCAGAAGTATAGCGGATAATGCTCACGGCTACAGAAACGAACGGGGGAAATGGCGCGTTCAAAAGGATTTCAAGGATCGACTTTATTGAAAAAATTGTCGAAACATAGTTTATATGATAAACAGAATCTAAAACTCGGCCCCATTTAATACCACTATTATCAACCTCGTCAAATATTATCAAATTGCACTCGCTAAAGCTCGTGCAATGTGATAATTTTCGATACAGTTAATAATAGTGATATGAAATGGGACCTCATTCCAGATCCTCTATATAGCAATGTCATATTGTGTGGAAAATGCGTTGCTTCCGTGGCAACCATTCAACTTCACCCGATCTGTAGATAATACCACATTAATACACACTCTGTTCCTATCCGCTCACATTACTCAATTAACAGGATATGTTGAGTCAGCGACTGTTCGTTATAGACAATAAGTGTCGGTGCCCTCGATCCGTATATTGTTAACGGGCTAAAGGCCGAGTTTTGTTTAAATTGTTACGGCCTTCCAGCGGAGTGAAAGTAACAATTTCATACCGCACGGTATACCTTACGATAGCTCGACCGTTAACAATTAACAATATCGTTGCGCATGCGCTCCTTTATTTATTTCTTTCGTGCCACTTCCTCGTCGTCGCCGCCATTGCTGAGAGAAATTCAACAGCTATTTGAAACACTGTCACTACATAAAGATGGTATGCATTATTAGCTCAGCTGGCCAGAATGGCCAAGTGAGCTTATGCCATGGCGACCGTCCGGCGTCTGTCCGGCGTCCGTCCGTCCATCCGTCAACTTTTTCCTTTAAACGACTTCTTCTCAAGAACCACTAGGCCGATATCAATTATCTTTGGCAGGAAGTATCCTTAGGGCATAGGGATCCAACTTTGTTCAAACGAAGCCGATCGGCCAATTTGGCCGGTGGCCATCTTGATTTTTGGCCGATTTTTTTAAACGTCTTTAAAAATCTTCTCCGAAACCACTTGGTGGATTGAAACAAACCCCATTTTGATTGACATAGTTTTAGCCAAAACGGCTTCTCCAGAACCACTGAAGGGATCGAAATTTGGCAGATCTAATTAGCGATTAAGGGCCATTAAAGTTTATTCAAGGGAAGTTGATCCACTAAAAAAACATGGCCGCAGTGGGCCAATCAAAATACAGCATGTTTGGCGGCCATATTGGATTTTTTTATTTGATGGATTTTGAAGCAAAAATTTGTTTAGTACAGGGTTATGAGTATGCTGATTTCAACCATGCCATTTCTGAATCTATCAGATGAACGGCTTGGCGGCATGTAGTAAAATTGGCATTTAGTACAGGTGGTCTTTATAGCATGTTTAACTGCATTCTAAAACCCTTGTAAACATTTGACAGAGTGACCAAACTCACTTAGCAGCAGTTGTTCACTTGTTCAAAATAATAATTTGACTGAAAGTCATTGCTGCCTTAGAATGCAACAACTTTCTGTCAAATAAATATCAAAATATTCAAAGTCATATATGTCAGCATACACAATACATATCTTAGATATTTAGCCAGCATAGGAAAACATTTAATCTTGTAATTTCAAACCACAATTCTCAGGATTGAAATGAAATTAATACCCTGTGAGGTAGTGAGCTGATGAACTGTACCATATTCACATACTGATTCTAAAAGATGTATTTAATTAATTCATCATTAACCCTTTAACACTCATATCAGCCAAACACGGCTTCTGCAGTGGTCGTGAGAAATGTCCATTTGCCGACTAAAAGAAGACGTTTTTTGAAAATTTTCCACTGGAATGACTGGCTTGATAGCCGAGCCAGTCATTCCAGTGATAACTTTTCAAAAATAGTCTTCTCTTGGTCTGCAAGTGGACATTTTCTTTGAGAAAATTTAAATTGTCTTGAATAAATTTGAGGGTTAAAGGGTTAAAGCCAATTAATTCTAGCAATGAATTTAGTTGAGTATTGCGTTATTCACAAGTTTTGTTGGATAGCATGTAGCATGGTGACGGACATTTTGAAAATGGTTTTGCTGATGATGTCTGTTACTGTCAAGTGCAGCAACAGTTTTCAGCATGACTATTCAACCCTTGTCACACCAATGTCTAGAGATTAATTGTTACAAAGACAGTATTAGAAAGGCTGGTGTACAGTTTGTAAACACCATTGCTGTCATAGACAGTGCTGTTGCTGTTATACAATTGACAGCAACAGCTTACACAACAGCTGTTAAGAAACAGCTTAGCGCATTATTTCCAGTTAAATGCGTTAATAAGATTCGCTTCTTATCAATTTATTATTATTAGCTCACCTGGCTATCGATATCAGAGGACACAATATCTGACCTATTTTGCTAGGTTAGGAAAACCGTTAACCCTTTAGCCATCGTATCAGCCAAAAACGGCTTCGGCAGTGGTCTTGAGAAATGTCCATTTGCAGACCAAATGAAGACTATTTTTGAAAATTTTACCATTGGAATGATGGACTCTTTTAAACGAGCCAGTCATTCCAGTCGTAAATTTTCAAAAATAGTCTTGGTCTGCAAATAGACATTTTCTATGAGAAAATTGAACTTTTCTTAAATTCAATTGTTAAATGGTTAATTAATGTGCAATCGGAGTTTTATTTCCACCATCCATTGACATATGACAGCTTTTATTACCATAATAGATAAAAACTAAATTAACAGGTTAACCTCCCCCCCCCCCCACCGCAACTGCTGCCTAAATATTTAAGATATGTATTGTGTACTCTGATACCTATACTGTTAAAATATTTTGAAATGTATTTGATTCATTGAAAGTTGTTGCTGCCTAAGTCAGCTATGACTAAGTCAAATTATTTTAAAAATAAATTGCAGCATCGCGAACTTGGCCATTCAGCAAGATGTACACGTGTTAAAAGGATGGTTTGGAATATACTCAGTTGAACCTGCTATAAAGACCATCTGTATTAACCCTTCTTAAATTAGTTTAACGGAAAGCCGATGTTGCCTAAGGCACAACGGCTTCGCGTCAAATTAATTTCAAAATATTCAACAAAATAAGTTTTATATCATAAAGAATATACTTTTCCCGGGATTTATGGGTGAAAGGGTTAAGCGACCACCTGCCTTAAAGACTATTTTCTTCATTTGCTAAATGCAATTAAGCAATGTATTTGAAACTTTATTAGCCCTTTAATGGTCAAACCAGAGAAAACCTGCCTCTGCAGTGGCCTTGAGGAATGTCGATTTGCAGGCCAGCAGGAGTATTTTTGAAAATTTACCACTGGAATGACTGGCCCGATAATCGAACCAGTCATTCCAGTGATACATTTTCAAAATACTCCATATCTTGGCCTGGAAATAGACATAATCTGAAATTTTTGTTTTACTGAAAAATCATGACCATTAAAGGGTTAAGAAACCAGCTACCATAAGAGTCTGTCTTCTGATTCTCACTTGAGGGGTGTCTTAATACAAGTTTGACTGCATGTCATCAATTTCTGTTGTTAGTACTGAAAGTCATTGGAAGTGGCACTGATTGATGTAAATGTTCCAGGTGAGCGACACAGGCCCCTTGGTCCTCTTATTTATATATATCTTGACTTATGTTTTATATTTTGGCTCAATCTTTCGTTAGAACGGCTATTTCTTGATTCTACTCCATCTCATAGTCATAGGTAACATTTTAATACCGTTGATATTAGCTTTCGACTTGCCACGAAATCTTGTTAAAATAAATGAAGTTATCTATGATGTTTTCAATGTCTGCTACACGTTTATAAGTACGGCTATGCTTCTATGATGCTCTTTTCACCATACGAAGAAAGCTGCAGAACTAAACAGTGATAAACTTGAGTTACCAGTTTTCGTAACGGCTAATAATACGGATACCGGTGGCTGCGAAACGTAGCCCCACGCCACATGTTTACGCTAACCTGGGGCTACGGCAATGCGCTACAGATTAGTACACAATTTTGCCAAACAATGTTTGTTTGAATTTCATAATATGGACTAGACACTGAATAAGTGCCGTTTTACGCGGTGTATTTCCGTATTCATAATCAGCTGATTGAAATGTAAACAGAGTTATTTTACATTCCACTCGTTTGTTTTGGGGTTCCCCCGGGCTAAAAATTAACAACCAATAGAAATATTCGGTCTTACGCGTATGCGACTTATCTACATTAGCCAATCAGCGCCGTGGACTCTGTAGCCGTTACCGGCTCCACTATTGCGATTATGAGCAATTGGAGTCGGGTACCAGCTTACGGCAAAGATAATGGATATAGCAAGATGGGAAATACCCGCGCGCTTTGCAACTACGACGTGACTTTGACGTTATAGCAGGGGCATTAACTCGTAACGCGAATGGCGCGGTAACGCAAATCCCCCTTGACGCGGGAAGGAAAGCAAAGCAGGCGAAATAAATAAATAGCCAAACAAGGTAAACAAACAAACAGGTAAATAAACAAATAGATATGGCGCGCTGAAGTGAATTTAAAGGTGGAAAATCAAAAGATAAAAAATGTAGCCTGATCATAGTTGAGGGGGCTCAGGATCTGCGATCGGATGCACAAATTAAAAGGGGAAGAATGAAAATTGTGTGTTTTTTAGTTCCCGAAAGATAAGGAAAGGTTAGAAATTCATGTTATTGTCCTATTATTGGCTACACCATGCCTATACATGCCTATAATTAACACCAAATATATATAGGGGGTGGGTGGAACTGGTTGTAATGGGGTTGTATATCTTCAAATATCATGAACATTAGCCTACGCATTGTGAATATAATTGATTATCTGATTGTCAAGAATAATGGGGTACTGCAATTTTTTAACGACACTATTCTAAGCACAGCATACATACGTATGAATGGAGCAGACACACGGACGCACACACGCATACGCGCGCATCCATTAAGTTAATGCTAATACAGGAGCTTATTTTGAGCACCTGTTTTGCACTATAGAAAACAATATCAGGGCCGGCGTGCGCGCCACAGCACTTTTTGAGCTATCAAAACAAAATATTTTTAAATTGTTATATATCGCAACCATTTCGAGTTTCCAACTCCATAAATTTATTAATTAAATATAATCTGCTAATTCTTTTTTAACATATTTTATTGTATCATGTGTACACAGGGATTGGGCACAAGTTCTAACAATGTATCTCCGTCCTCTCCCAACTGAATGAGAGAGAGAGAGAGAGAGAGAGAGAGAGAGGAGTTAAACAGACATTACTACTTGACATAACATTAATTATATTATACACTATTTTAGACAAAAAAAATCAATCACTGAAAGTGAAATCCTGACATTACATCTCCCTTTAAAATATTCATTAAGAAAAGAGTTGCAAATGCAGGGTCAAAACTTTTCAACTTCATAGCATCATAGACATTATCCAATATATAACAGTGCAATTCTCATTGAAGAAGAAAAAATAAATAAATAAAAAAGAAAAAATAATAATTCTGGCAGATAAGCACCTGCTAATAATAATTATAGATATATTTCTTTTCTGCAAACAAATTTAATGCACTGTATCATATATACAGTGATTTAAGGAATAATAAAACGTGGCGCTGCTATAGTTGAGGTAGGTGTGGGGTGGGGTTTTTATATGGGTGGTGGGGGTGGTGGTGGTGGTAAACGGTCTCTGTCAATCTCTTCTAAAATAGGACACTTAATTTTGTATAAAATGTGGACTTTTGGCACCAGTTATTCTCCTAGCTGCCAGAAACATTGTTAGCGACGTGTAGCGCTTCAAAGTCAGATTTTAAACTTTACTGGCCAAGTTTGAGTAATTTCAGCAGCAGCAGACGCAGTACCACTAGCAGCAGCAAGTACCAGCAGCGGTAGAGATAGTTGTAGTGGTAGTAGCAGGAGTAATAGTAGTAGTAGTGGTGGTGGAAGTAGTAATAACAGTAGTAGTAGTAGTAGTAGTAGTAGTAGTAGTAGTAGTAGTAGTAGTAGTAGTAGTAGTAGTAGTAGTAGTAGTAGTAGTAGTAGTAGTAGTAGTAGTAGCATTCACCATTTTTCTGACCAGTTCTCAATTTTTATCAGTTCATCTCTAACCCGGGCAACTTCTAGTTAATAAATATTTTTGCGTTGTTATAGTATCATCAACATTGTATAGGGATGATCGGCATAAAATGTGAGTGTTAGCCGCGGCGCGCGTGCGTATGTGAGTGCTCTAGCTCGTGCCTGCGTGTGCGCATTTACGCGAGTAACTGCGAGACTCAAATTTGTAGGTGCGCAGGAGGAACAAGTCCGGGGTTGAATACACAGTAAAATCACAATTGATCAGGAGGTTTAACCAATAGTGGGATCAAGGAGGTCGGTATTCACGGTGCGCACCCATCCACCCCAACCCCCTCCCCACCACCCACGCATTTGTAAACATTATATTCTACGGCCATCTGCATTTCAGGATATAAATATCGACATAGGCTACTGTTGCCTACAAATTTACCCCGTTTTGCGCAGTTTCTGCTGAAAAAATAGTTGACTAAATTGAGAAAATCTGTATGTCAACAGGCTACGATCATATAACGTGCATTCGATGACACGTCATCGCAAATACCCACACGTTCATTAACCTATTAGCCTGACAACTAAATACCCCTCCCATAAGTCCGGAGTCCAATATAACTGGAATCGTGTATGGGTAACTCAAATATAAGTGCATTCGCACACGACCTCAAATCGTTTTTGTATTTCTTTGCCCCTCTGTAACTTCAAGTTGCACACATAGATGACATAACTATAAGACTGGTGTGGCCAAATCCCACAGCCCTCTGACCGCATAACACCACCCAACCCCCTCCACACCCCACCCCACCACCGACCCCACCACCACAAAATGGCTTTACGTTTGAAACACAACCGGAACTTTAGATATTTCTCTGGGGGCCCAGAACAAGAATTTTCAAAAACTTTCACAGGGCTCCCTCTAAGTTCGGTCCTGTGAGAAATATCTGCTTTACAAATACATGGAGAATACATAATATGCGCCAGACTAATCATAATCTCTTAGGCCTTACGCGATTTCAGAAACTACTCATACTTCTCTAATCAAATAGGAGTTATAACACACATGTGTTCAATAATGAACACATGCGCCATTGATCATGGAAATGCAAATTTGATTCTTCACAGTGAAATTCTGAGTAATAACAAAAAAACCCATTTTAGTCAATATTTTAGGGAGCCCGCCCGAACACCGATTTTTAGTCAAGTGCGTGTAGACCAATATCTAAACCTATCAAGCCAGTATAAACGGCGGCCTAGACACTGGTCTAATCGACGTTATTTTAAAGCAAAACTGTGTATATCTGAATTAGGTTATAATATTAACATAAATGGGCTATAAACTAAAAAATAATTATTGACCTTATCGCACCTGTTAAATAAGTAAATTTGATATAAAAAGGCGACAATTGCTTGATCTATTAGCAAAACGTATTTGTATTTGTTTTTAATTACCCCCCCTATAACATCACGTCAAGGACGTAAGAGGGCGCTACGCTGTAAAAGCTGCTCAAAATTGTATGCGCCTTATAACGTAATTCCCATCTTGCTATATCCATTATCTTTGGCTACGGTGCGAACTGTACACAAAACTGGAATTAAATTAGATTTTCCTCTCACTTCTCAAGTTTATCACTTACATCGTCCAAATTTCACACACATCTACGTTATGTAGCCTGTTAATCGAAAGAGATACACTTTATTGCTAACTATTAAATATATTTTGATACGTAACATTGGCAGAAACATTTATGGCCGAGTGTATCTCTGCACTCCATTCAGTGCCCCATCCATCTTGTCCTAGTTAGAGCTATGAATCATAGGAAATACACTGTCTTAATCAGGTGAGGTCAAACCTACCATATATGGGCAAGTGGGTGGGGCGGCCTGATTGTACATTACTTGTCGTCTGTGCATGTAGTAAATTTCGCGCGAGAATCAGTCTGCTCCACTCACTTGCTAATATATGGTCGGTTTGACCTCGTCTTCCAAATACGGCAATCCATCTCATGATTCATAGCGGTAACTAGAAGGAAAATGGACGGCGCATTGGAACTGGTGCAGGATTCTCTCGGGATATGTTCGGTGTGAATGTATTGGGCCGTGTATCAAAATATATGAAATATTGCAAATTTGCAATAAAGTGTATATTTTTCGATAACCGGCTAAATAATACATGTGTGTGGAATTTTGGTGATGTAAGTGCAAAACTCGAGAACTGAAACGAAAATCTTATTTAATTCCAGGTTTTGTTATGGTAGGTAGAGTTGTGAATCGGAAAATTTTCCAAAAAGAAAATTTACCAACATATTTTTCCAGAAAATCTTCCAGTCCCCTAAGGATGCAATTGCAAGTTTTTATTTCCCTATTGCATTAGTACGGATGTTTTTGCTACTAATATAAGTTAATAGATTTAGATTTGTGTTTGTGTCATCTGTTGCCATGGCTGAAATGGCTTGAATCAGGTTACCCTATCACTATAGTTCAGAAATAACAAATTTCCAAATAATGATGTTAAATATCTTAAACCCAATTTGCTTGACAAAAGCTATTGCTATTTTCACATAATGTCCAAAAGGCTGCACGTTTGTTAGATCCTGGGTTTGCATGTGATGATCTTGATCTCACAGAGGAGGATATAGTAGCTGCCACAGATATAATTGAAGACATATCAGCCAAAATACCTACACTAGATGTTGTGACTGTCATCTGCGAGACCTTGCTGAATACAGGGCCAAAAGAAGTATTTGGGCGAGAGCTTCCATTAGGGAAGCGGCAAAACAAATGGATCCTGTGACGTGGTGGAAAGGCTTTTGCTCAACAAGCCAGCTTTCCGATGTGGCATCACATCTTTTATCTTGGAAAACATCTGCTGCACCATGTGAGAGGAACTGGAATCTCCATGCCAGTATTCAGACAAAAAAGCGCAACCGCTTGACACTTGATAGACTGACGAAATTAGTGTCTGTAGCTCATAACCTCCAACTCCAGTTAAAACAGGATATGAGCGAATGTTAGGAGGAACCTCGTATGGACCTTTCTGCTTCAGTGCCTGGAACCAGCCGAGCCGCCGTGTTGACATTTCTATGCGATATGAAGATGATGCCAATGCCATAGAAATTGATGATGATGACTATGATTATGATGACGATGTAGATGATGTTGATGATAATAATAACGATGATGATATGATGATCATAATGATTAAGCCATTTAGGTGTAATTGATAGTACTAATATAATTATGTATGTCACAGAAATGTAACTGATGATGTGATAATGATGTATCTTGATGATGTGGATGATAATGAAATTTAATTTGTAATAGAGACAATGATGATGCTAAATGTAACATGATGATGATGATAATGATGATTGATGATCAGACAATTGAAATTATGAAAATAATTTGCGCACATGTCAGTACATGCAAGTCATTATATATTTCATGATAATGATTTATTTGATCCCAACTGATATCTGATGGAATATAAAAGATGACTTCTGATAGACACCAAAATAGGCCTGTAATGACCAAAATGAACTGTTGAGCTAAATATGAAACTTACTCACTTCAGTTAGTCACATGTGAATCAGCCGGGGTAAAGGGCATGTAATGTGACAGTTGCTTTAGTTATTAAACTTTCAAAATAATTTGTTTGGAAAATACCCATTTGTTTTTTTCTTACACTTAAATTGGTAAAAATTAGCAGGCAGTCTGTCAAACAAACAATCAGACAGCCCTGCAGTGCAGTGCATGCACCCACCCACCAACTTACCCATACACTGAGACACAATCACAGACCACAGTGCCATACAAATACCCACGGCGCCCCCCACACACACACACACACACACACACACACACACACACACACACACACACACACACACACACACACACACACACACACACACACACACACACTATGTATATATATTTTATGGGTCAAAATATACACATATTTTTCCAATTTTAGGAAAATTTTATGAAAAAATATCAACAATTTTTCAGGAAAAATAACATCACTAAATTGGTAGGATCTGTAGCTAGTAGGTAGACATAATGTCGAAAGCCTATGGAGATACAGCTAGGATACCGCAGTGGTGTAACTTAATGACTGGCCTCATAGGCCGTTAGATTTTTAGTAGACAAAATAAAAAAATATACATATATGTAATCTGTAACTTCAAAAATTACAAAAATACTACAATGGTTTTTTTTAAAGTTTTAGTGTCAGACATCATGAATATTATAAAAGTTTTTCGCGACCTCTGATTGGTTGTTGTCATCGTTACTTTCAATTAAAATGTTATATCGGCCAATCATTTGACTGTCTGACAAGATAACATAGCGAACGTTTTGTTTTCCAATAACAGCTACAGTTACTCGCATCTTTCCATGCTAAGCTATTACAGCGGCATGCTAAGAATGGTTAACATATGTCATGTAGTTGGAGCCTAGCTGCATCCAACTGCGTAGTTCCTATTGCTAATGTACACATTCTACTGCTGTTGTTTTAACCTGCCCAGTCATAAGTACTAGTGCGATTGTAGTAAAAATAAAATGATGCCAACCAACCCAATAACTTCTTGACATCTCTACATTTTAATACAAAGTTGTGTCGGTTTCCTAAAATCTAAATTTGTAATGCTATGTGTCAAACTGTTGCACGGCGTGCCGCCGACTGGAAATTACAAATAGCCTCTAAAACCGGTCCGATCACGAAATGCACTCAATAGAAAATGTTTACAAATCCTAAAGGACTACGATTATTTTGCACTAGTGATTAGCGCAAATTAACTGTACTAAATATTTGTAAGCTTTTGAACTAAGTGTATGCCGTTATTGGACCATATTTTGTGTTTAAATGGTATTTGTAATTTTCAGTAGGAAACAGCAAACAGCTAGAATGCGATGCTGGCGATTAGGAAGCATTACAATGTGACTAGGAGGCCAAGAAAATATTTTTGAAAATTTACTATTCAATAGACCAGATCGCTTACCGAGCCAACAATCCATTTTTTCCAATTTTTAATAACATCTTTGTTGCATTCTTTTACTAATCATTCAACATGACCGTATTTTCTGGACAAATTTTGACCATTAAAGGCTTACATCTAACCAAAGCTTATTGAAGCACAACTGAGTAAGGACAGTTGAACATTTTTCAGGGCAGTTGATTTTCAAATTCAGACGGTAGTCATTTGAATAAGTTTAGTTACACCACTACTCATGAGATGGCGACTGGGCACCAGGTGCAAGGCGCAAGGGCACACGATGTTAGAGGAATAGCCGCCTCGACCGCCCTTTACAGTGGTGTTCCGTTAGAGGACATCATGGCCGTTGCACAATGGCACTGTGAGTCCTCATTTACGGATTACTATATGAGGGATGTTTCAGACTCAGCCAATCCACTCGCTTTAGCTGTTTTGAGACGATAGTTAAGTGACCACACTGGTCTTCACCGTTTTTTCACTTCGGTTAGATTGTGTCACTGATGGCCGGACCAGTGAATGGTTCGAGGCGGTACGTCTGAAGTCCAATTATCATAAGGTAATTCATTAGTGAGAGTTTTTTGTATTATGTCTATATATCATGTTCATTCATCATATATATTCATGCTCATTCCCAGGCTAATACATGTGAATATGCAAGGAGCTGTCAACCCTCTTGGCATATTTGTGTTTCAGGCGAGATACATGTTCGTGAGTTCTCTCCCTTTTCTTAGGAGGAAAAAGGGGGGGGGGGCAGTGACGCGAATGTGATTCGGTTCCGTTAACTTGACGGTCCTTTTAGGTCTCCGCTAGTCAAGTTTTTAAGTCTAAATCTTTCTCCAAGGGGCAAAAGTAGCATTTATGGCTTGCCCCTTCCCACCAGGTTACTGATCAAATCTGGTGTATATCAGAAGTAACAGAATGGTGAGTATTGATCGATGGAGAATGCAGGAAATGTCAATTTCCCTTTCTCCGAGATCTAACAATACTCACCATTCTGTTACGGACCCAGCCTCCCAGCCCCACGGAGGCAAGCCATGGATTTCTCTTGTTTGGTGGCTATGCAAACAATAGGAGCTCTGGTAGACGGGTACTTCTCGGCAGTTTGGAGCCGAGTACCCGGTTCCAAGGAGTCGGTAAAGCTTTCTAGGACGGTAGTCCTAGAGCCAGCTGTCAAGGCCAGCTGTATATCAGAAGTAACAGAATGGTGAGTATTGTTAGATCTCGGAGAAAGGGAAATCGACATTTCCTGCAATTTCAATCACTTAATGCCGTGAAATGACTAATAATGACAGTATTTGTGAGAAAGTTATATCAAAACATTCTATTTTCGCCATTTAACACTGTTTTAGGGATGTAAATGGCTTAAATCCGGCGGGGAGTGCATCAGTAAATTGTACAATTTGTCAAATTCCGATAAAGATTCACAGGGACATCCCATTTATCTCACGAATAGAACGAACACTCGATTGAGCATAGTTTGGACTCGAAATCGATTTTTGTCTCACCTGCGAAGCAGAAGTGAGACCTGGGGATTACTCATTCCGGCGGCGGTGTTGGCGGCGGCCATCATTTGTGCAGTTTTCGTTGTTTAATCAAGATATATTTCAACACTGGCTCATCTGATCTCAATGAAACTACAGAAGTCATCTATACTATACAGGGCTGTGATCTACATATCAATAGATTTAATTTTGGGACATTGTAACTATTTTTTCACGGTTTTGGACTTGGACTTTTTAAATGTGTTTTGGCCAGTAATTATCAATTGTAATGTAACTCCAAGACCATTTCAGATAGAAACTTGAAACCTTGGGAATGATTGCACATATGGCCAGGGATGTGCAGGACACTTTTGAGAAATTTTGTCATAACCCGAGGAGTACGGCCCTGAGGGTGGGAAATGTGGGGTAAAAGACAAAAATTTCCCAAAGCTTGTCATGTCTCATATCATTTTCAAGACAATGATGAGTAGACTACAATACAGGGAATATTTTGATCTTGGGTCAAACTGAGGGTGGGGGCGGGGGAGGGGGTCGTCAAATGTGGGCAGCAGTCTATTGTAATGCAACTCCTAGAGCATTTCAGATAGAAACTTGAAACTTTCGGTATGATTACACATATGGCCAGGGATGTGCATGGCACATTAGAATTTTGATAGCACCCTCAGTGGCAGTTAGTAGACTACAGTACAACAAATTTGTTTGTTCTTGACTCAATCTGAGGGCAGTAGCCAGGGGTCTAACTTATTTTTTAACACTGGCTCATCCGATTTCAATGAAACTTTACTATAATATAGTGATCTATACTATACAAGGGATGTGATCTAAATAACAATAGATTTAATTTTGGGGCAATTTAACTATTTTTTTCATGGTTTTCGACTGACCGTTTTCATGTATTTTGCCAGCGCAGTTTTCGTTAACATTTTTTAATCAACTTATTTTTCAACACTTGCTCATCCGATCTCAGTGAAACTTTACATAAGTGATCTATGCTATGCAGAGATCTGATCTGCAAACAATAGATTTAATTTGGGATCATTTTAGCTATTTTTTTCATGGTTTTGAACTTGGCCATTTTTTCAGCAATGGGTCACCAGATATCAACAAAATTGTACAGCAGAGTTATATACTGTGCGAGAAGTACGATCTGCATCATTAATAGTTTCATTTTTGATTTGTTACACTTGTTTGTTGGTGCATTACTGAATATATGTATTACAAACCATGCCAAGTTTGCTTTGCCAATCAACACTATCCATGCCTTTACAGGTGAGACATTGTACGCTTCAGAGTTCTTGTTATTATTTAGCGTGATTTTTATAGTGTACCGACCAGACTGATGATCGCCCCATACATGATGGCTAGTCGTCACTACAATTAGTAAACAGCTATTTATGTGTGCTCGGCAAAATTCAGCCTTCGAATTGTACAGATAAAAACACTATTCGACGTTTTCATTTATCTCGCTGAAGGAGTGGTGAGTCCATCGGGGCTGGCATTCCAAATACACATAGACGGGTACCCGTTTGAGATTCTATTCTCAATCACATCTGTCCCGGTTTTCGAGAACAAATTTTGATGTTTCCGTGGCCGATTTTACATGTTTGAAGGAAATTATGAGGCTATCGCACAATGCAAACAGCATGGAATGTAAACTGAATTAATTATTACTAATTAATTCTCTATTTCTCGTGGTTGCCCAATGTACCGACAATAGCAAATGTATAGTTGTCCATTTGAAATTTCGGTTGCCCCAGGCAATCGGACAAACGGTTATTTCGAACCCTGCTCTTGTTTCAGTTTATTTGAATCCTTGACTCTTTTTTTCAGTCTTTTTAGATGCAGTATTCTTGAGTTTGCGAGATCATTGCAGCATTCTCCTTCCGCAGAGGATGGTAGATTTTAAGTGGCTGGTAAGGGACTAACTCTCCATCAGAGGAGAGAATTGTTATCAAATTTCAATCAAGTCTTCATCCAGCCCATTCTTTTAATACCAGTCTTTTTTTTCTACTCTGGTGCCTGGTCTGAACATTTGACATTTTACAATTAATCTTGTTCCGATTTAAAAACCATTTTTCCCATGCTTGGTTTTCTTTCGCAAACGAGTCAGCCTGTCCAGCCTCTTGGTTTCGGCTACTTGTTGGATTTGCATTACGTTTTAAAGATGCCTCGATCTAGCATCATCTGATGATAGATAATAGATTGTCAAATTTCTTGTCATTGATAGCTGCATGGAATAGCAACCTCATTTGTTTTGTTCGCCGTTTCATTCATAATTGAAGTCATGGTTTCTGGATGGAAATCTGAGGCAACCTTGGTCCAGCGGCCTTCCTCTTTAGAAGTATATATATTTTATGTAAGCAAGTAGAGCCTCATTTACGAGTCCAGCGGCCTCATTCTTTAGAAATATAACCATTTTAACTAAGCAAGCAATCATTTTCCAAACCTATCTCGATTTTCATTGAGGATGATTGTCTGTATGACAATCGATGAGATGGTATTGTGTTATTTAGTTTACCGAGTTCAGTTTTGTTTGGTTGATAGTTACAATGTGAACTGATTAGTTGCTCTATTATGTCTTTGTTGATTTAATAAAATCCCTGGTTACTGATCTATTTTTAACTTTCTTTTAAGGTTCTCAAATCTCCACCCACCAGATGGATTTTAAGTGGGCCACTAACCAAATCTACAGGTTTCGCATGTAGTGATTGAATGGTAATGTTGTTTGTGGTGTAATAACAACGCCCACAGACCCCTTTAGTGGGATGGTCTATAGTTTTAACCACTAAAACATACTTACCGTTCAATCACTACGACACTCCTCGGCCACCCCGTGTGGGAATGATTTGAGAATCTTTGTTTTGTATAAACATAAAAATTGAAAGTGATTTGTTATTAGCCAGTGAATGCCTCTGCACATGCGCAATGACCAAGGTCATATTGAAATGCGCTTAGACTGGTGCCAGTCTCATTGGGATAGGTTACAGGGAGTCTAACCTACCAGAAGCCTGGAGTAGGGTAGAATGTTATAGTATAAGCATTGGGAGGCATTAAAAGCAAGTATAAAAATGTTTCTGGTGGTAAATGCAGTGGTTGATTTAGCAAGTAGTGCTTGAACGGTACGCATGGTTTAATGGTTAATAAAACTGCAGACCATCCCACTAAAGGAGGGAAGGGGTGGGGGACCTGTGGGCGGCTGCTTTCAATTATTGGCAGGAAGCATGCGTAGGGATTAGAGATTCAAGTTTGTTCACATGACGCCAATTTGTCTGGCAGCCATTTTGGATTTTGTGCGATTTTTTTTTTTTTTCTTTTTTTTTTGCTCACCTTGCCTGTCCAAGTGAGCTTTTGCCATGGGAACTGCCTGTCTTCCGTCCATCCTGCATCCATCAACTTTTTCTTTTAAACGACTTCTCAAGAATCACTGGACTGCCAAAACTACATGTACCAAAATACCCAACGGCCAATGGGTCAATAGCCAACCAACCTCCCTGTCCCATGCCCACATTTGGTCATGTCATCCCCAATCCAGATCTCCATGATACTCCATCATTATACATGGTAGGTATACTATAAAGGGCCAAAAAATGCCACTCAAAACATTCAGACTCTGGGTCTCACCAGGTGAAGATCAAGCATCAAGGCTTGAATTATCAAGTTACTTCTTTATTGACATGGTAATTACATATATCACAGTAGTTTTTTAATTATCCCATATGTTATGAAAAGAGGGATTATAACAATCGCCTCTATCTGACTGTCTGCTTGACTATATTCTCCGACACATTTAGATGGAGCCTCCTGTGCTCAGGGTTAGGGTGGTGGTTGGAGGTGCAGATAGTCAAAGTTGGAGGAACTCAACAAAATTTGGTCTGTTAGTTACCAATATCATTATGGATAACAAGGCACTGTTTAAATTAGGCCCAGCCACCGACTTGGGTTACTTATATAGGCGCCGCCCCATGCTTGGTGGGGTGGTATGTGGAAGAATGGGTAAGTTGGTGAAAGCGTGGTAATTTACAATGGTGTGCCATATATTGTCATTTTATTGATTTAAAATGGAGGCATCTCTTCTTTTCAGCTACGCCTACATGTACAAGTACTCATGCAATACCTAAAGATGTTGATATGGACCAAGATATACATTAGATGCCCTCGCCAATTTTCCACATGAAATGCTGAAGAGAAATTTGAAGAAATGCTTGAGGTAGAGCTTAATTGTGTCTATTATAAACAATTTAAAAAGATTGTTAGCGGATGTAACACGGCTGTACAGGCTGGCATATTTTTTGTCTCGTTTTCCGAAGCATGAGTGAGACATACATGTAGGCATCACTTTTCTGACAATGGGCATGATGGCAGTGTCAATGCTATGTTTTCCTCTTAACATCACTTTGGCTTATGTTTTTCAGTATCGGTTAAAGCTATCAGATACATAGCTCGGGTAAATTATTATCTATTCAGAGAGTAAATTGCATGCATGTCATAGTCACTATGGTAAAAGGTCATTGTGCCTCTTTTCAACGTTAAGTTTTGCGTTTAGCAAATTGTCTTGACTGATTATTCAGGATTTATTGACTAAACTTGCACATGTCGTTACCTATGTGTATGCTTACCAAAGGTAAGAGTGTCAGTAGTGAGCTTATCAAGTCAAAGGTCAATACCATTTAGGCCTTGATAATTGATCTCTGTCCTTTGGATATTAAGTTTTCCATTAAGCAAATTTCCGTAGCTGTTTAGCTCAGTTGGCTTGCCAGCCAGTTGGGCTATAGCAACCAGTTCCCATCTGGCGTCCATCTGTCGTCAACAATGGTGGCAAGTTTTGCTACGTCTGGGCAGATTTATACCAAATGTGGCCAAAATGTTCCAATATTACTCATCTAATTTATGCATTATGAAACTGATCCTAATTCGATGACAAACTGTGAAGTTATCCCTCTTTCAGCTTCCATATGCTCACCAATTGGGACGACTATATCAGGGTTCTGCCGAGCCAGTTGTTTATGGGGGTTCAAATGGCCCACTCCCTCTAGAAACCATGGGCCATTTTGTAAAATGTGAGTCAATTTTGGAAATTAGCTACATGGTCTTATCCCTCGAATTTGTTCAAGAGAATTTTGGTTTTCTCATAGAAAATGGGCATATCTCAACACCACTGCCGAAGCCATTTTTTACTGATATATAAGTGTTAAAGGTGCATATTCACAACACAATAACTGAAAATAACTGTGTTTAAATTGTATACTTTTAGAGGCTTAAACTGTGAGCCTAGATTATGGCTAATGGTTTTCCTCTTAAAAAAATTACATTTTCCGTTTCAGAAATAAAAAATTCCACTTCGTCACCGGCTTCATTGTTATTTTAGTTGGCACCGCTTTTTACTATCATATAGTGCTATTATATGTCCCCTGATTACCAACCACTCATACAGACATGTATGTGCACTATTCAGCCATGTAATTCACCATGGGTAAATCAAGTATCTTAAGCAACACCATCTTTCATGGTGAAATAGAAATTTATGCAATTAACTAAAAGTCAAAATAGTTGTTAAAACCTGTCTAGGATCTGAAAATATTGATATTCTTAAAGAAAAATGTGAATTTCCGTTGATTTCCATCTAATACACCATTTTCCATTTCAAAATGTGAATTCTGTTAGTTCCGCATCGTTTCTGCGAAAACGGAAAGTTGTTGCCCCTAGCCTAGAGGTAATGAAGCGAAATAAATCTTAGCATATGATGATTTCAGTATGTATAAATTAATATAATTTTTTAATTAGGGACACGTGTCTATTTCAATTATATTAATTTATATAGAATGAAATCATATGTTAATATTAATTTCGTTTCAATACATGTACATCTAGACCCATAATTTAAGCCTTTCAAAGTATACAATTTTAACAATTTTATTTTCAACCATTCTGGTGTGAATATGTACTGTACCTTTAAAGTGTTAAATATTGTGTGGGCCATTGGCCCATGTTTGATGGCGGTGATGGGACAATGTGAATTTTATAGCGTTAAATGGTGCAAGGGCCTTGGCAGAGCCATGCTATATGATATATTCATACAAGTTTTACAAGTGTTGAACCCGCATGTAGACATGTCCGTGTTAGCTCTTCGATCCAGCCTATTGACTGGGACCCGATTAAAAAAACTGGAACCTGAGTACAGGCTCAACTGGGCTTAGTTAAATTTGCTCAAACGTGAACGTCACAATTTTCTGCGTCTAAGACATTTTTACCTAAAATGTTCGTTGTTGGAGGTTATTCTGATTCAAAGCGATGTCAGAGAAGGATTGTACACCAAACTAAGGTGATATCGTGACTTATTGTGGCATATTATTATATTTCTGTCATAAATGTTGCCATTTTATGTTTTATAGAATGGCGAGTACCAGGTTCAACGTGCTGGAGATTCGACTCTTAAACGGGTACTCACAAGTCTGAATTTGTACATCGGTATCCCAGCTGACAGTATGATCAAGATGGATGCCGTACCGGAAGTATGTTTTGACAGCCAATGATCTATTTATTTGGTAAAATCATTTGCTATCAGGTCTTGTGAGCATACCTGTATGCCGATTTCAACTCTTATTCAATCGGGGTGTCTCTTGTAGTTGTTTACTTCGTTCAATTGGGGATTTGAACGGGTTTGAGCCCCTGATGGGTGGTGGCGCATCTCCTGCTTTAACATTTCATTGTATTGGTGAAAGTTTTGGCTCATGTCCAGACTGTGATTGGTTTTATCTCTATAACAAACAATTTTTTGTGGCGTTGTCCTTGCCCTTGGCTGTATGCCAGTATTTACGCTCACTGAACATTTTAATACACCTGAAAATTGTCAGGATTTCATGCATTCACAATAAAATGCGAAGAAGAAATGTCTCAAGTATCATCCATTTACTGTGTCCGGACCCATGTCCCTTGTCTCCAGGTGGTAAACCTGGATTAATTATTCTTAATTATGTGAATTATGGAGCAAAATAAAATTATTTTTGGATAATGAGCAGGGGTAGAAATTAAGCTGGATGATCCACTAGCCCATAGGACTAGTGATCACTAGCTTCTTTCTACTGGCCCGACTAATTATTTACAGACCCTTATTTGGCAGATAAAATGACCCAGATGCAACAGAATGCTGCTCATGTATGTGATTCAGTCCAGTTTTGTAAGAAAACTAACATAATTTAACACTTTAATGGCCAGATTTGGTCAAGGAAATTAAAATTTTCTCACAGAAACTATTGATTTGCAGACCAAAAGAATACTTTTGAAAATTTACCACTACGAGGACTGGCTCGATTACCGGTGGTAAATTTTCAAAAAGAGTCCTCTTGGTCTGCAAATGGATATTTCTCAATGCCACTGCAGAGGCTGTTTTGGAAGGCTCGATCATTAACCCTAAGGAACCTACGAACCGTCTAGACGGCGCGCAAAAGCGTACAAATAAACCTACGAGCCGTCTGGACGGTTTTCAATAACTTGACGTGGAAAACTACGCGCCGTCTGGACGGCTTTAAGAGCACCGGTTTTCGATCGCTAAATACACAAGCATTACGGGCGTTTTATCCAATCAAACGTAGCGTTACATTACGTCAGATGATTGAATTTTATAAATCCTCTGTTGATTGGTCAATTCAGTTTGTTTACAAATTTCTAAGGGAAAATATAACTAGTTTTCTGTGAATGAAATTCCTAGCGTAAAATCATCAACGATAGCGTGTCGATTCCTTTATTTAACCGAGTACTCGATTCCCTGATGGCCGGAATCGCTTAGTGAGAATGTCTAACCTAATTTATAATTGCGTCGGTAAAATATTACATACAGCTGAATAGCTACACTGACGCCTACAAGATTTAAAGTGCATCCTTACATAGCTTGCCCATTAATACCATTATATCACACCCGTCATTTAGCTTCTAGGGAGATATTGTCGTGCGTCTACGGTCTAATTTCTGTTCCTCAATCATCTATCATGATACCGCATGTTACGGGGCCACTACTGGGTCAATACGGGCCCGTAACATGCATTATTAAAGTAATGCGAGTCATGAGACATTAGCTTGCTATTGCCATTTGAAATCACCTTTGTTGACTGTTCCAGTTTTATTTCCGTTTTCTATTGTTCTTTCATCTTGTAAATGTTTCTCCTCTTTTTTTCTTCAGGATCATATGGCGAATAGGACAGTTTTCCAAAAGGTTTCCTAAAACGGTTAAAACTGATACCACAAAAATTGAACTTGGTATCGCGGTACAAGTTCTCGGCGCCTTACAGCTATGTTTAATCGATACCTAAAAAACAGGCAAGTGCTGATAGTAACATCACTAGATCCAAGGTCACGGTCATCATAGCCTTGATATTTCTACTGTCATGTTTGTATTTACATTCAGCAAATTATTTATTTTCAGGATTGGTTAATCCTATTGAAACTAAACTTGAATACATGGTTTCCTATAATGTTAGGAAGCAGCATGATAACACAGAGGGGAGGTCAAATGCCACTGACAATTTTACTGAAAGTTGTTGGTGACTAAGCAAATTGTTTTCAAAATATTCAGCAGGTCCGGAGTTATTGCCATTGCAATTGTCGTCTAGTGGCTTTCAGCTGTCGGACAGTTAACAAGGTTAATAGAAATGTTTGGTCATACATGTAACTGGATATTATTTTACTTTTACCTAATAGCTTTCTTCCATCAAGGCATCATTTTAATCGCAGCTGGATGAACTCTGCCCGGTACCAAGGTACAAACAACTTCAATAAGAAAACGGAAATGTAATGATGTTGGTATGTCCTTGTCTGCTATTGTATTTATTGCGATACAATGATATAGCTCATTGTTTTCTGTACTGTCAACGAGGAGACGGGCATATGGATGGATAGAGGCGAGTTGCCATATCTACTCTGCTTTTTGTCGAGCCAATAGGGAAGCGGAGGATCTCGACATAGCGATCAAATCACGTCTGGCGTGACAAGAATTAGGTAATTGTTAAATTTTTTCAGGACATTTAATTCATGAAGGCTTATCCGATGTTAATAAAACTTTACAGATTTGATCTATACCATCATTCCATCTAGTCTCCATCATAAATGAAATGATTTTCAATGTTTTCCATATTTTTATGGTGTTTGGACTTTTGCACCAAGAATTAGATAAATGTTAGTTTTCCAATAGACATTTAATTCATCAAGGGCTTATCCGATATCAATAAAAATTTACAGATTTCTTCTGCGCTATCATTGCATCCAGTCTCCATCATAATGATTGTGATTTTCAAAGATTTTCCATGCTTTTCCGGAGTTTGGCCATGGCTTAGAATATTGTTGTGCGATATATATCTCGCTTAACCCTTTAACCATTAATTTTTTCAGGAAAATTTTCTCAGAAAATGTCCATTTTGCAGACCAAGAGATTATTTTTGAAAATTTATGATTGGAATAACTGGCTTTGTTATCGAGCCAGTCATTCCAGTGATAATTTTTTTAATAGTCTTGTCTTGGTCTGCAAATGAACATTTTTCAAGACCACTACAGATGCCATTTTTGGCTGATATGAGTGTTAAAGAGTTAAGCCAAGAATTAGCAGAATGTTAAAGTTTTTCAGTTAACATTTAATCAATGAAGGACTTATCCAATCCCATTAAAACTTTGCAGTTTTGTTTTATCAGTGCATTTAGTCTATCTGACAATAAATAAGATTTTCTAATTATTTACTTATTTTTACCGGGGATGGACTTGTGTGATTTATATCCTGCTTAACCCCAGAATTAGACGAATGTTAAAGTTTTCCAATGTTCTTTTAAGTTATCAAGGGAGTATTCGATCCCAATGAAACTTTACAGATTTGTTATATATCATCCTTGCATTCAGTTTGGAGCAAAATTAAAATGGATTTAAGTTTTTTCCATACTTTTACATGGTTTAGACTTAGTTTATTTTCTGTGTGATTTGTCAAAAGGGGGTTATACTATTTTAATAAATCATGCAGCATATGAAGTGCGATATGCGGAAAACCTAAAGGGCATGACACGCGGGACGCAGTCCATCTAGTTGAAGTAGGTGGGTATAATAACAACCATCGCACGTCATATTTGTTTATGGTTTTATTGCATTTATTGTTATACATGTAACTAATATTGAATAGCAATGCCTGATATGACTCGGTTTTCCTTTCAATAATTATTCTTCATAAAATATTGCACTGAAATGTATTCATATTCTTGTATCTTTTATGCATTATTTAACATCTATTCCTTTAAAACATTTTATTCAGGTAACTGAAATGGTTTCTGCTCGTTAGTGTTGACAGAATACTTTTTAACTGTCTCACTGCTAGATTTTTGCAGTCTATATTTTCCATGAGGTTTGGATATGCTGAATATTTTGAAAGCAATTTGACTGAAAGTTGTTGGTGGCTATGATAGTTGTTGATACATTCAAATTGTTTTCAAGATATTCAGCAGGTTCTGAGTTTTTTCTCATTGAAAGTATTCCCTAATGGCTTACAGCAGTCAGACGGTTAATAGAAATATTTGGTCATACATGTACATGGATATTATTTTACTTTTAAAAGCTTTCTTACATCATAGCATAATTGTAATCATAGCTGGATGGACTCTGACCGGTATCAAGGTACAAACGACCTTGATGAGAAAACTGAAATGTAATGATGTTGTTATGTCTTTGTCTGCTAGTGTATTCATTACAATACAGCAATGATATAGCTCATTATGTTTTCTGTACTGTCAACACGGAGATAGCCGTATGGACAGATAGAGGCGATTGCAATATCCCTTTTGTCAAAATATCAGTTTATATAGTCAATAGAATCTCTAACTCGGTCCCATTTCATGTCGCTATTATCAACCTCATCAAAAATATACCATTGCCCTCGCTAAAGTTCGTGCAATGTGATAATTTTGAACTTGGTTGATAATAGTGATATTAAATGGGACCTCATTCCAGATCCTGTTTATTACTTCATTTATATGAATACTACAATTCATTATCCAACATCGGCATTAACGTGGGAATTATGATTTTGCTACGATGTGTCCATGCAGATCTTGGTTTTCAATGGATAATGCAGTTTTTACCTCGAGGGCTTGTTTTTTCTAACTTATGTCTTCCTGACCATGTAGGCTTTAGTTTTCATTCGATAATTTAAATTCTTGAATGTGTTAAGGAATCTTTATCGCCACATGATGAATAAGTCTCTAAGGACACCTTATATACGTCCAACAATAATATCTATAGTATACATGCAACCTGCATCTTCATGATTTGTATGCTACATAAAACAAATTCATACAGAGTTATATCATTGCAACAGCTTTTCTGATTGTGAATATGAGTATAATCAAACAGTACAGTTCAGAAATAAGTTCATTTGTTTCAAAACCAAGACAGATGCTAGTTAGTAAGAAATGTTCTGTTGAATATTTTGAACATAATTGGATTGGAAGACATTGCTGCCATAATCCAATTCTGTTCAAAATGTTCAACAGTATGTTTTACTTTGTTTTGGAAACATGTTAAGTTATTTCTGAGCTGATTATATTTGTGGATTGAATCTCCAGTTGCGGGCCAAGAAGACTTTTTAAACCTTTACCACTGGTATGACTGGCATGGTTATCAAGCCATGCATTCCAGTGATAAATGTTAAAATGTGTTATATTTCTATAAGCAAATAAATTCATTTACATTGTATGCCATGAAAATGTTTGTAATTAATGATATATGAAGAATACATCACTTACATAATGAACATCTGTGTTTGATCTTGTGCACTAGAACCAGGGGCGGCATGCAACACTTATATCTGGGGATGGAGACTACTCTGGGTGACATAGCTGTCAAAGTAACATAAAATTGGAATTGGAGAGTAAAATGATATTGGGGTGACTGTGAGCAATATAGCGAGAGCTACAGCTGTCTTCTGTTTGAAAATTAGATGCTCCCAGAAGCCATATCCCGCATTTCAGAACCTGTTTGCACAGTTTCCCCTAAAAAACAGTCAGCTAAATGTAAAAGATATATATGTCAGCAAGTCATATCCACATACATTTTAACAGGCGCTGTATTGCAGCCTATACTTTTTATATGGCCATCGTAAGATGAGTCGCATTGTGGTGGCATATGTCTGTTAGAAAAGTCATATCTGGGCCAGATCTCAAAACTATGCTATCTACATTTGAAATTTGTTTCATGTGGACATATGTGGAGATGAAGTGGCATGATGTCGTTTCATCGAGATCTATCCATAGTTGCAAGAGTTATTCCCCCTGAAATACATAAAATGTGTCAAATTTTGTGTCCGGGACTGATCTCAAAGAGTTTTGAACCTCAGTTTGAATTTTTTCAGTGGACATTTTAGGTGGACATCAAGTACCATGATTGTGTCATCAAAATTCATCCATATATGCTAGACTTATCTATCTCCCATGAAAAGCTTAAGGTTTGTCAAACGTTTGAGTAAGGAACAGATCTCAGAGAGTTTTAAACCCACATTTGAAATTCATTTTCCAGTGAACATAGATGGAAACGAAGTGTCATGATTTCATTTTGGCGAGATCTGTCTATATTTGCAAAAATTATCCTCCCTGAAAAGCTTGTAGCTCTTGTTTATTCAACAACAATTCTTTCTAATATATATATATATATATATATATATATATATATATATATATATATATATATATATATATATATATATATATATATATATATATATATATATATATATATATATATATATATATATATAAATATATATATATATATATATATATATATATATATATATATATATATATATATATATATATATATATATATATATATATGTATATCTTTGAAAACATGGTTCTGCTTCACAACGTACACTGGGTATTCGTTGAAGTGGATGTTGATAAAGAAAATGCACATACTTAGTAGAATGCTCAGAAATTATTATAAGTGTACACCAGTTCCTAAGCTAACTACTAACATCACACTCATGGCTTTTATATCAGCAATGGAGATGTGACCTCATGCTGTAGCATTGTGAACCAATTGATGAGCAATTTTAGAATTATTAGGATATTAATAATACATCCAATGAAGTACTAAAACTTTTTTCTTCTTTTTTTTGTTGAAGTACTAAAACTATTATCACGAAATTTGCCATTCCAGTACTTCACTAGATATAACATGACTAGAATCATTATAAATGCCACTGACTAGAACAGTTCTAGCACTTGGAACCTTATTTGTCAAATGTGCTACAGAGGAGGTAATCTGGAATATAAAGCCACCAAGGTCACCTAATTCTTAATTGGGTGGTAACTTATGCCTAGAGGTACACCAACTTAGACATCAATGGATGACGGAATGTGCTACATAAATATTGAGATCTGACCTAAGTAACAAATTGTGCCATTCTGGCTTAGGTCTTATGCTTAAATGTAATCACACAAGTCAGAAAACAATAGCGCTAAATATGATGAAATATATCATCGATGTATGATCTTGCCTCCTTTCCTCGGGATCTTTGTAGCAGAGATAACTCTGTGGAATAATAAACTCAATTGCAACAGCATGACTCTAGTGCCATGCTTTAAAAAAATCTAGCGAGAAATTTGAGGGGTCTATCTTTTTGGCCGCCACCAGGGATTTTCGAAATCCTGACAATCGTTCTAAGCATATATCTTCCTTAATAATGAGCCTATTACAAGCAAAAGTTACTGGAAGATCCCGGAGGCTTCTGAAATTATATACAGAAAGTTGATTGGTCAATTTTACCACAGGTCATCTTGCTTTGAAGTCTGCAATTTTAAATAATTTTACAAGAAAATGAGTTCCTAGTAAAGCAATCGAGATCAAATCAAATCAAATCAAAGATTATTTATTTGCCAGAAACATTTCCCCCATAACTGAATCCAGGTTATCCGCCAAAAGCACAACCTATTGTTCTGGAAGACACCTTACATATATAGACAGAACAGTAACACTAGGTACAACAGTGACAGTTATATATTAGGATATACATTGCATTTAGTAGATATTGTTACAGAACACATGTAGGGAGGGTGAGGGTGGATTGGTGGGCTATGGCGGTGTTATATTCACCAGCTCATCCAGTAGTTTTGATATAATATCCAGTAGCGGTATTGATTGTGGCAATAGCAAGTGGGTTCATCCAGTAGTAGTAGTAGTAGTAGTAGTAGTAGTAGTAGTAGTAGTAGTAGTAGTAGTAGTAGTAGTAGTAGTAGTAGTTTCAATGGCAGTAGCATTGGTGGTGTGTTAGTAGTAGTTTCAGTGGCAGTAGCATTGGTGGTAGTGGTTATTTTGAACGAAATCTCAATCAATTATGTTGCACAATCGACCAAGGTCTAGATTCAAGTAGATCTATTTGTTAATTACATACTAATATTTACAAATATAACAGGCAGTCCATCTAGGACAAAGCCTATAATGCGATGGGCCCCTAACATGACATGAACATTCACATTTACATAACATTTAACATTGTGTACAAAAATCATGGAACACATACTTTTATACAGTCATGACCCGTGTGAGATCCATATGAAATAGGAAGTAACGTTACATGCCCTAGATGTATGCATATTTTTGCATACTGCATGTATACATATTCTCAAATGATAACTCGGCTGCTTTAAAGGTGATCCATATGGCGCAGTATATCAGTAGATTGTGAGATGATTAATTGATCTCTATCCCCGTATGCATACAAAAATACACATAGCCTATACACGCATACACATATAGATACATACAAATACACATGTGTGCGGTGTTACATATGTAGATCTTTGTAGGTCTGTAGAAAGTTGATACGTATAAAGTATTTCAAATGCTACGGTTGCAGTGGAGCGCTGAGCTGTTAGGCATCTTGATTTAGGTGAAATATCTCTGTCAATTATGAAGGATTTTACTTAAATAAAATCTCAATCAATTCTGTTGCACAATCCCCCAAGAAATACATTAGTTTTACATGTAATCTTACTAGATTTGAAGTGAATCTGAATGTATACTATTTGGAGAAAATATCTGGTACATGAAACTCTCCCATTGAGTTTCAAACTTACCCAGTTCTTATAGATGGTGATATATGGGGGTTGCCCAGATATGCATATCATAAAATGGGACCCATAATGGACCCAGATGGACCGCGGGTGCTGAAATATCAAGGGCCATAAGGATCACACACATGTACGGTTTGTTATATGGGTAGATCAGGCTTGGCAGCAATTTTGCAGTACGGAAAGTACCGGGCAGGAAATACCAATGAATACCGCCCAGTGAAATACTAAATAAAGTGGGAAATACTGGGAAATACTCCAATGGGCTGGTAATACTCATCAGAAATTGAACATTTTAAACTAAATACCCTAGGTATATTAACTCCGAGGGCCTAATATAGAAGCCCGTATATAATACAGGTTGACATATGAGACCAAATAGGCAACAGACGCACATCATAGCATATCTACATGTGTATAACCTGTTCAACTCTGCATAGCAGATACAACACATACTATTTAGTACACAATCAATTTTGGTCGGATTTTAAGAAACCATTTTCACTAGAGTTTTCAATAACAACTTCCAGTAAAATAGTTTCAAAATACATGTATTAAGCAGCCTTTTTGCCATGAATAGTTTGCTTAAACTGATAAACAATGCATTAGCATGCTGTATATACGGTGACATTAAATACAAATCCATTATAATGTCTTGAATTCTCAGCCTATCAGAATATTGATTTAAAATAGAAATCCGGCTCGGCTTAGCTTACCAAACTATGCTGGTAACTACAAGCATAGGTTACTTGTTTAACTTTAGATTTCTGTGTAAATCAATGATCTGCTAAGCTGTCTTCCACACTCAGCTCATATACAGATGTGATATTGCTCTCAAAATAGAAAGATAGGAAGGTGTCTAATTGGAGATTAAATGATTGTGATGACAACACATTTCTTTCCGTTATATATGATTATATACTAATAGTATGTACTGTTTATACTATTACATGCTACAATGTGACTAATAGAAAACATAGACTTTCAAATTATTTTCAACATATTCTGTAGATTTCAGGTTTAAATATCAAATGCAATTTAAAAAATGTATGACTTCAGGATGAAAGGTATGCAGTCATCATAGCACTCGCATGGAGATAATGACACCACAGAGAGTGAATTAGTTGCTTAACACTTTTAACACTTATATTTGTTCAAGTAAATTAAACTTTTCTTTTGAAAATTCTGAAGATTTACGAATCCAAACTAGTCATGTCAGTGGTAAATCTTCAAAATTAGTCTTCTGTTGGTCTGCAAATGGTCATCTATCAAGATCACTGTAGAAGACATGCTTGGTCGGCTTGAGTACTAAAGGGTTAATCAAGTACACAGCCATGGGTAAAGACGTCAGTAGCAAGTTTACTTTGCATGCTCTGACAGTAATCACAGGCTGTGTACACATTAGTCTTTTATTACAAACTTGTATCTACTGTTCTAACGAGATACATTGAAGGTGATTTACTGTCAAATATCAAGTCATACATCATCAAAATTGATATTTCCGTGAATGTTAAATTTTGTTTGATGTAGTGTTTCTTTCACAGTTTAAGCCTATGCTCTTTATACTTAGCTTTGCAACGTATGTATACGTCACTGGTGCTATTTAATTTGTCACCAACACACAATGATATACAACTTAATCTATACATCTAGATCATATTTACTAATGCCCGACTGTGATTTCTTAAGCCTGGTAATTTGGTGTTTGAATATATAAACTTACCACCTGATGCTTGCGTATTTCCCAATATGTCATAGGGCCCAGTGCAAGGATTCCATCCCTCTCCCTCTCCCCCCCCCATCTCTCTCTCACGCACGCACACACACACACACGCGCACACACACACACACAAACAAAAACACATACAGGTTTCATAGAATTCATTTGCATAGTGCAAACATTAGATCAAATGTCAAGGTCACAATTAAAATATTCATCCAAACATGAACAATATGAGTATTGCACAAGTACTGATTGTGTATATATGAAGAGTTTTGACCGGTCACGTTTAACAGTTAGTCGTGCGGGTAACTGCTCAATAACAGCCATGCCCCTTAGTTAGTCAGTAAGTCAGTCAGTCGGTTGGTCCCTCAGTCAGTCAGCCAGTCGGTTGGTCAATCAGTCAGTCAGTCGGTTGGTCAGTCAGTCAGTTAGTCGGTTGACCAGTCAGTCAGTCAGTCGGTCGGTCGGTCGGTCGGTCAGTCAGTCAGTCAGTCAGTCAGTCAGTCAGTCAGTCGGTCGGTCGGTCGGTCAGTCAGTCAGTCAGTCAGTCAGTCAGTCAGTCAGTCAGTCAGTCAGTCACTCAGTCAGTCAGTCAGTCAGTCGGTTGGTTAGTCAGTTACAAAACGCTATTCCAGGCTGTGGTTTCAAGAGTTTTTAGTTTTTAATAAAGCCTTGTATATGCATGCATTGTAGGCTTGCGGTATATAGCATAACAAAATAAGGTTAGTGTAACCACAGCATGACCTACCTTTCACGTTTCACCCACAGCTCCTGAGATTCTATCGAATTTGTTTAAGTAGTTGTTTTTTTTACAAAAAAACCATGATGCTCGCCAGAAAAATTGACAAATTAAATCTGTCCATCAAGCATATGACTAACAAGAACGACAATCAGAGATTGCTAAAGTATGCACCCCCCCCCCCCAATTCCGTCAAGCACAGCCTCCCACCGAGGATTGGGAAAATCTCTTCAATGGAACTCGAGTTGTCATCTGGAAGTGTAGTACTTCATTAATTAGGACGCCGTGACCTTGACCTTTGGACAGTAAAATCGATAGGTTTCTTTGAACGCAAAGGACAACCTCCCACCCAAGATTGATAAAGATCCCTTTAATAGAACTCGAGCTATCATCTGTAAACGCAATAAAATGTTATTAATAGGGTCACAGTTACAATGGCATGCCCTTTTGGCCTGAAAATCGAGTTTTTCGGAATGTGGAGGGCAACATCCCACCAAGGATTTGTAACGGTCCCTTCAATAGAACTCAGTTATCATCCAGAAATGCAATATAGTGTCATTAATTGGGTCAGTGACCTTGACCATTGACCAAAAAATTGTTATGGTTCTTCGGAACGCGAAGGATAACCTCACACCCAAGATCAGTTAGCATCCAGAAACGCATTATTCCATTAATTGGGCCACCATAGCCTTGCCCTTGGATAGGGTTCTTCGGAACACAAAGGACAACATCCAACCAAGATTGGTAAAGATCCTTTCAACAGAACTTGAGTTATTATCCGGAAACGCAAAAGAATGCTATTAACTAGGTTACCCTGACCTTGACATTTGACCATCAAATGAATAGGCTTCTTTAGAACGAGGACAACCTCCCACCAAGAGTGGCAAATATCCCTTCAATAAAACTCCAGTTATCATCCAGAAACACAATTCGGTTATTAATTGGTTCTTAGTAACCTTGAACATTGACCGTTTGACTCCAAAACCGATAAGCTTCTTCGGACACCCAGATCCAACCTCCAAATCAAGTTTGTTGATGGTCGCTCCAGTAACGCAAGTGTTTTCCAGATGACAGATAGACGGATTAACAAAGCAAATGCTATACAAACCCCATATATATATATACATCACATAAAATTAAGTCACAATCATAATTGACAGAAATACTTTTGTCATGAACCTGAAATAGTCCGTCAAGTGTATGAATTGTGTCTTTGATGGGTTTAGTATTTAATAAATATTCTGGTGACAATTCTGAAACTAATTTAACTTGGCACTGTTGCTAACATAAGCAGCAACAGCGCCCAGTCCAATTTGTTCCAAAATATTCAACAGCTCACTTGCATAGTTACCTTAACATTGGGATTCTGAGAATTCAGGGTTAAAAGTATGTAAATGGATCCCAACACGTGCAAAGCATGGGCTTAGCTAGAGATGGGCGGGATATAGCTAAAGGAGGATTCATCCATTAATTAGTAGATTTAAGACAATTTTCTGGACATTTTCAGAAATCCAAGGCTGTCGATGAAAACAGTGACCAATCAAATTCTTGTATACATTTGACGAAGCTGACCGCATAAGGGCCTAAGTAGTTATATTTGAAGATATGTTCAGGAAGATTTCTGAAGTTCCATAAAATGTAAGATGCACGTCAGCAAAACGGACCAGTCAAATTTTGGTATAATCTACTGAAGTATTGAGGAACCATCATAATCGTGGGGCAAAACATTAACGGCCATTTAAAAGTGGAGGTGGGTGAGACTAGGAATTATCTGAAATGTTTCTGTATTATATGTTCCAATAGGAAAGTTAAACTGTACCCTATACTTTCAAGAAACTAGGTCAGACTGACAAAGTTCCTAAATGGGTTTTAGCTTATATACACTACCCACTCAGCAAGATGGAGGTCAACTAACTGATAGATGCTAAGAATACAAGGGAATAAAAAGGTGTGTTCATTTGAATATTGGACTGATTCAAGTTAGTGTTATTGACTTTATTTATCCAAAATCTCATACCAAATCTGATAAACTCCCATTGATTAGAGGTGATCGTGATTTTTTATCTCATGAAGTAATACTTGGACTATATTAGGCCACCACCATGTCAAATGGCCTTGTGAATATAAAGTTTGACATAGCGCAAACTATATGATTAATCATTAGGTGTCAAATGCATCTTTCAGATACAGGCAAAACAAGAATAACAGACAAGGATTAAACAGATTCATTGAAACCAGTTTATTTGTTAGAACAGAATAGAATATCAATGCTCCCGTTTAACAGTAGACTCATTACAAATCATTTTAATACCGGTTCATGTCTATGCACATAATCAATTTCACAATACATAGACAGGTGATTACAGCTAACTTGTTTATAATCATCAATTTGTCTATAAAAATGTAGGTGATACATAAGTAACTTGCAAGTCAGTTTGTATACAACATGTAATTTAGGCACACAAGATACTTATTACATTATATTCATCATTTTCCTAAACTGCGCATAAAGCATAGGGGTGGAGTTAATTCTGCTTTATCAATTCCAATTCAAGTCATTTTATCATCATCCATTCCATCTGACCATTTCCCGTTTACAATATATCAAAATTATAGCATTATTAGAAATTGAAGCTTGTGGTACTTATATTATTCTTGGTCCTTAGACCACTGAAATATCAGATTCAAAATTTCAAATCCATATGATAACAGGCTCATTTAACGGTCAAGATTATTCAATAGAGTCACAACATGAAAGTTCAGTTACAGACCAAGAGATATTTTTGCAAAGTCACCACTAGAATATTTAGCTCCGTCATCAAGCTAGTCACTCCAGTGATAAATTTAAAAAATAGGTTCCTCTTGGCCAGCAAATGGTCATTCATCAAGACCACGGTAGACCGGTTTGATCATTAAAGGCTTAAGAAACAGTGTTGCCGGCCGCTGTCTATGACAACAGGTTTTTTTTAGCAAAATTGTTTCAATATGAAGGGCAGCCTTTCTTCTACTGATAAGCCAATAATTCAGGTTTTAACATGGAGTAGTGTAGGCACAGAAACTGTTCCATTCAAGGACCTTGTTCAACCCTTTTATAGTTAAACTAGTGTCTGAAATGGTCTTGAGGAATGTCCATTTGCAGGCTAAGAGAGGACTATTTTTGAACACTTTTCACTGGAATGCCTGGCATAATGACAGAATCATTCATTCCAGTGGTAGATCTTCAAAATTAGTCTTTTGTTGGCCTGCAGATTAACATCAATAAATAGATTATGGCAGGAATGACTCGATTTAGTCCGTATTTAATGCTTAATAGTCTGACACGTTGTACGGATTGTATGAATTGAGGAGGGCAATAACCAGAGGCAGCAACAGCAACCAGTCAAATTAGTTTCATAATATTTAACAGTTTACCTGTATAGTTTTCTGGAAATTGAGAGACAGGGAGTACATGGATCGATCAGCCCCATTACATTTTACACCTCAAATAACAAGACAGGTAAAATAGTTACTCATGTCTGATGTATTCTGATAAAATCTTTAAATGTTCTGTAAAAATGATGTATCTATAGAAATAAATATGTTTTGACGATGTCACCAAAACAATGAGTGTGGGCGTACACAAAAACAAGATGTCCAAGGGCCTGTGATGCTCACTTGGACCATTAACAATTGCATTTAAATATACGTGATTCGAATCTTTACATTAAACAAGATGGAAAAAAAATTTCAAGCAAAATTATGAATGGAAATTCTGTCGCATATGATCATAGGATCATCTTATCCAAGGAGAAGCAATTTGACAATTTGCGGTAAATTGTTAATAAAATGTAAGTTTTACTTTAAAAAATTTTATGAATCAAAATTCCAAATGGAAATTCCGGAGCCCATCACCACAGGAACTTTTCGAGCCCATCACAACAGGATCCTTTCAGCCAAATTTTGTTGAAATCGCTCAGAATGGTAATGAGAAGCAATTTGACAATTTCCGATACATTTTTAATAAAATCTAAGGTTTTCACCCAAAGAATTTATGAATCAAAATGCTGAATGGAAGTTCTGGAGCCTACCACCATATGGTCATTACAGCCAAATTTGGTTAAAATCGCTCAAAGAACGCAAGAAGAAGCAACTTGACAATTTCCGGTACATTTTTCATAAAATTTAAGATTTTCACCCCAAAAATTGATGAATCAAAATTCAGATCAGAAATTCTAGAGCCCATCACCACAGGATCCTTTCCAAATTTGCTTGAAATCGCTCAGAATGCTAAGAAGCAATTTGACAATATTCTGGTATATTTTGCATAAAATCTCAGATTTTCACCCAAAAAATTGATGATTCAAAGTTCTGAATGGATGTTCTAGAGCCTATGGCCATAGGATCCTTTCAGCCAAATTTGATTGAAATCGGCCTGAACAATAAGCTGTAGCAATTTGACAATTTCTGGTACATTTTTTCATGAAGTCGAGTTTCAACCAAAAGACTGATGAATCAAAATAGGGTCCTTCGTTGAAATCGGCCAAGTGGTTAATGAGGAGTAGTGTTTCAAAGCAAAAATTGACGGACAGCGGACGGACGGTCGCCATGGCATAAACTCACTTGGCCCTTCGGGCCAGGTGAGCGAATAACCAATTGCTAGAAACAGAATCCTGCTAGAAGCAGGTACTATGACCATATATTTCATTGTATCGTTGAGACATTGTATTATTAACTAGCTTTACCGATATTCACTACCAGAAAAGTTGGTGCAATACAATTTTGAACCTGACCTACATGAAATAACTCTACATGTACCATGAATTTAACTTGAAGGCTAATTATTTTATATACCATAGGACCTCAAATCATGAAGATGCATGTATATCTATGATTGTGGGAAATATATAGGATTTCATCATACTTATTGTTCATGTGGTGATAAAAGTTTTATTAACATACTCTAAGACTAAGTAGAGTCTAAGTCATCAAACAAAAACAAAAATCTACATAGTTAGGAAGAAAGGGTGTGATCCGGGAAAATCTGAAAGAATTTGGAAAATCTGAAAATCTGAAAAGCTTTTACAATGTGACAAAAACGGGATTGCGAGGGTCTGCAATATCTGATTGCTCTTGTTATTATTATTATTATTATTATTATTATTATTATTATTATTATTATTATTATTATTATTATTAATATTATTATTACTATTATTATTTTTATTATTATTATTAATCATTGATAAAAAGCTCAATTAAAATAGCAAATAAAAAAGAATTTGAAAAGATAAAACAAACATTACCTATAGTGAAGAATTTCATAAGATAACTCTGGATCTTGCCACATGTTGATATTACAGGAAACATAATGAGCTATATCATTGCTGTATTGTAATGAATGCAATAGCAGACAAAGACATATCAACATCATTACATTTCGTTTTCAAATTGAGCTTGTTTCTACCTTGGCACCGGAAAGAGTCCATCCAGCTGCGATTAAAATTATGCATTGATGTAAGAAAGCTCTTAAAAGTAAAATAATACCCATGTACATGTACTGGAAACAATAAACATAGCACCTGAAAAAAAAAAATATTAAAGAAATGTTAAATAAAGCATACATGTAAAAGAAACGAGAAAATGAATATATTTCAGTGTAATGCTTTATGAAGAATAATCATTGAGAAGAAAACAGATGGTCATATGTATCAATAGGCAGTCCTAAACAGAGATGTAATAAAACTATAAACAAGTGTGACACACTATGGCTTCGAACGACCGATCAACCGACTTATACTAGTTTCAATTATAGTAACTGAAAGAACCTATACCAAAAATAATCATTCAATTATTCGATTAATAGCGACAGTTTTTAAAAATATGATCGTGGACGATCACAAAACCAAATAATCAAAGATTTCCAATCTCCAAGTTGTTTTTCATATGTAGTTGGCGTACATTTTCCTGTGATATTAACGCAGGTGAATGTGAAAAATGGGTGTAAATACGGCATTACATCCATATTACTTATTTTGTGACTTGTTTTGATGAAAGAAAACATTCAAATATTTAAATCTGCCATTGGTTTTTTTTCCAAAGGTTTTCGGGGCATTCAACCCAGTGCCACTTCACCCCGGGTCAAGAATAATTTGGCCAGAATATCAATGTTATTCAAACTAAACACTTGCGCCACTCATAAAATATCGCACAATGCAGATTGATCAAAAAATGGGCAAGCCCATTAGAGAAATATGTACATGTAGCCGTTGAAAACCACTGCGCCATACTTGTAGAAACCACTGGGCCACAGTAAAACCACTGCAACCCACTTTTAGAAACCACTGCGCCCCCCCCCCCCCGAGCAGAATTTTTCATTTTTCTTGGTATTGCCGGATTGTATTGATATTGTTTTCAGAAATTGCACTCTAATGTTCATAATAGCATATTAATTGTGATTTCTGAACACCTATGACTATCTGGCAATTAGACTGGAGTCATTTTAGTTATCTGATCAGTGATACCAATTTTCGTTTTTTCAAACATTGTGTTAGTAATTCCCATTTGAAGTAGAGCTTGTAGCTTTTTTCAAATATTTCCAATACTAGCGGTTTGATAGCCTTATGCCTCCCCAACCCACCATCACCAGTACAGCTGCGATCAATTGCGATTATTTATCTAAAATGATTGCGATTAAATATACTGCACAATCGTGCAAGCCTAACTAAAAATAAACAAAAACTCTGCAAACGGCGCATAATACTACGCTATGACAGCAAATCAAAGGAGATATTCACAAATTGTGATTGCCCCATTAGCTCTATACCAGCCATCCTATAAAGTTTGAAAGAAACTGAAAAAACTATGTTAATGAATGATATGTTAAACAAAAAGCCCCAAGGGCCTGTATCGCTCACCTCAAACATAGACATTTCAGCTAGAAAGGGCATCGTCTATAATGTAGAACCATGTTTGTTTGGCAGAATTGCAACAAGATCAAGGAAGCGTCCTACTACATTTGGATAAAATCGGTCCAGTGGTCTTCAAGCATGTCGAGAGAACAATTTTAGTTTCTCATTGCTTTACTGTGGGGTTTCCCACACGATCTGAACCGTTTATCTCGCAGGAATAATAATTTCACAATAGCGTTATTCGACCGAATACGGCAATTTTCATCCCTTTGGGTAGTTCCGAATTATATCATTTAAACTGTCAGTTTGACGACTATAAAATAATATTTTCGAAACCAGTCTTATCCCATTGTCATGTTTTGACAAGGCAAAAAACAGGAATATGAAAAATATCATTGACATACAAACATGTGCTGTCTACAGAAGCATTTTTGCCATACACCTCTGTAAGAGATGAGCTTGTTTTTGTGTCAGCCGTAATGGATTATCGTGACAGAGGATTTATTATTAATTAAATGCTGAAAATCTGACACAATTGAGACAGATTTTTATGTTTTTTGGGCATCAATAAAGTGAAGTTATTGAAAAACATTAAAATATTAAAACAAAGCCTAGTTTCAAAAACATTGATTGATGATTAAGACAGTCATTCAAAACTGGCAATGATTCGAAACTGCCGTATCCACTGTACATCTAGATGGGCAGTGTCATGCGTGTGTAGCTCTGCACCTTCTCGTATATCATACAGCATGTGTGCCAGTGCTACGTAATAAACATTTCAAACAAGAATTCCATGGAATTAAATGTGTCGCCTGTCTCCTGTTTGCTAGTTACCTTGACCTTTAACCTTGTGACCTCAATGTTATACATTTATGTTGCTTCATAACATTATAGGTAAGCAGGTATCCAAGTTTTAACTCTTTCGTGACTAAATTGTCATTTGAAAAAGCTTAACATAAACTTAAACGTTGATGCCGCCGCCATCGCAAAAGTGATACTTATGTCTCGCTTCCTCCTTCGCAGACGAGACAAAAAACATAACCGCAGCAAAAATCGTTTAACCTGAAGGCCTAAAATTATCCAAGTTCAAAAGCAGAAAAAGAAAAGAAAAATTCTGAAAATCTACCGGACATCTCCAAAGATAGTCCGCTATCGTGTATAGTCCGGCCTAAATATGAGCCAAATTTGGCTGGAAAACTTCTTGTTTTCTTATATAAGGAGCTGTGAGATCGAGACTTGTGAACGAAAACCGGTAACAAAACAAGCACTGCGCTTCAAATATTTTTCTGTTATACAATCCAGTTTCTGTCGTGTGTTAATCTTTTTTTTAAATTCTAAACAAGTTGACAATATTAATACTATCATTGAAATTCTTAGCTATCACTGAGTAGTACACACATATCTGGCTAAATTTATGAAATATCTGCATTTGATTTCTAAATCTAGCGAGAAAAAATATCATATACGACTGGTTATATTATAATGTAAGCGACCAACATAAAATCATCTAAAACGAAATGATATGTACTAGAAAAATTGTTTGAATGCCCGAGAATTAAAATAAGTCAGACTGCTTTTTAAGTTGGCCAACCAGTCAGTGGCAGGCACTAATGGAAAGGGTAGATCGCATAGCCGAATCGCATCTCCGAGTCCAGGATATTTATATATCCAAGTACTCACTCAACTCTTTTGTGATTGAGGCGCAACATACTTCTTTAAAACTTGATTTAACCTGAGCGGATTCCAAATATCACGTGATTGGTAGATTTTCAAGACAGCATTTTATGTCAATTTTAGGATTAATTTTGATGGAATAAACTATCTTTATTAAAGGGTACGCAATATTTAGGCGGTTCAATTTAATAATTTCATTTCAGCGCTTTTAACGTATACATTAAACAGTCGCAAGGTGGCAATAATTTGTACCGGGAATTGTGTTCCATTTTCGTGGTATCTTAGGTTCAGAAATGTTTCAAAATTCAAAGCAAAAAAAGGTGACTAAGTTTTATCCTTGTATATGGTACGCACTAACCTTTTAGAACATGCAAATTGAGCAAAAATGTGCAGACTTTCAGTGGGTTTATACAGTATTTCGTTTTGAAATCATTGTCTAGAACACATCTGTAAAGTCTTATGGAAATCTGATAACTCTTTTGTGTGTAAATAGTAGGCTTGCGCGATTTTTGCTTTAAAACATCGCGATCGATTTTATAAAAAAAATCACAATTTTCGAATAAATCGTAGGTCCAAATTCCCAAAAGTATAAACCGGGGTAACGTGACTTGTTTCTAGAAAAAGTTGAAATAAATGATACAAAAATAGCACGAAATTAGAACACATTTTCATGCGAAGAATTCTTACCATCCTACGTCTATGCTTAATGTACACCTTATATCCATCATCGCGGGAGTGAAATTATTAAATATTGCGCATAGTTAACGATTTTCCGATTTTCCCTCAATTACATTGTAAAAATCACGATTTTAAAAATAAATTGAACTTCACGATTAAATCGAAAAATCGTGCAAGCCTAGTAAATAATCATTTGAAAACTTAAGCAAGGTTAAATCTTTTTCACAAAAGTCCAAAATCAACCCTAAGTCCAAAATCTGGGACAAATTTAGAAAATCAATTTCATTTTGATGAAGAGTAGGTCTAAACATTATATAGATCAAATCTGTAGTTTTATGGAAATATGATAACACCATAGTGACTAAATTCTCATTTGAAAACTTCGCAGGCGAGACAAAAACTGTAACTGCAGCAAAAATCCATAACCTTAAGGCAAAAAATTATCCAAGATCAAAAGCAGAAATAGAATGGACGATTTTAGAAAATCTATTTCATTTTGATACAGAGTAGTTCTAATCATTGTATAGAACAAATTCATAAAGTTTTATGGAAATTTTATAACTCCTTAGTGACTAAATTGTTATTTGAAAAACTTAACATAAACTGTAACATTAACGCTGCCGTTGTCTGGAAAGTGTTCCCTTTGCCTCGCTTCCTGCTTCGCAGGTGAGACAAAAATAGTATAAGACCGTGATGAATCAAATGATTATTAAAAAAATAACATTCATCACCCAGATATAAATTAAGTCCAAACCACATAAAAGTATGGAAACCAATCGAAATTAATTTTCCTTATGAAGGACTGGATGCAATGGTGGCATTGAATAAATCTCTAAAGTTTCATTGAGATGGTGTAGGTCCTTGATGAATTAAACAGCCATTGAAAAACTTTTAAGATTTATGTAATTCATGCGGCATACCATTTGCATCACTATGTCGAGCCTATCGGAGCCATCGTCTGCTTCTCGTAGGGCTTTAACATATTCGATACAAGTTGCATGAATTTATAAATTCATAAAAAAAGTTTAAGATACATGTAATGTGGTAAACCAGAATTATGCATAGAAATCTAATGTAGTGTAAATCAGTGCAAATTTCCTAATGAATGTGTACAGAGAACGGGGGTTATCAAATCAAAGCTGATTATGTTAGTTGTGACTCAGTCATCAAATTTTTTACATTTCTGACAACACTGCCTGCATTGCAACTACATGCATGTAGAGGCAAGCTGTGTAATGTCACTAAGTCTATATACAACATCAACAAGTGATTTGAGCAACACAGACGGCCTGAACTTTATAATTGTCAGAAACAGCAACGAGGAGTTGTTCGTGTCTTAAATGATAATTGTTCAATGTATAGAGTAATCAATGAAAAGAAATTCTTTATTTCACACAGAGTAGATGAATATATAAGACTGATGTACCAACATGGTGGATAGAAACAAAGTCCAAGCTGGATGTTGAAAAAGTAGGTACCCATGCTCACTCATTAGCAGCAGCCATTGTCCATGAGAAATCTGATGACATTGGTGGATGATGAGCATGTAACTAGTGAAGATGATTATTACTGTCTCGAGAACTAAATATCAACTCTTTCCAGGCTATAATAATTACATCATTTGGGGTATGGGTAATGACAATTGACAAAAAGAGTGACGAGAAGCACATGTAGTATTAGATGCATTTGAAATGTGGGTGATGCGTGATAAGTTTCATTGCTGGAAAGATGGATGAATAAATTAGTGTTGGACAAAATTGGGACACATTACCGTAAAAAGAAGTATGTAACCGAGGATGAGTCATCTTTCCACTTCAATTCATGAGGATGAGAGCAACATAATTTAGTAAAGACTGAACTTTACATAAATTTTGAATTTTCCAGAAATCAAAATAGTGAAATATTTGATCATCTGATTGATATACAAATGATACCAAATATTGTTAAGTTGAAGCGCCAATTAAAGGAAATTAAAATGCAAGCTTACTATCACTTAAGACACACACCTTCACAAAATGACTTTTTACACTTGTCACTCCGTTACCATCAGGATATCAATCCGGATGGCCAGTACTCCAATGACGTCATTAAAAAATTTCATAATGTTGTACTACAAGTGACGAACATAGATCCTGGCATTCACATAAAATATATCAAACAAAAATATGCTCACTAATATGTGCAGTACACAATTTATTACTGGG